>LPNX010261009.1:11894-58331 GCA_001517045.1 Pseudotsuga menziesii | reverse complement strand
ATTGAAATTCTATTGGTTCTTGAATTCCAACTCACAAAAAATTATTTTGGCACGTTTTCTTATAAGGCCCATTTTAGACCCCAAATTTCCTCTAATGTTGATTCAATTCCCCAAATTTATTTTGAGTCTGCTTCTTTGTTCTTAGAGATTCCTTTGAAACATAAATTAACTCCTGATAATGAGTGTTTATGTAATATAAGTCCTCCCTTAACCTTCGTATAGTCATGACTAAACTCTCATTCGTTTCACTCAGAAGACTGATTTGATACTTGCAATGCTTCACTGTTTTCTATAGATTCTCGATTTTAAAATCTATGCGTAGTCCCTCTTTTGATGTAGAGGTCTTGTCTGATAACCATGGAATATTCATTTTTTTAAAAATCAAATCATCATCTTCATCTTATTTATATGATTTCTCTACAGGAACTTCTAAAGGCCTATCTTTTTCAATACTGTAAACATTTTGTTGCTTTGCAACCTTGTCCTTTTCTGGTGATGCCTTTGGAGTTACTAAATATTCTTTATTACTCTGAACTAGCTTAGAATCCATTCCTTCTTCATCCTCCAAGTATTCTTGAGATTATGAGTCTTCAATTACAGTCACCTTCTCTTTAGCAAACTTTGGATTTAAAATGTTTTTCATGTTAAGCCTTAATTTGTTTTTTTCTCTTGTTTTAGGTCTCCATCTCATTTCTACTCCTCCTCACAATACCAATGATTTTTCTTGATACTTAATAGATGAAAGTTGTACCATATCACATTTTAATCCTGTTGCAAATAACTCTTCTTTAGATTTTTAATCTGAACTCTGTGGGTTATCAGCTTTCAAATTGTCTGTAACAGGAAACTCAATTATATATTATTGTACATCTATGATATTTTGATTCTGTTCTAAAGAGATCTTACCCTCTTCTTGCTTTGTATCAACTCTATGAATTTCTTCTATATTCTCCGAAAATTGTTCTTTATTTTCATTGATTGCTCCTCTACTCTCTTCATACACAGAGTCTTCAAATTTTTGAATTGAATCTTCTTCTTGAATACTGTCTTTCACCAGCTCCTCAACTATTTCTCTCTTTAATCTTTTAACAAGGCAATGTTGTTTATTCATTTTCCTCTTCTTGGGATTACCTTCTTGTTGAGTATGAATAGCTGACCAAAACACAAAGTGTTCCCAGGTTCCACCCTTTTTCTTAAGAACTATGTTAACAATCAATTTTATAAGTCCATGATGAAAGATAGACTATTGAGTGTGATCTTTATGTCCTTTTACTCTATCTGACATTTTTTGCAGGCTCTTAAAAAAGAAAAAGGGTAAATTCATTTTAGACTCTTGATTTAAATGTTGGAGGAATCTAATGTGATAGTTGAAAACTAAGGCAAATCTTCCCTCACAAGTGATGTAACTCTATAGAATTTTGATAACCTCTCTCCATTCAGGATTTAATTTATGTAACTGAACACCCTTGCCCCAGTCTAGGGTTTCAACCTCTGGCAATAAGAAATCTCTTGAATTGAAAGTAAAAGGTATTTTTGTTTTAGCCAGAATTCTCCTTCACCTTCTATACCTATGGATTCTTCAATTAAATCTTTAGTGAGTTTGAATTTCAGGGTGTGAAATGAAACAATTTTCTTATCAAAACCCTGTGCAAATCTGTATGACAATTATAGGTTGAAACCATTAATTCTCTGGAAGAAATCAAACCAACCAGCCCTTTGAAAAATCGTTGCACACTCAGGAAACTCTTCTGCCCAGTTGGTATCCATGGGATAAACTCTATTTGTTTTACCACTCTTTTTCATTTCTGCTGTGAAACCCTAACCTATGAATTTCTTTGCAAAACAATTGAAAAATATTTCAGAAAAGCTTCACTACAGCAATGAAACTAATAGCTGAGTAAAATCGGGACAACAAATTCACATTTTTTTAATTTCCCCTACAAACTAACCCTTTGTCAATGAAAATCACAATTGAGTTAATGATTTCTATATCTGGTTGCACACCTATCACGATGATGATCTAAACTGTTGAACATGCGCTCTCATGTCTTCATATGTGTCAGGAAGACTTCCACAGTTCTCTCTTCAATGACCACGACTACCCCCAATTCCTTTAATAATTTTTTCAAATTAAAAAATGTAAGGTGAGCACACGATCTTCAATAATCTTGGAAACTGCTCGTTCAACCGTCGTTATCATTAATGGGTTCTGAACCTACACCATCTTATGTGTTCAAGGGATTCCACTAATTCAACTTTCCAATGGCCATGATTCTCCTTCATAACCCTTTCTTCCTTTCATACACTTATTACAATGATTACTGAGCTCTATACATGTATCACTCCGTCCTTACAGGTGTAAAACTAGTCCTTCTGCTTTCAATTACACAACAACACCATTATTTTCCATGATTTCACAAAGCGATATTCTTGTATCTCTACCATTCTTTCACCTTCACTCCTGCACTATAGGAATCTTCTTTTGCATATTTTAAACCAATGCTTTAAAAATAAGGGTTAGTCATAAAGCATAATACTTGGAATAAATTTTTATTATAAGTTTTTGAAAGTTTAAAGATGTACACATTAAGTAATAAGCCCAAAAGACAAACCTTAAGACTAAAATAATGAAATAATTCAACCATTAAAAACATTAAATCCAACAAAAATTATTGATTGTCAAAAATTCTTAAAACCAACATAAAATGTAAAATCATAATAAAACAAAGGTTGAAAATTAGAAAAAAAATATCAGATAAACTAAGAACAAAATCTAGTTATAACATCTGCCTCTTGTTGCGGGATGAAGTCCTCCTTGTGAGGCTTCAAGAACCTGTAGACCAGTGCCTCATGCCATGTGACTGATCATGTCTTCTACTCTGCAAAAATTCCATAGGGTTATGGATTCTTTATTCAATCTATGTCACACTAGTATATACCATGAAAGACAAGTCTTTTACCTTCATTGGAAGTAAAAGTGCTTGAGGAATCATCCATTCACTGGATTAGAAAATTCCTCACCTTCCAAGGTCTATAATATGAAGATATTGTTCTCCAACAACTTCGAAATTATGAAAGGTCCAAACCATTACCATGCTTACATTTTTGTTCCTTTCACGCATCCCACCTTAAAACCATGTCTCCACAAGAAAAGGTATTCTCCTCAATATTCCTATCAAACCTTTCTTTGATTTACTTTCTGTACATTTGAGACTTTCCTTCTACAGCTTCACGTTCTTTTTGTAATTCAATAAGTGAAAAAATTCTCCTTTGAATATCATTAGGTTCCTCCAAACTATATTGAAATAATTTCATTATTGGAAGACTTAGCTGAACTGGAAATACAACATCAATGCCACACACTAATTGAAATGGAGAGGAACTAATTGCCTTCTTAGTAGTTATCCTATCTTCCCAAAGTGCATATTTTAGCATTGAATCCTATGACCTCTTATTCTGACTTAACAACTTTCCAATGCTATGAATAATGTTTTTATTTGTTGATTCTGCTAACCCATTTCCCTGAGGGTAATAAGTGTAGAATGTTTCAGAACAATTACATTTTGTTCATAGAGTGTAACCATAGCTTTAGACTTGAAGGATTTAGCATTATCAATCAACAATTTTTGACGGAACCCAAACCTACTCAGAATATTCTCTTGAATAAAATTAATTATCACCTCATTAGTTGCATTCCTGGTAGGAATGGCTTCTACCCATTTGGTGAAAAAATCTGTGGCTGTAAGAATCCATCTATGTTGTCTAGAAGAATCAGGGTTTATTTCACCTATAAAGTCTGAACCCCTATGACATGGAACACAAGCTCTTACCTACTGATATACATAAAAAAACAGAGAAGGCCAATAGTACCCAGACCTCAAGATTTTGTAAGCAGTAGCCTTCCAGTATTTATGTCCTCCACAAGCACCCTCATGTGATTCTAAAATAACTTCTTCAATTTATGACTTGTCTAAACATCTAATCAATACCCCTCCTGGATCCTTCCAAAGTAATTGTTGATCTATTAAATAGTATTTAGTGGCCTTCAACTTCAGTGATCTAACTTCTTTTTTGTCTAAATGCTCAGGACACTGTAAATACTTGATAAGAAATAAACTATGTCAGCATACCAAACTGAGTCTGCATACATGTCCATAATTTGCTCTTTGTCCTGCCCTACTTTCAATTCTTTTGGTACTAATTGTTCTTTCGTTAAATAGAGGCCAATAGCTTCACAATTTGAGTCTGATAACAAATTATCCAAACCCTATCCCTTCACTAGATTAGTAGGCTTGATTTCCACATCATACTCCATAATATTTGCAATCCACTTCCCCCTCTTTCCTTCAGAATCTGGCTGAGTCAAAATGTCTTTTATAGCAGCATTAGGAACATACGCAATGATATTTGAATGTAAAATATAAATTCTGAAAAATTTCAATGCTTTTACCAATTAATATGCTTTCTTTTCCAAGGTACTATACTTCAATTCTAAATCGCTGAGAATCTTACTAAAGAAAGCAATTGGTTGCTCCAGCCCTTCTGCTTTTTTCCATAGTAAAACAATCATGCTATTGTATCCTATGATGCAAAGGAAAAAGACAGAAAATATTTCAAAAAATCAGAGATCACCAACACTAGGGATTCTATAAGGTCCTTATTTATATTCTCAAATTAATTATTGGCCTATGTTTTCCATTTCACCTCTTTATCATTTTTTAACATAGTTGTGATCTGCTTTATAGTTTCAACAAAATTTGGAATAAACCATCTCATAAAATTAATCTTGCCAATGAATGAATGAACATCCTTCTTACTTCTAGGAAAACTGATTTTTAAAATGGCCTTAACTCTCTCAGGGTCTATTCTTATTCCATCTGCTGAAACCAAATGTCCCAGAAGTTTTCCCTCCTGAACAACAAAATGTGACTTCTTTGGATTTAGTGATATTCCAAATTTCCTGCATTTTAAAAATGTTTGTTTGAGGTGCTTTAAATGTTCTTCACTGACTATGAAAACATTGTAATGCCATCCAAATAAATCACAACATTTTTTTTCTTCTTCCCAACAAAGGCTATATCCATAGCTCTTTGAAATGTCACACCAGCATTCATTAGACCAAATGGCATTTTGTCATACATGAAAGTACCCTAAAGAGTGGTGAAAGTTGTCTTCTCCTGGTCATTTGTATGCATAGAAATCTGATTATACCCCGATAATACATCCACCATTGAAATTATTTGAGCACCCATTAGTTGCTGCAAAACCTACTCAATCTTAGGCAAAGGGTAATTGTCTTTTAGTAAAGTTTTGTTTAAATTTCGAAAGTCCACACATCATATTATCTCTCGATTCTTTTTTCAACTGGAACTAGGTTAGCCACCCATGATGAGTATCTGAGTGCAACAATGATTTTTGCATCCAATAATTTTTTAACCTCCTTCTCTATGACTGGGAATAAAGCAGGGTTTATTCTTCTTAACTTCTGTCTGAAAGGTTTTACATTAGGATTTAAAGGGACTTTATGCTAAATAATATTTGTGTCATAAGTTTTCAAGTCCTCATAGGACCAAGCAAATACATCAACATGCTCCTTCAACAATTTAATGTATCTGTTTCTTTGCTCAGCTTGAAGAGATTTTGAAATTTTTACCATTCTAGGCTTCTCTTCTATGCCAATATTACATTCTACAACATTCTCTTATGAAGATTGCATTGTTGGTTTTAGAGGAGTACCATCTTTTGAAAAAATTCTTTCAAGGGGGACCAATCCTTTGGGAATAAAATTGTTTTTTAATTCAATAATTTTATGTCCAGGAATTTCATTTTGTGAACATTCATCAACCTCTTCGACTTCCTCCTCCTCGTCTTGATCAATTCCATAAATTTCTTTCTGAACATTTTGTGAAAACTCACCAGTCAATTCCATAAATTTCTTTATTTCTATGTCATCTTCAAAAACCCTGCATTGTTTGATATTATCAGGTACTAAAGGTCTGTATTTCACTTCAATAGGATACTTTAACTGAGTTTGTTTTGGAATTCTAAAATGTGTGGATGCGAAGGCAAGTGAATTAGTTTTCTGATATGATCTCTAGGAATAAAGGTAATGTTAAATGCAATAAAAAAGTTATCAATCATGTCCCAGACCTCACTCCTATATACTTTCAACAAATCTTGCTTTACTTGATATTTGTCCCTTAGCTGCTGGACAACCAATTCAAATTCACCATAAACATAAATTTTCTGAATTCCCATGTATTTTGTAGCATTTAAACCCAATAACAATGCCTCATACTCTGATGTATTGTTTGTGGTTACAAACTCCAATTTATACATCAAACTTATCATCTCACCACCAGGGGAAACCAAAATAATACCTGCTCGAGCTCCTTCTTTAGATGAAGAGCCATCAAAATACATTTTCCACAACTCATCCCTTTGTTCAATAGAGTGTTTGAATGGTTTTTCTTTTTCAACCTGCAACATACCACTAGTGTTATCATCATTGAAATGCAACATGCACGAGCCCAAATCCTTTTCTACAGCACAAAGTGGATGGTTGGTTGGGTTCTTGTCATCAGTGACAATGTAATAATATTGTAATTCTCTATAAAATCTCCTATTCTCTCCTCCAAAAACATGGATTGTCGCATATGATAAATCCATTTGAAAATTACCCCTCACCTTCTCGGCCCAAGATCTTGAAAGTAACATTCCAAATTTAGGAGCAATATCTTCCACCACAACATCCATGATGACACTTTTCATAGGTAACTATGTTAAATTTACCACCATATCCTTAATCACTCCCAAACAATTACTTAACCCTAAAGCCTCCATAACTACCTTAGGCATCAAATTGTGAGAAGCACCAGAATCAAGTAAACAATTATGAATCATTTGATCATGAATTTTCAATGTTATATAGAATGGTGGAGATGAGTTTGAGTCACTTTCATTTTTATCAGCTAATGCATAACGAATAAAGATTCTAGGATGTTCCTCCTATAATTTCATAGTATCTGAGGGTATTTGATTAGCAGTTGCACCTATCATCTTGAGAACTGGATTTCTGTAGCATGGATTCTTCATTACCTCAGTAAAAGGGATTGGACTCTTGATTTTACACAATTCATTTTCAAAATTGAATGTCTACACAGTCCTGTTTATCTCTTCAATCTCTGCAGTTTTATCTGACTCACCCTGATCTGTTCTTTTATCATGTGCTTGACTAGAAGACTATTTAGGAGATGAAACTATTTTCTTTTTCGGAAGGTGAGCTACCTATTTTGGGCCAGACCTCAAATTATAAGACCTTCTTTGTTCTGATTGGCCTATTTCTGGTGAAACTTGAGGAGCCAAATCACTTTCTGTTTGGTAAACATTTGCATCAAAAATTTCAGAATTTAGATATTCATCTTTTGTTAAGAAACCTTCAGCTGCAAATTCTCCAAAATAATTCATATCTTGATTTAAATATTCATCCTACATATCTTCACCCTCTTCAGTTTCATTTATTATATTATTTTGCAGAGGAGGGGGAACTGTTTGATCTTCATTTTCTCTCCTCTCCTTCTGTATATCATTGTTTCTTCGCTCTCTAGGGATAAATATGGGTGCAAACTGACGCCTAAATTGGTTAGGATTATTAGGGTTTCTTTCTCCCTCTTGTGAAGGTCTCTTTAAATTATTTTACATTTGCAATTTATTAAGTTTTTCTGTTAATATTTTGACTAAATTAGCCATTTCATCATTTCTACTATCAGCTGACTGTGATGTCGAGGATGCTGGAATCACTTATTTCTTACCCTTTCTATCAGATGTTTCCTGATCTAAATTCACTTTAAGTCTGTTTGAAGCTAGGATATTGGATTCTACCTCTAAATTAACTTCTTGCATGTTCAATAAGGTAATTGGTCTCCTCCCTCTTAGGTGTAAAGAGAATTCATGATCAAAATAATTGGCATAAGTAAGCTTTGCTGAAGTTTTAGAGGGTTTAATTTCTATTGGAATCCTACCATACATTTTGTTAAATCTTTTAGAAATATATTCTATGGTTTCATCCTTCTTCCTCCTTAAGGCTCCAAATCCAGTAATATAGTAAGTGTGGACTTTTGTGTCACCCCATTGCCTCATAAATGCGTCTTGTAGCTCTTCTATCAAGGTGACTGAATTTGCTCATAATTCCCTGAACCGCTTCCTAACTTCCTCGTCCATACTCTGCACAAACACCCTCATCCATACATCTTTTGCTTCAATGTTTTGGTTGTCTGCATAACTAAGAAAGGCATCCCGATGCTCTTCAGCAGTTGTTTCTCCCTACCCATTGAACCTTGGAAAATATTTATGATAATCCCCTCCTGGAAGGGAATTCAATGGTTGAGGAAGGAATAATGGTGCATACCTATCATCCACCATTCTATCCATCAAATCTAAAGGCTAATGTCCTACCATTGTGAAACTACTAGGGTTTTGTGAAGGAAAAGGTTTGTTTACTAGACTGTAACTTGGCTGAAAAGTGATTTTGCTAGTTTTGAATTGAAACAAAGGGATCTTTCTAGGAGACTACATTTTTTCTTTTTTAAAGGACTATGGGTCAGTAAAGGCCTAAAAGCTGCTAACTAGTAAAGTAGGTATTGACCATGGCAAATTTTCTTTTTTCTCTTCTGAATGTGAAAATGGTGATACTAGGTCAAAAAACTCAGGAGTATATAGAGAAGGAGAAGAGTGTGATCTCTGAATTTTCCTAGTTTCCTTCAAAATATGTTCTAGATCAGGAATACCTAGATGCAAAGGTGAAGTAGGTTTTTTCCTAGTTCCAATCCTTCTGGTAGCCACTATGGACACTGCTTGGTGAAAAAGTAGTCTAAAAGATTTGCTGATTTTTCTCACCCTTCAAAATCAATAGAATGATGAAAGCACAGGGAAGATATATACCTTTAGTTTTGTCCCCAAAAATGGTGCCAAAGATGTTTGTTCTTGAAATTGTTCCTATACTACCACAAGAACAAGTTAACACAATTTGAAACATAAATAGAATAAAATTAGTTTTTAGGGTTTGGGTTTATAGTTTTTGTTTAAAACTTCATCAACAAGGAGGAAAAAAAATAACAAGCTAATACAGAACTGAATCATGCACTAGTAGATAAACTGGGGATCAAACACATCCTAATAAGCCATAAACATTACACATAAAAGACTAATTTCACCCACAGGATACAAGCATTTACATGAACAAAAAATTTAAACAAGAAATGAAATTGTAGACTGAGCAATCAACTTGATCATAAATGAAACAACATGACAGGTAAAAAGAATTATCAGTTTATATATAATCAAAAAATAGTCATCCACTTACATAAGAGTTATAAGTGATAGCTTGATATATCACAGCACAAAAGGCCTCTCCTTGAGTGAAAATTCGGACCCTACTTACATCTGATTTATTTCTTTTATCTTTGTTTCATCCCAAAATAGTTACATAACTAACAAACTAAATTTTAGATTAATATTCAAAACTATTACTAAGATGATTGTCTTTTCAAAATAAACTATTTAATATTACAAAAGAAAACTACATGACACCTGTCAGTAGTAATATTTATAGGTTCTTGGCTGCTTCAGCCAGCAATGCTATCCCTCTTAAGGCTTGTGATTTTCTTTTGGCTCTTTGCTATTCTGCTTCCAAGTCTTCAACCTTCTTCGATAGTCTTTCATTTTGCTGGGTCAAATCTTGAATTGTTTGATTCAATTCACCAAATTGATTTTGAGTCTGCTTCTTTCTTCTTAGAGCTTCCTTTGAAACATAAATTAACTCCTGATAATGAGTGCTTATGTCATCTAATACATCCCTTAACCTTTTGTTAGTCATGACTAAAACCTCATTTTTTTCACTCAGAAAATTGATTTGATATGCACTGCTTCACTCTTTTCTGTAGATTCTCGATTTTAGAATCTATGCATAGTCCCTCTTTTACTGTAGAGGTCTTGTCTGATAACCATGGAATCTTCAGTTTTCTAAAAATCAAATCATAATATTCCTCTTCTCTATATGCTTCCTCTATAGGAAATTCTAAAGACCTATCTTTTTCAATACTGCAAACTTTTTGTTGCTCTGCAACATTGTCATTTTTTGGTGATGACTTTGGAGTTACTAAATATTCTTTCTTACTCTGAACCAACTTAGAATCCAGTCCTTCTTCTTCCTCCAAGTATTCTTGAGATGACGAGTCTTCAATTCCAGTCACCTTCTCTTTAGCAAACTTTGGATTTAAAATCTTTTTCATGTTAAGCCTTAATTTGTTTTTTGCTCTTGTTTTAGTCTCCATCTCGTTTTTGCTCCTCCTAACATTACCAATGATTTTCCTTGATACTTAACAGATGAAAGTTGTACCATCTCACATTTTAATCCTACTGCAAATGGCTCTTTAGATTTTTCATTTGAATTCTGTGGGTTATCAGCTTTCAAATTGTCTGTAACAAAAAACTTAATTACATTTTCTTATACATCTGTAATATTTTGATTTTGTTCTAAAGAGATCTTACCCTCTTCTTTCTTTGTATCAACTGTCACATGCCCCAATTTTGCAAAAATAATATTATCATATTTGATTTTATTTCAAGACAATATGTTAAATTTTATGCTAAGTTGTAATTGATGACTCAACAGAGTCAAGGATATTGAATGTAATTCTGAATATTTAATTATAAATAAATAAAAGTGGAGACAACAGCTTGGGAGAGATGTTAAAAGAGTGTTTACTGGTCAATTTGGTGGAGGAGACTGGGTGGAGAGAAAATAGACAAGTGGCAACATCCTCAAACACTTCCAACTGTTGCAGGTGGAAACCTCCCTACATTTGGGGTCATGATCCCCCAAGAAAGTGGGATCAAAGCAGGTGGCTCAATTAATGACAACAGACCCAAAAGACCTAGGAAATCTTAATAAAAATTCCCATTGAAGAGAGCTGAGGCTCCTCATTCTAGGGAAGTGATCATTCAGGTGAATGTACTTTAGAGTATTTCAACAGCAATGGAATTTGTCGAAGATGTTTGAGGGGTTAACTGCAAAAAGTGATCTAGTGCATCTTTTTAGCTGAAGGATCTTACTGTTGAGTGCAGAGTGATTACTAAGTCATTTGAACTAGTATCTTGTTTGCTACTCCACCAGTTCTAAGCCAAGGAGACTAGGAATAGGCTCGGGGGTCCTGAGGCGACGCTGTTTGAGTGCTCTCTAAGAATTGGTAGGGAGGAATGGCCTCCCAATGCTGTTGTTGTCCAGCTTAATCAGGTTCTAAGTCTTTTAATTTCACTGTGTTAAATGTTTAAATGTGAGCCTCACTGGTTATTGAATGTTAAATGTTTAGTTGTGAATTGATAATGTTAGTAATCTTTTAGTTTATTGAAAAAATGATTTTGAAATTGATGAAAAATAATCCTAACCTATGTTTTTCCACATCTAGAGTGGACCAGACCATACTCCAGCACACACAGTGTAATTAAATAGATTATAGATATGTTAGAAACCCGAAATGAACTGATGTATTATGCAGTAATCTATTTTTGTATATAGTTGTTATTAGAGAAGAACAATATCTTGTTAGTTAAGTTTATTGTTTAACCATATTGTTGTTGTAAGAATGCTAGAAAAGAAATAGCCAAATACTTTATAGATAGCAGGTTATTATAGTAATAAGTTATTCAAGTAAATAAGTTATTATTTTTACACAGTACTTTATTTTGTAAATTATATTATTAACCTATAAAAGAGGTAGAAGAAATAATTTAGATAAAGCACTTATTTTATTCCGCGAAGGAGAGAATAAAAGTCTGCTATACATAGTTTACTTACTGTTCATAATAACTAACTATATCTACAAATGTTCATACTTCAAGTAGGGTATCACTAGCTTAATTAATTTCCATAGATAAATTAAATACAGAGATGAAGAACATCTAAACAAAAAACTTTAATAAACCTATCTATATTTTATTTAATACAAACAACTAGAATACGATGGTAAATAACATTTAATAAATGTTATTTATAAAATAACTAATTCATTTAAATTTGATAAACAAAAAATTACTTATAAAAGAAAGTACAGGGTCTAAACCCTAATAACAATAATATTGTAAATAATAATCATTTAAACAATAATCCAAATATATGGAATAACTGCTATTGAACAAAAAACCTATTGTAGATTTTTACAGTCCTTTAAGGATAGTGAAAAGATAACTAGGGAAATATAATACACTATATACATGTGCATTAATTAAATCAATTAATTATTAAAATAAAACTCGAAGAATAAATTAAAGAAATTATTCTACACACAGGTCAGCTACAGGAAACCTAGCTCAAATATTTGAGCTTGTAGTTAAATAATTATAATATGTTGGAATAATGGGTCATGCTATAAACAGAATCATTAATACAAACTAATTAATATAGAACAAAATTTTCTTTTACACAGGCGAATAAGGGTAAAAACCCCAGTTTACAAAATCTCCTTAAGTGCTTAAAATTAAACTGAGTTCGAGCTCAAAAGAGAAAATATCTATGCTTTAGAAATAAACAATGTATGGCTTGACAGGTCAGAAGAGATATTAACATAACATTGTACAAAAACAAGTAAACAACTTTCACAAGTCACGACTTGAGCCGGAGTACCCTGCTGTAAGCAAGGGTTTAACAAAAACCAAGCTAATAATCTAAAGAATAGTAACCCATGAAGGGTAGCAACGATGCCATAAATTTCCAACTGGAAACTGTCTCTTAAGGACTGCACAAGTAGGGAATTCCATTTGATAACCAGGGCTTACCCGTAGCCAAAGTGCCGGTCCTTTTCTTGAAGTATTTCTACCAAATGATGAGCGAACTGTCACCTGCAAAGAAGAAAACCTAAGTTAATTAAAACATGATTCCAGAACTAATTACTGAAGTAAGGTTTAGTTTTAAAAACCTTAAATTAATTACGTTACCTGGAAGTGAAGATTATATAGCCACGAAGGAACAGTAGCACCACCACCAGCGTAAGAAGAAGCGAGACCTTCATACTCGCAATGACAGAGATGGAGAAGATGCATGTACAAGACATTGACAGCAACAGCAAGAAGAAGTATAGGCCACAGCCAAGCAAGAACCAGACAGTGAAGTTGGAGCTGTCACCATCAATGCAAGGCATAAAAATCAGACTCTTAAACCCTACGACGAGGACAATGCTGTAACAACAATAAGCAAACTGTAAAAACTATCTCTGTAGGCAGGCCACGAAGGAACGAGCAAGAATCCACTCACAGGACATAAGCCTTATGCCACAACTCTCTACAAACCCTTGCAGAAATAAAACACACAGTGCACAACAAGAGTTTGAGAACGAAGGAGGTAAACTAAAACGATTTAAACCAGGACTCGGAGGTCATCTAACAAACAGTAGGGTAACATGGCCGCCATGGGAATGGTTGCAGAGCGACCCGAAGGCCCGAGAACTACAAAGGGAATAACAAAGAGTAGGGTTACAACAATTTATATATTTTCAACACTTGGCCAGGAGAAGACCACGTGGTCACCTAATTTTTTTTAACCATGCAATGGGTCGTCGCAATAGTCAATTGCATGCAATAATTTACAATGATTTATATCATAATCCATGAACAATCATGCAAGAACTATATTGTTCAAACGTTTATAAAGTTCAGCGATCATAATTGTTGCTTGGGCATAGAAACATCAACCCTCGGATCGTTGACAAATTTAAGATATAGTGATCATGTAGTTCACAACTATTATGATGGTATATCCTTTGTTTTATAACACAAAAACCTTACTCATAAACCGATCATTGGAGTAGAAATAATGCCTCAATCTTTTACAAATGACATTATCATAACGTGAACATTATGATTACCAGGTTTATCCACGTAAAGTATAATAACTAATTGTTTTGTTAGTAAAGTCTGAGTTGAAATGTGTGAAATCATAGAACAACGATTTAACACTATGTTTATATATATATATATTATGATCACCGCGGGGCTAGACTCCTCTAAACCCATAACTCAAGTGGAGTTTATAATAAAAATTGTTTAGCACTTTAAAGTTTAGAATTCATAAATTCTTACAAAGACAATGTTGTTAGACTTGTTTAAGAATTTCATTTCAATGACAGAATTGTATGACTATGGACATAATAATGTGTTTATGTAAAAACAACGATCGTTTGAAATAAAAAATGACAGTATGGTAAAAGATTATTTACAGCATATTTTTACTTAGTCTAATTGAATTTAGACTTTAATAAGTCATTGGTGGTTCTCAAGATGGAATTTTGCTGGTAACTACCATGTCTTATAATTAGTAGAATGATTTCATGCTTCCACAAATAACTGGTGTTTAGCATAGGATAAAGGTTGATTTTTATAGAAACATCTACCTTAGAAATTGTTAGTAGACAGTAATCTTAATACAAGGTAAGTATTATAGAGTAATAAGAGTTAAAAGGGATTGATCCTACTAGAGTCTATAACCAATAGAACTTTATAGTTCGACTTAGACTAAAAAGATATAAATAGTAGTGTTTGCTTGGAAAAAGAAACTAACGTCTTTACATCCATCAACATTAATTTCAAATGGTTGCAGACCGTAAGTGTCACTACAAAAGTTAAATATCAAGCAAATTATTACTCAAGTAAGTGGTATGATAATATTTAATAACTCAAAGTACAATCAGTATAACGTTGCAAGTTATGCTTATTAAAGTAGAAGTAATCAAGCAGCTAATATTACAAGTTTAGAGCTATAGTAAGTATTTTACTATCTTTACGTACAACAAAATAAAGAAAACTCAATCATCTGAACTTCACTTACAAGAAAAACTAAAGAAAACAAACTGTTTTACCTTACATAAGTTGTTGAATTATAGCAGCTTATTTACTAAGATTATTACTTGCAAATAGAAATACTGCCGCAAACTTTATGAATTTTTAAAAACGTTACTCAATCATTCATACCTGTGAACCTGTAGGAACAAGTAATCTTTCTGCGTTAGCATAAATGCTAAGTAAGCCCAGGATTTCAAATCAGTTTCCACCTACTTGTCATAAATAAAAATTCATTAGTAAACTGAACATAGAAATAATGCGGAAGTTAAACTTAATCTTGTTTCAAAAAGAAAACTGCTGAGATAACATAATTGAGATTATGTAAAACTAATCTATTAACTATTTCTTTTATTGATAACCTTTAGCTATTAGTAGACCGCAGTTCCAGCATTTTATGTGATTTCAAAATTTTAAATTTTTGTGAAAATTGGGAGTTTTGACATGTGGTATCAGAGCACAAGGTTCAAACACTAGGCCTTGATGAAGCCCAACTAGTTTTTAGGAAACAGTAAACTGAATTATTATGCTGACGTATTTTCTTTTAAATGTTATTCAATAAAGAAATTGTTTTCTGAAGTTTAACAGGTAGGTATGGAAAGGCTGGAAGAATATGCAGAGGAGGAATCTCCAGTTACTGAACCAGGAAATTTACCAAGAGATCCTATACTAGAGGATTTAACTACCAATTCCTCAAAATTGTTACAAACTGTAAAAGACCTAAAATCTGAAATGGAGTCTGTAAAGCGAGAAACTGAAAGGATTCTGAGGGCTCAAGAAGAGCTGAATCAGATCCTAATTGAAAAGTTTCAAATTGAGGGTAGGGGTAGAAGAACATAATCAGAAGATACAAGTCATCAACGTAAATCTAAAAATGTGAAACATACTAAAACTGAAAGTAGTTCATCTTTTGAGGTGTTTGGTGAACAACGAAATTATCATTCTACTAGTGACAGTAGTGATGATAATTAGTACACTAAAAAGAGGAAATACAGACCTTATGAGGATATTTCCGGGAATTCAAAAAGATAAAACCACCAACCTTTAATGGAGAGACTGAGAAGGGGGAGGAAGCTGAATCCTAGTTATCTGGGATGAAGAAGTACTTCCAAATATATATAACTATTCTAACCATTTAAATGCTAGAATGGCTATTTATAACCTCTCAGAAAAGGCTAACATTTGGTGGCAGGACTTGAAAAGAGTCAAGGGAATAAAAGAGAAAAATGTAAACTAGAGTTCCTTTAAGAGGTATTTTAAAAAGAAATTTTTGTTTGAGCAATATTATGAGGAAAGAGCAAAAGAATTTTATGAGCTGAAGTTACGATCAATGGCAATGAAAGATCTGAATAGCAAGTTCTTAAGCCTACTTAGGTATGTACCATACCTTATAGATGAAAAACCAAAGGTACAACGATTCCTCACCTATCTACCTTATCATATTATTAAGGATAGGATTGAATATGACAATCCAAAGACTAGAAGAAGCTATGAGGAAGGATAACTTCTGTTTTGAATAGAATCGGAAGAAGGAAAGCTTCGCCAACTGGAAAGCTAAGAAAAATAATAATCATTGTGAACAAGAGAAGAAGGATTTTGTGCCCAACAAAAATTCTAAGAACAATAAGGCCAGAAATTATCCTAATAAAAAGAACTTCCAAGGAAATAAGAACAATACACCCAACAATTAGAATAATTCTAAAGGTAAGGAATTTGTTAATAATCATGGAAATTTTACCAAGAACTTTGAGCGCAAAGAGCCTATCAAGTGCTGGGAGTGTAATGGCCCAAACTATGCTTCAGTCTGTCATAATCAGAAAAAGACTATTAGCAATATTCATACCATACAAGAGGAGATGACCGTTGGGGAACTAGTGAGGACCATTCCCAGAATCAATGCAACCTTGGAGAATCGACAAGCAAAATATCACACTTCCATGGTGGAAGTAGAAGGTATGATAAATCAGACCCCTGTAACTATTTTGATTGATCCAAGAGCTAGTCTTAGTTATATTGCACCTAAGATGGTAGAAAAATGTAAGTTATCAGTTGAAAATTTTGAGAATTCTTGGTTAGTTCAGTTAGCCACTGGTGCTAAAATAAAGGTAACTTGTTTTGTGAAAGAATGTGCAGTAGCTATGGATCCTTTTGAAACTGTTGTCAAGCTTAATGTATTGCCTCTTGGTTCTTATGATTTGCTGATTGGTATGGACTGGTTAGAACAACATAGGGTAATTTAAAATTGTTAGGATAAAAATTTCACATGTTTAAACAGTGATGGAAAACCTATAAGTGTAAAGGGAATCCCTAGAAAGACCACCATAAGGTAGATCTATGCCCTACAGCTTAAGAAAGCTGTTAGGAAGGGATGTAAAGCTTATGCAGTAACAATAACCGATGAAGAGAGTCTAATTAAAATAGGTAAGTTAAAAGTGGAAGACATACCAGTCTTAAGAGAGTATGTTGATGTATTCCCTGAAGAAATTCCGGGACTACCTCCAAAAAGGGAATTGGATATCACCATTGAACTAGTACCAGGTGCAGTACCTAGTTCAAAGGCCCCTTATTGAACAAACATATTGGAACTTAATGAATTAAAGTCTCAATTAAAAGAACTAATTGATAAAAAGTATCTTTGACCTAGTGTGTCTCCCTGGGGGCCACCTGTCATCTTCGTTAAAAAAAAGGACAGAACCATGCGACTTTGCATAGATTACTGTCAGTTAAATAAGATGACCATTAAAAATCGATATCCGTTACCCTGCATTGATGATCTATTTGATCAATTGCGTGGAGCCACGGTGTTTTAGAAAATAGATTTAAGGTCTGAATATCATCAAGTCAGGATTAAAGATGAAGACATATTTAAGACAGCTTTTAGAACTAGATATGGTAATTACAAATTTGTTGTCATGCCATTCGGGATTACTAATCCCCCAGCTGTTTTCATGTGTTTAATGAACAAAGTTATACATAAGTATTTAGATAAGTTTGTGGTCGTGTTTATCGATGACATTCTAATCTATTCAAAATCTGAAGAAGAACATAAAGAACATCTAAAAATTGTTTTGCAAGAGTTGTGATATCATCAACTCTTCGCAAAGTTTAGTAAATGTGATTTCTTCAAGGATAAGATTTAGTACTTAGGTCATGTGGTGACCAAGGAAGGGATTTCAGTAGATCCTGAAAAGATAAGGGCAATCGAAGATTGGCCGGTTCTTAAGGATGTGACAGATTTTAGATCCTTCATGGGCATTACCGGTTACTACCGGAGGTTCATTGAAGGTTTTTCAAGGATTGCAAATCCGATAACTTCCTCGCAAAAGAAGGGAAAGAAGTTTGAATGGAATCAGAAATGTGAGGAAAGCTTTAAAAAATTAAAAATGTTATTAACCAATGCACCTATTTTAAGAATAACTGATCCTAATAAAGAATTTGTAGTGTGCACTAATACCTGTAATGATGGCTTAGTCAGTGTTCTGACTCAAGAAGGGCATGTTATTTCCTGTGAGTCTAGAAAGTTAAAAGTTCATGAAAAGAATTATGAAAATTATGATCTGGAATTAGCAGTTTTTATACACACTTTAAAGATGTGGCGACATCACCTAATTGGTAGAAAATTTATTTTAATGACTGATAATAAAGGATTGAAGTATCTGTTAGATCAGCCAAATTTAAATGTCAGACAAGCTAGGTGGAGAGCTTTCTTAAGTGAGTACGATTTTGAAATTCAGCACATAAAAGGTAATTAAAATAAAGTTGTTGATGCATTAAGTAGGAATGAAAGGTTGAATTTTGTAGCAACTATCAGCACTTATGCTATTGATTTAGAAGAAAAGCTTAAAAAGGGAATAGAACAAGATGAAATTTACCAAAGTTTACAAGTAAAAACCAAGGAAAATCCAACATAAAACTTAAGTAAAGGTTACAGTTTAAATGCAAAAGAATTTTTACTGTATAAAGATAGAATGTATGTACCTAATGTACCTAAAGTTAAGCTGTTAATTCTGGATGAAATTCATAAAACTCTATACTCATGTCATCCAGGTTATCAAAATACTATAACTATGTTAAGAAAAGAGTATTTTTGACCGAATGATGAAGATTGAAGTAGCATAATATATTGCTAGGTGTTTTGAATGTCAACAGGTAAAAACTGAACATCAACACCCAGCTGGATTACTTCAACCATTACCCATTCCTAGCAAGAAATGGGAGATAATTAGTCTAGATTTTATTACTGGGCTGCCTAGAAATCAAAATCAGAATGATTCTATCATGGTAGTAGTTGATAAGTTAAGCAAAGAAACTCACTTTATACATATTAAGACTACTTATGACGCTGCAAACATAGCTGATATTTTTCTAAAATAGATTTTTTGATTGCATGGAGTACCAAAAGTCATAATCTCAGATAGAGATCCTAAATTTATAGGATACTTTTGGAAGTCTTTGTTTAAAGGGTTAAGCACTACATTAAATTTTAGTACTCATTCCATCCTCAAATAGATGGAAAAACTGAAAGGGTAAACCAAGTAGTGGAAGTCTATTAAAAATGTATGTGAAAGACTAGCCAGGTAAATGGGAGGATTATTTGCATTTGGTAGAATTTGCTTATAACAATAATTATCAGACATCAGCCATATTTAGTCCTTTTGAAATTTTATATGGATGGAAATGTAATACTCCAATCTCTTGGAGTAATCCAGTGGATAGATTGGTATTAGGTCCTGAACTGTTAAAATAAATGGAAGAAATTGTAAAACAGGTGCAAGGTAATCTGAAAGTTGCATAGGATCCGCAGAAAAGTCAAGCAGACTTAAAAGGAACTCCAAAGGAGTTTCAGGTAGGTGAACATGTGTTCATCAAGGTAAGGCCCAAAAAGAGCTCTCTAAGATTGGGGAGTTATGCAAAATTGGCACCTTGTTACTATGGTCCATTTGAAATTCTGTCTAGGATTGGACAAGTAGCTTATCAATTAGCATTACCACCAAATTTAAGGGTACATAATGTTTTTCACGTTTCTGTATTAAATAAATATGTTCATGATGCTACTCATGTTATTAAATTGAATTATGTACAGGTGGAACCAGGAGGATATTTTCTGGTGGAACCAGACTGTATCCTCAGGCGGAGGGAGATCACACTTCGGAACTGCACCATTGGACAACTAAAGGTGCAATGGAAGCACCTTAGTTTAGAGGAATCCACCTGGGAATTGGAAAGTAATATGCGAGATGCATATCCAATTCTGTTCTAGGGGAATTATGAGGATGAATAATAAATAACATCGAGGACGATGTTATATTCCAAGGGGGTGTGTATGTCACATGCCCCAATTTTGCAAAAATAATATTATCATATTTCATTTTATTTCAAGACAATATGTTAAATTTTATGCTAAGTTGTAAGTGATGACTAAGAAGAGTCAAGGATATTGAATGTAATTCTGAGTATTTTAATTATAAATAAATAAAAGTGGAGACAACAGCTTTGGAGTGATGTTAAAAGAGTGTTTACTGGTCAAGTTGGTGGAGGAGACTGGGTGGAGAGCAAATAGACAAGTGGCAGCATCCTCAAACACTTCCAACTATTGCAGGTGGCAACCTACCTACATTTGGGGTCATGATCCCCCAAGAAAGTGGGATCAGAGCAAGTGGCTCAATTAATGACAACTGACCCAAAAGACCTAGGAAATCTTAATAAAAATTCCCATTGAAGAGAGCCGAGGCTACTCATTCTAGGGAAGTGATCATTCAGGTGAATGTACTTCAGAGGGTTTCAATGGCAAGAGAATTTGTGGAAGATGTTTGAGGGGTTAACTGCAAAAAGTGATCTAATACAACTTTTTAGCTGAAGGATCTTACCACTAAGTGCACAGTGATTACTAAGTCATTTGGACTAGTATCTTGTTTGTTTCTCCACCAGTTCTCAGCCAAGGAGACAAAGAACAGGGTCGAGGGTCCTGAGGAGACATTGTTTGAGTGCTCTCGAGGAATTGGTAAGGAGGAACGGCCTCCCAACGTTGTTGTTGTCCAACTTAATCAGGTTCTACAGTCTTTTAATTTCACTGTGTTAAATCTTTAAATGTGAGCCTGACTGGTTATTGAATGTTAAATGTTTAGTTGTGAATTGATAATGTTAGTAATCTTTTTGTTTATTGAAAAACTGATTCTGAAATTGATGAAAAATCATCCTAACCTGTGTTTTTCCACATCTGGAGTGGACCAGACCGTACTCCAACAAAGGCAGTGTATTTAAATAGATTATAGATATGTTAGAAACCCAAAATGAACTGATTTATTATGCAGTAATATATTTCTGTATGTAGTTGTTATCATAGAAGAACAATATCGTGTTAGTTAAGTTTATTGTTTAACCAAATTGTTGTGGTAAGAATGCTAGAAAAGAAATAGGCAAATACTTTTCAAATAGCAGGTTATTATATTAATAAGTTATTCAAGTAAATAAGTTATTACTTTTACGCAGTACTTTATTTTGTAAATTATACTATTAGAATGTAACAGAGGTAGAAGAAATAATTTAGATAAAGCACTTATTTTATTCTACGAAGGAGAGAATAAAAGTCTGATATACATTGTTTACTTATTGTTCATAATAACTAACTATATCTACAAATGTTCATACTTCAAGTAGGGTATTACTAGCTTAATTAATTTCTATAGATAAATTAAATACAAAGATGAAGAACATCTGAACAAAAAAGCTTTAATAAACCTATCTATATTTTATTTAATACAAAGAACTAGAATACAATGGTAAATAACATTTAATAAATGTTATTTATAAAAGAACTAATTCATTTAAATTTTATAAACAAAAGATTACTTATAAAAGAAATTATCGGGTCGAAACCCTAATAACAATAACTAATAACAATAATATTGTATATAATAATCATTTAAACAATAATCCAAGTATATGGAATAACTGTTATTGAACAACAAAACTATTGTAGATTATTAAGGACAGTGAAAAGATAACTAGGGAAATATAATACACTATACACATGTGGATTAATTAAATCAGTTAATTATTAAAATAAAACTTGAAGAATAAATTAAAGAAATTATTCTACACATAGGAAACCTACAGGAAACCTAGCTCAAATATCTAAGCTTATGGTTAAATAATTATAATATGATGGAATAATGGGTGAAGCTATAAACAGAATCATTAATACAAACTAATTAATATATAGAAAAATTTTCTTTTACACACGCGAATAAGGGTAAAAACCCTAGTTTACAAAATCTCCTTAAGAGCTTAAAATTAAACTGAGTTCGAGCTCAAAAGAGAAAATATCTATGCTTTAAAACTAAACAGTGTATGGCTTGACAGGTCGCAAGAGATATTAACATAACATTGTACAAAAACAAGTAAACAACATTTACAAGTCACGGCTTGAGCCGGACTACCCTCCTGGAAGCAAGGGTTTAACAAAAACCAAACTAATAATATGAAGAACAGTAACCCATGAAGTCTAGCATCCAGGCCGTAAATTTCCAACTAGAAACTGTCTCTTAAGGACTACACAAGTAGGGAATTCCATTTGATAACCAGATCTTACCCGTAGCTAAAGTGCCAGTGCTTTTTTTGAAGTATTTCTACCAAAGGATGAGTGAACTGTCACCTGCAAAGAAGAAAACCTAAGTTAATTAAAACATGATTCCAGAACTAATTACTAAAGTAAGGTTTAGTTCTAAAAACCTTAAAGTAATTACGTTACCTGGAATTGAAGATTATATAGCCACAAAGGAATAGTAGCACCACCACCAGCGTAAGAAGAAGCTAGACCTTCATACTCGCAATGATAGAGACGATGAAGACACATGTACAAGCCACAATAGCAGCAAGAAGAAGTATAGGCCACAGCCAAGCAAGAACCAGATAGGGAAGCTGGAGCTATCACCAACAATGCAAGGTGTAAAAGCGATACTCTTAAACCCTACGACGAGGACAATGTTGTAACAGCAACAAACAAACTGTAAAAACTATCTTTGTAGGCAGGCCACGAAGGAACGAGCAAGAATCCACTCACAGGCCATAAGCCTTATGCCACAACTCTCTACAAACCCTTGCAGAAATAAAACTCACAGTGCACAACAAGAGTTTGAGAACAAAGGAGGTAAACTAAAACGATTTAAAACAGGACTTAGAGCTCATCTAACAAATAGTAGGGTAACATGGCCTCCATGGGAATGGTTGTAGAGCAGCCCAAAGGCCCGAGAACTACAAAGCGAATAACAAAGAGTAGGGTTACAACGATTTATATATTTTCAACACTTGGCCAGGAGAAGATCACGTGGTCACCTAAATTTTTTTAACCATGCAATGGGTCATTGCAATAGTCACCTGCATGTAATAATTTACAATTATTTATATAATAATCTGTGAACAATCATGCAAGGACTATATTGTTCAAACGTTTATAAAGTTCAGCGATCATAGTTGTTTCTTGGGCATAGAAACATCAACCCTCGGATTGTTGACAAATTTAAGATATAGTGATCATGTAGTTCGCAACTATTATGATGGTATATCCTTTGTTTTAAAACACAAAAACCTTACTCATAAACCGATCATTGGAGTAGAAATAATGCCTCAATCTTTTACAAATGAAATTATCATAACGTGAACATTATGATTACCAGGTTTATCCATGTAAAGTATAATAACTAATTGTTTTGTTTGTAAAGTACGAGTTGAGATGTGTGAAATCATAGAACAACGATTTAATACTATCTTTATATATATATTATGATCAACGTGGGGCTAGACTCCTCTAAACCCATAACTCAAGTGGAGTTTATAATAAAAATTGTTTAGCACTTTAAAGTTTAGAATTCCTAAATTCTTACAAAGACAAAGTTGTTAGACTTGTTTAGGAATTTGATTTAAATGACAGAATTGTATGACTATGGACATAATAATATATTTATGTAAAAACAATGATCGATTGAAATAAACGATAAAAAATGACAGTATGGTAAAAGATTATTTACAACATATTTCTACTTAGTCTAATTGAATTTAGGCTTTAATAAGTCATTGGTGGTTCTCAAGATGGCATTTTTCTGGTAACTACCATTTCTTATAATTAGTAGAATGATTTCATGCTTCCACAAATAACTGGTGTTTAGCATAGGATAAAGGTTGATTTTTATAGAAACATCTACCTTAAAAACTGTTGGTAGACAGTAATATTAATACAAGGTAAGTATTATAGAGAAATTAGAGTTAAAAGGGATTGATCCTACTCGAGTCTATAACCAATAGAACTTCATAGTTTGAATTAGACTAAAAAGATATAGACAGTAGTGTTTGCTTGGAAAAAGACACTAACGTCTTTACATCCATCAACATTAATGTCAAATGGTTGCAGACTGTAAGTGTCACTACAGAAGTTAAATATCAATCAACTTATTACTCAAGTAAGTGGTATGATAATATTTAATAACTCAAAGTACAATCAATATAACATTGCAAGTTATGCTTATTAAAGTAGAAGTAATCAAGCAGCTAAGATTATGAGTTTAGAGCTATAGTAAGTATTTTACTATTTTTACGTACAATAAAAGAAATAAAACTCAATCATCTGAACTTCGCTTACAAGAACAACTGAAGAAAACAAACTGTTTTACCTTACAAAAGTTGTTGAATTATAGCAGCTTATTTACTAAGCTTATTACTTGCAAATAGAAATACTGCTGCAAACTTTATGAATTTTTAGAAACGTTACTCGATCATTCATACCTGTAAACTTGTAAGAACAAGTAATCTTTCTTGCGTTAGCATAAATGCTAAGTAAGCCTGGGATTTCAAATCAGTTTCCACCTACTTGTCATAAATAAAAATTCATCAGTAAACTGAACATAGAAATAATGCGCAAGTTAAACTTAATCTTGTTTCAAAAAGAAAACCGTTGAGATAACATAATTGATATTATGTAAAACTAATCTATAAATTGTTTCTTTTATTGATAACCTTTAGCTGTTAGTAAACCGTAGTTGCAACATTTTATGTGATTTCAAAATTTTAAATTTTTGTGAAAATTTGGAGTTTTGACATCACCTCTATGAATTTCTTATATATTCTATGAAAACTGTTCTCGATTTTCATTGATTGCTCCTCTTCTCTCTTCATACATAGAGTCTTCAAATTTATGAACTGAATCTTCTTCTTGAATACTGTCTTTCACCAACTCGTCAACTATTTATCTCTTTAATCTTTTAACAAGGCAATGTTATTTGTTCATTTGCCTCTTCTTGGGATGACCTTCTTGTTGAGTATGAATTCCTAACCAAAACTCAAAGTGTACCCATGTTTTACCTTTTTTATGAATAACTGTGCTAACAATCAATTTTATAAGACCATGATGAAAGATAGAATGCTGAGTGTGATCTTTATGCCCTTTTACTCTATCTGACATTTTTTGCAGGCTCTTCAGAAAGAAAAAGGGTAAATTCATTTTAGACTCTTGATTTAGATGTTGGAGGAATCTGATGTGATACTTGAAAACTAAGGAAAATATTCCCTCACAAGTGATGTAACTCTGTAGAATTCTGATAACCTCTCTCCATTCAGGCTTGAATTTATGTAACTGAACACCCTTTCCCCATTCTAGCGTTTCAGCCTCTGGCAATAATAAATCTCTTGAATTGAAAGTAAAAGGTATTTTTTTTAAACCAGAATTTTCCTTTAGTTGCTATACTGGTGGCTTCTTCAATTAACTCTATGGTGAGTTCAAATTTGAGGGTGTCAATTGAAATAGTGTTCTTATCAAAACCCTATGCAAATCTGTATGACAATTCTAGGTTGAAACCATTAATTCTCTGGAAAAAATCAAACCAACCATCCCTTTGAAAAATCGTTGCACACTCAAGAAACTCTTCTACCCAGCTGGTATCCATGGGATCAACTCTATTTGTTTTACCACTCTTTTTCATTTCTGCTGTGAAACCCGAACCTGTGAATTTCTTTCCAAAACAGTTGAAAAATATTTCGAAAATGCTTCACTATAGCAATGAAACTGATAGCTGAGTAAAATTGGGACAACAAATTCACAATTGTTTTAATTGCCCCTAAAAACTAACCCTCTCTCAATGCAAATCACAATTTAGTTAATGATTTCTCTATCTGGTTGCACACATGTCACGATGATGATCTAAACTACCGAACATGCACTCTCATGTCTTCATATGTGTCCAACAGACTTCTACAGTTCTCTCTTCAACAACCACGATTACCCCCAATTCCTTTAATATTTTTTTCAAATTAAAAAATGACAGGTGAGCACACGATCTTCAATAATCTTGGAAACTGCTCATTCAACTGTCATTATCATTAATGGGTTCTGATCCTATGCCATATTATGTGTTCAAGGGATTCCACTAATTCAGCTTTCCAGCAGCCACGATTCTCCTTCACAACCCTATCTTCCTTTCATACACTTGTCACAATGATTATTGATCTCTATACACGTATCACTCCATCCTTACAGGTGTAAAACAAGTCCTTCTGCTTTCGATTACACAACAACACCATTATTTGCCATGATTTCACAAAACGAGATTCTTGTAGCGCTACCATTCTTTCACCTTCGCTCCTATGCTACAGGAATCTTATTTTGCATATTTTAAACCAATGCTTTAAAAAGAAGGGTTAGTCATAAAGCATAATACTTGGAATAAACCTTTATTATAAGCTTTTTGAAAGTTTAAAGATGTACATATTAACTAATAAGACCAAAAGACAAACCTTAAGACTAAAATAATGAAATAATTCAACCATTAAAAACATTAAATCCAACAAAAATTAATGATTGTCAAAAATTCTTAAAACCAACATAAAATGTAAAATCATAATAAAACAAAGGTTGAAAATTAGGACAAAAAGATTAGATAAAATAAGAACAAAATCTAGTTATAACACAGTGCACTAGGTTTTTCACAACCTCCAGTGCCACTCTTCATTTCTATTGTTTGAGGGTGCTATGGGTCCTCTTAGTGTTCGTCATGTGTTTCGTTTCTTTCACAAATAGAATACTGGGATTTTTTTCCCCCTCTCATCTACATAGTGCGCAGAGGATATTGGGATTTTCTCCCCCCTCTCATCTGCATAGTGCACTCTTCAAGGCATCTCTTCATTTGATGTTCCATTCTCATAGGGTGCACTCTTGTGATGCTCTCCTTGCTAGATTCAAGTGTACATCATATGAATATCATGCCTACATGCAATGAAACCTCCCCCGAGGATTCCATTTCCATCCCCTCCTACCCCATTCAATATTTATATATTCTTCTTCATGAGATTATCAATTAGATATAAATATCAATTACCTAAGCTCTCGGGGAAGATGCATAAGGACGCCATTAATTCCTTTATACAACTTTCTAGTTTCTATGTATCTTAAGACGAATCCTGATATGCCTAAGTTTGAGAAGATTCAAATTTCTAGTGTGTAACTTGAGGTAATCACTTAGTATTAGTATTATAATAAAATGGAATCCTCCACTCTGGTGGTGGAATTGGGGGATTGGAACATGACTTCTCCTTTGGATTGATGGGAAACGTTGTGTGAGGCTCTTTATTAGTGCTTCTATCCTCTTGGATATTGGTAAAACACCCTTTCTCATTGGTTGTAACTGTGTCAACTTGTCATGCACTCAGTTCAAAGTTACATGAATTTCTTCACCAAGATTCACCTTGAAGTACTCCTTCATAAGCTAGAAGAGATTCTCATTATTAGATTAAATTGTGTTATTTTAGTAATGTTTCATGGGGAAGCTTATTGATTTGACAATTCTACATAAAATAAGACTTTTATTTGAATTTGGTGATGTAAATCAAGCTTACTCCTCTCCTTTTCTCTCCTTCTTCATGATTAGGTCTTTACTCAACCCCCTCCTCTCTTGATTCTCCCTCTCCCATTACTAAATTTGGGAAATGGTGTTCCTTTCATAAATCCCAATTCCATTCGTCTGTTGAATGTCATTCTCTTTGCAAATATAAATCTACTAAAACTCATTTTATAGATCTTGTCGAGACCTCTACTCCCACACCCGTGCCTAATTTAATTCAACAGACCTCTACTCCCACACCTCGTCCTTCTTTAATCCTCTTGAAGAGGCTATCATGACTCTTATTATGGATAGTGGTAGCCAAAACAAGTTGGTAGCCGATGATATAGTCCAATTCCTTGTTCTACCCACCACTCTCCATCCAACACCATATTACTTGGGTTGGATTCAGAAATATTGACCTCATCTCATAGTGGTGCAATGTTGTGCTCTTACATTTTCTATTGGCCCCTTTCTTGACACCATTTTTTGGAATCTTCCTTCTCTCAATTATGCATACCTCTTACTAGGAATTCCCTATTAAGATAAATTACATGCAATCTATCATTCTCATCAACACCAATAGCGTCTTTAGAAGGATGGTCAAAGAATATGGCAGATCTATATATTGGGCTATCTATACACCAGTGTATGCCCTATACCACATACATGGATAATACCTTTGGTTGGTCACTGATAATCAACTAGAGTATGAAGCTATAATCATTATTGTTAAACATTGTCATTCACATTAGTTTACAACATCTTCATATACACTTAGATTCCCAACTCATCATATTGCAACTAAATAATATTTTTCATGTACCCAATATCCTCCTCTTTTGCATGTTTTTACCAGTGTTCCTCCTCATATGACAATTTGAAATCATCATTATCATTCATGTACTTAGGAAAGGTAATGCATTTAGAGAGCACATCAATCTATTTTTTGCATACAAGTTATGTGTTAAACAAAACTACACATCAACATAAAATCATATAGTCTATGGAATCAACATGGTGAACAATACAAACCAACATAGATCCATCTTAAAAAGGATATACCAAGTGTCGAAAGGGATCAAATCTCTCTAACTGAAAACCCCCTTTTTAGAGTGGAAATGTTGAGGAAATGTGAATGGAATGTTTATGGTTTTAGTTTGTAGTCTTATATATGTGGTTCTAAAAAATATTTTAAATCTAAATTGAGTCGACATTTTATTTTTTATAACATTTTATTATTTTTTATAAAGGACACGAGTTAGATCTAGGATGAGCATGAAAGTACTTGCACAGCTCCCCCTACTAGGTTGTAGAATGAGTCACTTCCACGTAAAAATAGCTTTGTCCAACTTTCTCTGCACTCTTTTCTCATACCCATAGGAAAATACATTAAATAAATGATATTTTATAATGAAAAAACTAAGTTGAGTCCATAATGAAAATTGATTTAAATCAATCTTAATAATATATTTTATCAGTTTTAATAAAATAGAGAAAATAGATTCATTGCATTTTTTCTTTGAATCTTTAATGGATATTTGAGTACGAAGGATTATTTTTGTAAATAACAAAATTTCTTGGCTTGGAGAGGGAACACAATTAAAAGTGATAACTATTATTATAGCATATAAAAACATACATATTCAAGCCATTTTTTTGTATCATAAAGTTTAGAAGTGTAACATTTAGTACAATAAATTGGTAGTAAATCATCTCCCCTAAACCTATTTTTAAGGTTTTTATGGTCTCATGAATATTATTGCTAGAAATTGCACTTAGTAAAATATTAGTTTTCAGTACAATAATCAAAATTAATTATAATTCTTGGCTCTTATAGTCTTGTACATGTATTCTAGAATGTGTATTAAGGTTTTTATGGTCTCATGAATATTATTGCTAGAAATTGCACTTAGTAAAATATTAGTTTTCAGTACAATAATCAAAATTAATTATAATTCTTGGTTCTTATAATCTTGTACATGGATTCTAGAATGTGTATTTTGAAATCAGAAATTTATATGAAAAATACGAAGTTGAGCATTTATAGAAACATTTTACGTACTTCATAGATTAACCATTCAAACTATTATTGACTATACCTGCTGAAATGAAAATGATATAATATTGTGTTGTTATTCAATAGAAATAGCAAACTGGACTTGAATATATATATGAGAAAACAATATTAGTGCTTATAGGAATCGTTCTAGATTATAGTAAAGTTTAGACAATATTTATGGAATTTTTTTAATAGATTTTTTTTTATGTTTTAGGATTTTATAAATTTAAATACTTATTTTTTTAAAACTATTTGGTAAAAATATAAGAGATTTGTATATATAAGAATACAATTCATTAAAAATATATATATAAATCTTGGTTATCATGCAAAGTTAAAACATGTATATTTAAATATATGACTGTATAATGTGATTATGATATTAATATTAATATTGTAAATGTTTTTTAATTATAAGAATATTGAAGAGCCATTATTATAATTTACATTTAGATAAATAATGTGTAATGAAAAACCGTAAATAAGGTTAGCTAAATAAGGAATTTTTAATGATACTCTTTATTAAATAACCCAATGGAATGTGGTATCGGGTAGTTTTTCTTCTGATTTCTGCATTCTTTGCAATGACTCTATGTGTTGTAGAGCGCTCTTTCACGCTACTATTTCAATATTTAAACAAAGTCTGGACATTAAAACCTATGATTGAAGGAATCGATTGAAACCTATAAGAGATTTCTCATATAGTTAACACTTTTCTTTCCTATAAGAGAATTCCCATATGGTTAACGTTTTTTTCTATTTGTTGTAGTGGAATTATGGAAAGACTCGTAATTATAAGGTAATTTACAACTGCCAGTATATATGATAATTATCAATATTTTTTCTGCCATCGATTTCATGGTTGTATTAATTGTCTAGCCGAGTGTCACTGCAAACTGAAACCAATAGTGTTTGTTAATCTTAGTTGTTGTTTATTTTTGTTACTTATTTATATAAGTTTTTTAATTTTTTAAATAGCCGAAATTTTAATTTCTATTATTATTTATTTAAGTATTAATTGTTATTGAGGCTACATGTTCCATGTCATCATTACAGACAGACACATCTCATCCATTTGAGCTATAGAGAGTGCCTCTCGGTGCAATAATTTTGAAAAGAAGGCCCCACCCCTATTTATAGTTAATTGGTACTCTAATGTTCAAACGACCCGTACAAAAAAAAATCATATCTCTATTTGAAAAAATATAAACACTAGTTTGATCACTATTGCAAGATGTTTAACATGGAATCATTCATTCAATTTCCCATGAAAATTCATCTCACGCCTATCTTTCATCATGCTTCAGGTACACTATGTTTCTTGTAAACAAATTGCATTGCCAATTGTTTTCCTAACCATTATTACACTTGGGTAATTATGCCATGCGTGCATGATTAGCATTGAGGATAAGTCTTCCTATTATACAAAAATGGTTCATATACATCGATTATAGTTATATCAACTCGACTTGGCATATACATAAGGCATTTCCTATGTTTACATTGAATTAACCCAATCATCCTACTCATAACCATAGGTTCCTATTTCTCACTAAATGCACACCAACAATTTCATTATCGAGAGAAACATCTTCCTACATGGGTGTGCACACCATGAAAAACCATTCATATTTTTCCACCCATGAGTTCGAAGCCTCTCAAGTCCAATGAATCTGATAACTCACCAAGTCTGACAAGCTACATCCACATATCATCATCTTGTATTTTTTCCACTTTACCCCTCATATTCCTCATCACATGTTAATATTTATATTCATATATAACCTCTAGTCCCTCCATGATAAATATACCATATTCATTCCTAGTTGTCTCATTAAACCCAAAGAATACCATAGAAGGGCCCCTACCCACTGACTACACTAATACGATTTATTTATTTCCACGTGAAAATTCTGCATGGAATTTATTCATTAGGAACCTATTTTGTTGTGTGCACAAATCCATTAAATAATCATCAAAATGATTCCTTGGCTCACTTAAAACCACGGGAATCCCACCCAACTCACTCAAAATCGTAGGAGCTGCACCCTTATTCTTAATATATAAATTGTTACTTGATCCACTCAAAATCATGGAAACCCTATTACATTATTCTTTTAGTAGCACCCCTTTATCATCCTTGATCGATGTACTTGAGTCCACCTAGCCCCACCATTACCCATTTTGTACTTCACCCTATGCCATCCATATTATGTCTATGATAAATATTCCATTTGTAGTTTGTTTCCATCTGTTACACCTTGTATCAACGTTCAAAGAATGGTACTTGCCAGCCATGCACCCAATGTACATTGATCAAGGGAATCCTGATCCCCATGCTTATCCTTGAGTTATATGTCAATTTTTTTATTATCCCAATTGTTTACAACATTATCTTGGCTCTGAATATAAGTCCACTGTGTTATTATTTTCTTCATTTCTCATTGATGTTAAATCACCCCATTCTGGGAGTTGTAGTAGTTAGAGTGGTGCCGTGGGTTCCCTTCTCATCAATATAATGGAGCACCTCAAACTAATTAATGAGAGCCATAATTTCTCCCTAACTTAATGGTGTCCCCTATGCTTAACACCAACAAGTCTAAAGTATCAAGGTGAGTCATACTTATGATGGTAGCAGTGTTCAAATTTATGATTCATGGAAGTAGCACACCTCATATACCAAAGTTCCTTACTCTTATCTACTCATATAAGGATTGAAGCTATATTGATCCCATTAATAGCATTATGAAGAGATGACCCCTAATTTCCATCTTATTGTAATCTATTTCAACACATTTTCGCAAGCATAATGATGTTTTTCCAGTTTGTATAAAACACCATTTATTCTTTATAGCTTCAATGATCATCATTAACTACCTTCCCCCATGGTAAATTATTTTGACCCACAAGTTCTTGATAATTTATTAGAACATGGAGAGAAAGAAACAATGATGTATTTCATACCTACAATTCCCTCCAAACCTCATACTCAGGTGGCATATATTAATGTCAAAATATTGCACACATATCACATATTGTATAATCTTCCATAAAGGCATCATCAGTATATAACATGCATCTCACCAAAGACATACACAGCATATCCACAATAGAGATTGAGCCCAAAAATGACAAAGATAGTTGATATGAAAAACCATGTGACTATTTGTATTAGACCTCCACACTAGTTAGCATGACTCTTAGTTTAGCGACCAAAATGAACTTGCATGAATTTCCTTCAAAAGTTGTGAAATTGTCAAAATGACAACACGACTTATTTCCACGATGCATTCAAGGATATTAAATGCTCCCTTTCCTCCAAAATTTGAACTGAACTTCTCACATGCTTGGCGGCATTCAAAAAACACCTTTATGTACTTGGAGAACTAATTCAATAGAAATGTTTTTCACATTTGGATATAGATGTTTCTTGGACTCCATTTGTCCTATAAAAGGAATCCATGGGTATCATTCTATAGGAGAAAATCATAGAAAAACTATGCTACAAGAACCGTGTTGAGAGCTCATCCTTCAATCTAGTTCTTACCTCACATTGGAATGAAAATTTTCTCTCTTCCTCTAAGAAGCAATAATTTCTCCATTGTTATACACTAGTTATATTCAAATTGTGTGGACAAAAATGAGCTCCTTAATGGCTATTTTTTTATTCCCTTGAATCCCTCACCTCCTAGGTGACACCATTGTATTTAGATGGACTAATATTTGGAAATCAATTCTTGGATTTGAAAAATATCATTGTTTTGTTTTCCTTAAGAGTAGTCATGGAATATAGAAAATCATAATACCATCAGTACCACCTATATTCTAGGTAACTTTCTTGTTTCCCCCACATGGGTGAAAGGAACCACGGTGATGGCTTAATTCACATTACCTAGGCTTACTTAGAGATTACATGTGTAGTATTTAAGACCACCTTATCCCAAGATGGTACCAAAACCTATAGACTTATATAATTTTATTCTAGCATCACCCACCAGTATACCCACAATACCACCCTTATGTATGTTTCCACCAATGGTAAGGAAGCCACCCATGATAACCAACGCCACACTTGAAGATATCCCCATTGCAATCAAAAAATTCAATTAGCGTAGTACAACAATCTAGCACTGGATGAAGTGCTATAATGTGATGGGATAACCTCATTATGATGACACACTCAATGTAAACATACCATAGTTTGAAGGTATGCATGCAGTGGAAGGATATGGTATTTCTAGTGATTAGTTTCTGAGTCCATGAAAAGTTGAAAGAAAGTAAACATTGGCTCCCTCAAGAATCCAAAATTTTCCAGTATTGGAGATTACTTGGATGATGATACTGTTGGGAAAATTACGGACTTATTGCATGACTTTTAGGATTTATTCCCTACGAAATTCTCAAAAATGAAAGGAATTCTTAGAGACCCTAGAGAAATGAAAATACGATTAAAGCTTGATGCAAAACCTATCAAGCAACGACCATATCAACTGAATATGCGATATAAATAAAAATTCAGGACACAATTGGCTTGAATGATGGATGCAAGTATCATAGAACCTATTGAAGAATTGGAATGGATTAGTACAATAGTAGTGCAAGATAAGAAGGAGACGGGTGAAGTATAGATTTTTTTTGACCTAAGGAAATTGAACGACGCTTGTTTACATCATCCACTTCCAACTCCATTTACGAATGAGATATTATAAATTGTTGGTGTAAAGAAGTTTATTCATTTACTGATGGGTTCTCTAGCTACCATCATATCAGAATAATGAAGGAAGCTCGACACAAGACAAACTTTGCCATAGAGTGGGGTTGTTTTCAATACACGACAATGCCCTTTGGACTCGATAATTCTCTTGCTATCTTTTCTAGGATAATAGTGGTTTCCTTCAAATATTTTCTTCACAAATTTCTTGAGGTATACTTCAATGATTGGACGGTATTTGGGTTCATTAAGGATAATACTAAGAGCCTCAGAATGATGTTGTAACGATATCACTAGTATGAGATTTTGTTGAACTTAAATAAATGTAACTTCTGTTCCCCTTTTGGAATTATGTTATACCATGTGGTTTTCTGCAATGGAATCTTAATCGACCTTGCTAAAATTGCGATCATCATCGAACTACCACCACCTACCACAATGAAGGAACTAAGAACAATAGTGGGACCTAGAGGATACTATCAAAAATTTATCAAAGGACATTTGGAGGTGACTTCTCCAATGCAAAATTAATTGAAGAAAGGTGTTAAGTTCTAGTGGATGGAAAATTTCCAAGAAAGTATTGACACCTTAAAGAACAAGATGGTTATAGTGGCCATATTGGAAAAAGGAATTTTGTGTACATGATATTCAGTCATCGTTCCAATAATCAAGAATAATTATAAACAAAAATTTGGGATATTGAATCGGGATCCATTCTTGAAGCGCAAGAAAGACCTTCATTCCCATAAAGTTCAATAAAAACATGGTAATTTCATACCAAAAAAATAATAAAATAAATAAATAAAAATTGGAAGAAAAATAATAATAATAAACAAATAAAAATTGAAAATAAAGTGCCACTCATAGACACAACAGAGCTGACACACATATTGAATAATGGACTGGCCATATAATATTCATTATTAATTAAATTTAAGAATGGATGTGAAGAGGCACTTAGTACCAGGATCTCTGGTTCGAGAAAGAACTGGAGTAGAGACAGCAAGATAACAATGTAGAATTATTTTTGCACGAAGAGGCCATGCAATATCATGTCAAATAGAAAGCAAAACATATAGAGGAAACTGTTTAGCAATTTCAAAATATTTTCATGTTTACAATTGGGCCCCATCATATCATGTTGTTGACATGAGAAGACCCACGACACCAATGGCTTATGACACACTATCAACTATAGACTGAAGAAGTTGAGTCAGTTGTCCAAGATTGACCGAAAGAATAGTGAGTCGCCGTCGCAGATAATGATTTATCTATAGATGAAGACAATCGACGGGATGATTCATAGACATATAAGGATGGGGAACATGGAGAAATCACCTCAAAGAAAAAAAGGATAATACCTAGAATGAGTCAAGCACAACTCCAATAGACGTGCTCGTGGGAGATAAGAGGAAGGAGATAGAGAATCCTGAGCCAAGGAATAAGAAAATGAAGGATAACAGATCAACAGAAACTTTCATCATTGCCAATTAAGATTATACCTTTTTGATGAACATAATGGGAGAAATAAGAACCCAAATCCTTAAGAAGATGGTTGAGTTCCAAACATAGCTCACAAGTAGTATTACAAAATTCATATTGAGAGCCTCAGAAAGATGTTGGAACGATGTCACCATTATGATATTTTGTTGAACTTAAATAAATATATATTTTGTTTCCCTTTTGGAATTCTGTTACACCATGTGGTTTATAGCAATGGAATCTTAATCGACCTTGCTAAAATTGCGATCATCGTCGAGGTACCACCACCTACCAAAATCAAGCAACTAAGAACAACATTGGGACATCTAGGATTGTTAGCACCATTTCTAGGATAACTATTTCGTGAAGGGTTTGGCCATCAAAAGGAGAAATATGGTTATAAATTTTATATCATCTGACCCTTAAGATCATTGATGGATTTTTGTAGGTGTTGGACGAGGGATTTCTAGAGTAAGAATGCAAAAAAACATAAGAAATTTTGATCTCCGACTTTGAAAATGTTTATGAATGAAGGAACTTTCCCTTAGTTGAAAAATAACAAGAGATATAATGGCCGGGGATTGTTTCCACCCTATATCGACAACTAGGAATGAAGCAAAGTCGGAATCGAGAAAAGACAAAGTCTTCATTTTCGATTTCCGTTATCTAGGATAGGAAAGAGAAAATTATAAGAATTTGGGCATGAAAATTTAAAATCCCAATTTCTGATTTATGCTATCGAGGATCGAAAAGTTGAAATAAAAAAAGATGCAATTTCCAAAGTGCAAAAGTGGAAAGTCCAATTTCTGCTATCTGAGGTTGGAATGTCGGAATCATAAAACTTAGGTTTTTGGTTATAAAAGGTTGAAAGTCTGATTTCCGATTTCCAACCAGATCTATATAAAGAAATTCTTCTGCACATATCAATGGTGTGGAAAGAAATAGAAAGGTGAAAATAAAAAAGTAGAAACGTCAAATATTCTGACAATAAAAGTTGAAATTCTAATTTCTGCTTTCCGCCAAATCCAACGGCTCAGATTGTTTCTGCCCAGATCAACGGTGCGGAAAGATGCAAAGGTGTGGAAGTCAAAAGTTATAAATTAAAAAAATTAAGAATTTGATATGGAGAATTTGATTTTTCAATTTGTGCTCTCCACCAGATTCGACAATCCATAAAGTTTCCTCCAGATCTGACGGTGCGGAAAGTTGCACAAAGGCAGAAGTCAGAAGTTGAAAATAAAAAATATTAAGAATTTGTTATTGAAAGGTTGGTTTTTGATTTCTACTTTTTGCCAGATCTGACGGTCCATAAAGTTTCCACCATATCCGACGATACAGAAAGGTGCAGAAGGGAAGAATTCAGAAGTCAGAAATCGAAAAACTTAAGAACTTGATATTGAAAAGTTGATTTTTCGATTTCTTCTTTCCGCAAGATCTATGGATCAGATCATTTCTACTCTTATCAATAGTGCATAAACAAAGGGGATGGAAAGGATGGTGCAGAGGTGCAAAAATGCAGAATTGAATGTTGGAAATACCGTCAACCCGATTTCTACATCCTGCATACCATAGATCAACGGTGTAGAATGAATCTTAGTATGAAGATCTACGTTGCAAAATGATTCTTGTTAGTAAATTTCAGAGATGGAGAAAAACACTGCAGGCCATGGCAGAAACCCTATGAAGGGTCATCCTCAGCATTCCTGCTGTCAAAAATCCTCAACTGATTCATCATATGTTCTCATGCATGTGTTTTTCTTATTTGATGATCATGGAGGATCTTCTAGATCATAGTTTGTTATGATTTCCCTAATTATACTGAAACTGTTTTTTTCTCCTGTTTCAAGGTTAGTCTCGGGGGTGTAGGAAACTATAAATATGCCCTCCACAAAGGCAAACAGGGTTGGAACGTGTGATAATTTTAGTGCTATTTTTTATTGAGATCCATTTTATTAATAAAATTGCAAATCCGAATGCTTGTTGTTGTTGCAGAGAGTCCTATGTAATTCATAGTTTACAGTCTATTAGTTTCTTACATCTATGCATGTCTTCTTGTTTATATTTACATTATGTTTTCCTCATCCTTATAATATGTGTATAATAGTCCAAAATTCATCACATGTGCTCATGCATGTGTTTTTTTTTAATTTCATGATCATGGAGGATCTTCTAGATCATAGTTTGTTATGATTTCCCTAACTATAGTGAAACTGTTTTTTTCTCCTGTTTCGAGGTTAGTCTCGGGGCTGTAGGAAACTATAAATATGCCCTCCACAGAGGAAAACAAGGTTGGAACATGTGATAATTTTAGTGTTATGTTTTATTAGATCCATTTTACTAATAAAATTGAAGATCCAAATGCTTGTTGTTGTTGCAGAGAGGCCTATGTAATTCGTAGTTTACAATCTGTTATTTTCTTACCTCTATGCATGTCTTCTTGTTTATCTTTACATTATGTTTTATTCATGCCTCTAATATGTGTATAATAGTCCAAAATTCATCTAGTATGCTTTGGCTAATAATTTCAGGTATTCACCAAATATTTTCTCTCCAAAATCGATGCAGAATTCATCCTCTAGATTCTCTGTGTCAATGGACTGTTCATGTTCTCTCTCTCTCACCAAACAAACTACTATTTTACTGTAACCAATTTATACCTTTCCTCTATGTATCTTCTCTTGAAAATCATTATATAAATCATCTGTAATTTTTCACTCCATAGCCCAATTGTGCTTGCAATATTTCAACCATTCCCACATCTGGATTTGTTTTATCTTTAATTCTGGCCTTGATATAAATCTGTGAGAGATCCCTCTATGGAAAGGCAGAATCCATATATCCTTTCTTAAATTCGTTATTTTGTTACCTTGGGATTCATCCTATGCAACCTAAGGTGTAATTCTAAGTGATAACAAACTGGCGCTATTTCTCGGGACAAAATTGAAAATCATCCCTAGGAAAAATGACAAAGATTCAAAGAGAAAGGTTTTTTGTGGGAAAACAGAGACTCTGACATTTGAGATAGGTTGTATTTTTTCCCTGGAAACTCTATTGAAATATTCTGGAAGGTGACTCCACTGAGGAGACTAGTGGTATAAAAGAAAGATACAGGGAGATGTTTCAAATCTTCCTTGGATATGAAAGAAGGGTTTCTGCCAAGGAAAGAAGAGAATCCAACATGTGAAACAGACTGTATTTTTTCCCTGGAGACTCCACATTGGTCCTGAAGTGAATTGCAGAAGACATCCTAGCATCCAAACAACCATATACATGAGGTAATCCTCACACTGAAATATTACTAGGTGTGGATAACCCTCGTAACTGTGTAGAAATAAAGAAAAGATCATCTAGATATTCCTCTCTTTGGAAAATCATATACAAAATATTGTCTTAGCATTCAAGATTCTGTGTGTGAAACCAATTTTGGAAGTTCATTGTTAAGGTCTAAATATGAGTCTGACTTGAAGAAAGAAAAATTAAACAAAAAGAAGAAGGCCTCTATACCATTATTTTGATGGGTTAGTGGATAAAGTAGGTGCTGGTGCAGGGGTATATATCATTTCTCCAATCAGATATTTTGAATTTTTTTCTTATAAGCTTACTCCTCTCCTTTTCTCTCATTTTTCATGATTGGGTCCTTCCTCGACCCCCTCCTCTCCTACTTCTCCCTTTCCTAGTCGTAAATTTGGGAAATGGTGTCCCTTTCATAAATCCCAATTCCATTCATCTCTTGAACGTCATTCTCTTTTCAAATCTAAATCTACTAAAAATATTTTTATAGAACTTGTCGAGACCTCTACTCTCGTACCCCTGACTAATTTAATTCCTTTTGATAATCCTTCTCAACTTGGTCCTTCTTTAATCCTCTTGGAGAGGCTATCATGACTCTCATTATGGATAGTGGTATCCAAAAGAAGTTGGTAGCTCATTATATATCCCAATTCCTTGTTCTACCCACCAATCCCCATTCAACACCATATTAGTTGGGTTGGATTCAAAAATATTTACCTCATGTCATAGTGGCGCACTGTTGTGCTCTTACATTTTCTATTGGCCCCTTTATTGACACCATATTTTGTGATGTTCCTTCTCTTGATTATGCATACCTCCTACTAGGAATTCCCCATTAAGAGAAATTAGATGCAATCTATCATTCTCATCAACACCAATAGGATCTTCAGAAGGATGGTCAAAGAATATGGTGTCTATTTATTGGTCCATTTTTACACTTGTGCATTCCCTATACCACATAGGTGGAGAATTCCTTGGGTTGGTCACCGATAATCAACTAAAGTATGAAACTACAATTATATTGTTAAATATTGTCATTCACATTAGTGTACAACATCTTCATGTACACTTAGATTCCAAACTCATTATCTAGGAACTAAATAATTTTTTTGTGTACCCAATATCCTCCTCTTTTCATGTTTTTATGAGTGTTCCTCCTAATACGACAGTTTCAAATAATCATTATAATTCATGTCCTTAGGAAAGGTAATGAATTTATAGAGAACATCACTAATGAGTTCCTTGATTAGCATCTCTTAATCAACTACCAGTATTTTTTTTGCATACAAGTTATGTGTTAAACACTAACTACACATCAACATAAGAGCATATATATCCATCACAATAACATACATCACACATGTTACATAAAAATTTCTCTATGGAATCAACATGGTGAATAATAAAAACCAGCATAGATCCATCTTAAAAAGGATATACCAAGCGTCGAAATGGATCAAATCTCTCTAACTACAAACCCCCTTTTTAGAAGGGAAATGTTGAGGAAATGTGAATGAAATGTTTATGGTTTTAATTTGTAGTCTTATATATGTGGTTCTAAAAAATATTTTTAATCTAAATTGAGCCTACATGTTATTTTTCATAACATTTTATTCCTTTTATAAAGGACACTTGTTAGCTCTATGATGAACACAAAAGTACTTACACATCCCCCCCTACTAGGTTGTAGAATGCACCTCTTCCAAGTAAAAATATATTTGTCCAACGTTCTACGCACTCTTTTCTCATACCATAAGAAAATACATTAAATAAATGATATTTTATAATGAAAAAACTAATCTCACTCCATAATGAAAATTGATTTAAATCAATGTTGATAATATAAGAAAACATGCATGCCATAAAATAGGATTAAGATGAAAGGAACAAAATAATTTCTTGAGAGGAAGAATGTTGGTGACAAAAAACAAGGGAAATGTGGCTTAAGGCTAGTGATGAAAACACCATATTCTTTCTCAATTATGCCAAGATGAGGAAATATCAAAACATAATATGGTCCATTGAGAATGCTAAGAGTACAGGCTGTAAATCTATTAAGTATATTTCAAGTCCCGTTGTCCAATATTATAGCAGCATTTTATATGAACAAAATGGGGTCAACATCAAGGAGGTAATGTCGTTGACCTCCATTTTCAACATAATGGTTCGAGGGTGACATAATGGAAATATGATGACAACAATGGATAATGAAAAACTAGTACAGGTGATGCAAATCTTTCAGCATGATGAGGCACCAAGTAGAAAAGGTTTCCCAATAATTTTTTTACCTGAATTTCAATGACCACGTCATAGAGGATCTATTCAAAGTCATACATGAGTTCAGTTGAATTGTAAAATTTGTTGGGGCATATAATTCCATAGCTATTTCAACCATTCAAAAAATTTGAGCACCAGAGCATTTTAACGCCTACAATCCAATTTATTTATGCAATTGTATCTACAAGATAATTGCAAAGATCCTAAACCTGACACTAAAATAAATCCTATCCAAATAAATACCAAAAGATAAATTTGGGATTCTACTAGACAGAGAAACCCACGATGCAGTAGGAGTGGCTCAAGAAAAACTTATCTAAATCAATATCAGAAGAGCAATTTCGGTTTTTATCAGGCAGACAAATCCACAATGTAGTAGGAGTGGATCAATAGGTACTCCATACCATAAAGGCAAAGGAAATGCTTGCATTCATCAACACATTGGATTTTTCCAAAGCTTATGAAAAATTTAACTGGCTCTACCTAAGACTTATGATCCTATGTGTGGGATTTTTCCTTGTTTTTGTTAAATGGGTGAAGGATTGTTACAAATCAATGTCTTATGCAGTGTTGGAAAATGGGCCTGCTACCTCTGTTTTCAAGCCAAGCAGGAGACTTAGAAAGGGATGCCCATTTCCCCTTACTTTTTTTCTTTTGGTTACAGAGTATCTATGCATATACATAGAACACCAATATAGAGAGGCTATATTAAAAGGGATAAGGTCCATTAGGGAAATCCATGTTGCCTCTTGTTTGAGGATGATGTTCTTCTATTTGGAAATGAGTCTATGTATGGTGCAAATGTAATAGAGATAGACTTAAACGTTATATGCAAAGAAAATGGGATGGATATAAACTATCAAAATTATACTATAACTTAGATTGGTCTCTCATTTTCTCAAGGACACCTTCTAAAAGCACGTCTTCCCTTGAAAGTTTCATAATTTTATACAAATCTCAAATATTTAGGATTGGAGCTCAAACCGAGTGGCTATATGGTTATTGATTGAATGTGACTGTATATGAATACTAAAAAGAGGGTATCACCATGATGTAAAAAATGGTTATCTATGGGAGGAATGCCAACTCTTATAAAGAGTATATTGGAAGCAACACCTGTCTATTAGCTACCGTTTGCATGTGTCTGCAAACACATCATCAACAAAAGTAGGAAAAGGTGTTTCCAATGTATGTTGTCTACCAAACAAGAGAAAGATGGAATACTATTGTTTAAGTGGCAGTGTCTTACACAACCAAACCCAAATGGAGTTTAGGTCTAAATACCTACTTAACTTCTCAATTTCATTTGAATCCAGGAGCACCTGAAGGATGATCATTGTAGAAGGGATGTTGCAGAATATTATGATCCAAGAGTAAATAGCACCAAGATCTTGTTTTGAATGGGTTAGAGACACACACCTATCTTATACAGGTACTTCTCTCGCATGGAAAACTATGGTGAAGGATGTTTTGCCAATCATTGACCATTTGTTCTGGGGAATCAGAAATAGAGAACAAGTTCTAGTTGGTGGTGACCCTTGGATAGGTGGTATTGGTTATCTTATCTGAGGGAACCCTAGTTTCCCTTCACAGCAGAAATATATTCAAGCTTGCAAATTGATACAATTAGGGAAGTATGGTGCCTTGTAAAATTAGAGGAATTTTGAGGTCTAAACTAGGCCTCCTAGGGAAAATAATAAAATAATAGTTAAAATATTAAAATAATATTTATTAATTTTGTAGGAAAAAAGAAAAAAACTACTTTTTGTGTTCGTATTTTCGACATATCTCCCTATGTTTTTACTCAAATTTTGATTGGAAGATCTCATTGGATGTGGAATTTGATACCACATCCAACAAGTATGCGCACTACATACTTTTGATGGACCCCGCTACCCCAAAAACAAGAAATATCTGAAAAAATGTGATGATGATGTCATCATCACATTTTTTCAGGTATTTCTTATTTTGGGGGTAGCAGGGTCCATCAAAAGTATGCAGTGTGCATACTTGTTGGATGTGGTATCAAATTCCACATCCAATGAGATCTTCCAATCAAAATTTGAGTAAAAACATAGGGAGATATGTCGAAAATACGAACAAAAAAAGTAGTTTTTTTTTATGACAAATATGTCAAGTCAACCATTATGGTTGACTCATTTTATTGGAATTATATTGGTTCTTGAATTCCAACTCACAAGAAATTATTGTTGGCATATTTTGTTATAAGGCCCATTTTAGACCCCAACTTTCCTCTAATGTAGTGGTTGGTAGACTATGGAGAATCTTGAATTTCAAATTGACTTGGCTTTAGAATGTATGGAATACATGAACATGATTTCTCAAGCATATGTACATATTCGAGACAAAGAGGAGAATACTTGTAGGGTAGAGAAACAAGGAAGGAGACAGTTACACTGCGAGGTTGGGTTTTAAGGTCTCATGCATAGGCCCAATACATGATTTGGTGAAATAGTGGTGGAAGATCACGCAGAAGCTGAAGGCCCCTTTAAAACTAAGATTTTCCTTTGGTTAATAATGGCTAAGAATATATAAACTTGGTGCAACCTCCAAAATCATCGTTGGTTGGTTTTTGGAATGTGATTCCATTGCAGAGAACAATTGGAAAGTATAAGAACATTTATTTCTTTATTCTGAGAGTGTCTTAACATATGACTCATTACATCCCTATGATTTTCATTTATCCATGGTGAATTTTCCATCTTGGAGCAGTTCTAGCATGCCTGTTTAAACAACAATAGGTGACAACGTTTCCTGACATAGAGAGATGGAACCCAAAAACCTAAAAAATAGGCATCAATGCAACTACAACTTTTGAAAACTGCCAACTAGATTTTGATATTTAAAATTAGCGCCATATATATGATAATAAAAAGTACATAAACCATGACAAACCATATCAAACATACATAAACCATGACAAATGATGGCAAACAATACAAGAAACAAAATAGTAGTGTTGTAACTAGACAATATAAGTTTAAAGCTTAATTTTCATCTCTTTCAACTTTAGCACTCCCTAAGGTCCCTATATTAAAGCTGAAAAGAATACAAAGATAATAAATAACATTAGTAGTAAATCTAACTCAAAGTACAAAGAAAACAAATAAGATAACCCACTAGGAGAGTTGATTGGGTCTTCTTGAAGTGAACCGTAAGGAAACCCCATAGTACTGGAGGAGCATACCCAGAAACCCTTTTACCCAGAAGTCGAAGGTGTCAAACTGTTATATTCTCTCTCAAGGTATATAGTCCATAAGTGTTTCATACCACAATAGTATGTTTTATCATCACCGTATAAGGAAGGTCCATACCACAACAATGAGTTTTATAAGAAGAGATTTACACACCTTAGCCATCTTTCGAATCAACAATAGTCACAATTTCCTAATGAGTTAATATGCACTCCACACGAACATGATGAAATTAAAAAAAGAATTCCACTGGAAAGTTTTAAGATCTGAAACCATAAACATCAAATGGAATATCAATATTTAAACCTGAAAATTTCATTGATTTCTCAAATTTGTTGTCAACTACTAAACTATTACCATCAACATTGTTATTCCCTCAATATACAATGCCATTTGAATATACACACCTAGTGTTCCTTACCTTCATAACATCACGTAGAGAGGTGTTAGACAAGTTAGCATCATTTCCAACTATAGGAAGAGCTGCACCTGAGGTAAAGTGTGAACTAGTAGGGTCAAAATGTGATTTTGTCAATGTGGCCTTATTTCTAATTTTCGGGGCAGAAAAAACATATTTTTTATTTGATGGCAATTCATTATCCAATTCAATTTTTTCAAGATAAAGATGCAATATCTTAAAATACATTTTTTCCAATTCCCGTAGAACATGATACTAGGAAAGAGATACCTTTGCTTTTATTAATCATACATTATAAACTTATAGACATGTTTGTCCTTGCTAAAGCAATACATTCTTCAGTATTGTACAGTTTATATGTAGTATGTACAGGAAGAAGAAGTTGATATCACGAAGTTTCATTCTAGTTATTCATATAATATTTTGATGACTTTAATACTCTCAACCCTTTTCTGGTTTTCCATTTGATGAAATAAGAAGAAATTTAGTCACTGCATTCCACCCTCACTATAGTAAAGTTATAGTTTTCTAGACTTACGAAAATCATCATTTAAAACAAAGATAAAAATGTAAAGATACTTACATATATTGTTTGGGTACTCAGTTGATTAATTCACAAGCATGCATTGTATGCACTCTTAAAATAATTTATTCTACAGGTCTACTATAACTCATAGTTTATAATCCAGGATGACTTCCTGCTAAGCATATTCGGGACCAACTTATTCACATGTTTTGTATAGTTTTACCTGAATTTTGAGCATTCAGAGGCTCATTTACAACTGGGTTTTCGGTGGGATTTACTAAAAAATTAAAACAGTGGAGCTTATGCTTGAGACCTTGTATTATTAGCACAAAAACTATTACAATGAATTAGGGATGGGTTCGGTGACCAATGTGCTTGAAATTAGTTTAAACAAGAAAGGAGAAGGAGAGGAAATGATTCTGTATGTGGAAAGTCCCTTGAAAGGCTTCTAGATGCTTTGAGGGATTATGATACTTCTCTTGATGATGATGATTGCGAGGTGGAAATTACAGAGAAACCTCCTCACTTTATTCAGCCATCCAGAAAGAGAGGAAATATTGTCCACGACATTAGTTCACTGAATGATGAATGTTGCATATTGGATTGTAATCTAGAGAATATTGTTTCTATATTAGAGACCATTGGAAATGACTCAAAAGAGTTGGCATTAACCACAGAACGTGGCCATGTATGGTTTCATTTTATG
>LPNX010261009.1:0-10000 GCA_001517045.1 Pseudotsuga menziesii | reverse complement strand
TTTATAAATTTTGAAATTGTCTTTTGAGATTTATAACAAATGGTTGTAAACCTTAAAATGTTTCTAATTATTCATGTTCCAATAGTTTTGAATATTAAACTTAGCTAAAAGCATGTTAACAAAAACATTATTCCAATTTTATAAATTTTGGAATTGCCTTTTGACATTTATAACAAATGGTTTTAAATCCTGAAATGTTTCTTATTCATGTTCCAATATTTTGGATATTTTACTTCGCTCTTGGTCTAGTCTATTCTACTCACATTATGTAATTGAACATGCTATTCTAATAAAGCAGTAGGACCTTTATTATTTCTCAAAATGATTACAATATAAATAAAAATATGTATACATATTATTAATTTTATATATTTAATGGTTTTATTTATTTTACATATTAATAATTATATTTACATAAATTTAAATTCCATTAAATAACAACCTAAAACTTAATATTCGTTTAATGTGGGTTTCTTCATCACGACAACTTGGATTCAATTCCAAGGAGAGAGCTAGTTGGGAGGAGACACCAAAATATTCACCCATGTTGATCCCCACTCCTTTTGACCCCTTCAATTCTCTTGGGTTGTGGTTTAACCAATGGTTCATTACTATGTGTAGCTAATGAGGGGAAATAAAACAAATAAATTAATAAAAATAAATCTAATAATAATCATATAATCTCACTTGTTAATCAAGAAACTAATACTACTCAACATATATAACATTGTATAACTCATCTAAGTCTCATAATAATTACAACAAAAAAAAACACATTGAAGAATAAGAAAATAAACATCTAAACATTGATTCTCAATTAAAATTAAAATTGGAGAAGTTTATTTTTTTTGGTTGATAGGTAAATTTGGAAGTATTTAAATTGTGGTTTACAATTCATAAATAGATTCAACACACTTAAATACTCTTATAATACCTAAATTATTCAATTTTCATATATATATATATATATATATATATATATATATATATATATATATATATATTATTCTAATATTTTTTAAGATCGCTACATCATTAAAAATTTATTTAAAAAAATTAAATTATAATAAATTCTAATCAAATACTTTCAACCTACCACTCATAATAACTAATATAATTTAATAGGTTAATATGTTTATGGTAGGTTAATCATATATCCACGTTAAATATCAACATATAACCTTTCCTAATAAACAATTAGGAGTGAACAAAACAATTAATACTAATAATAATCATCACATATTCTAAACATCTAACTACTACTAATAAAGAAACTAATGCTCCTTGAATATGACTACTACTAATAAAGAAACTAATGGAGACAAGTACTATTCGATCTGAACCACTGATCAATGTGAATTACTAAAATGCTTGTCGACCATATAGGGACAAGTATATTCGATCTAATCTCCATTCTAACTCGACATTATTTTGATGAGGGACTTAATATTATTTTCTATAAAATCAAAATTTGGAAGTATTTAAATTATCATTTACAATCCATAAATAGAATCAGCACACTCAAATACTCTCATAACACCTAAATTAGCCAATTTTCACACACACACACAAACATTTCTATGTTTTTTTAAAGTTTTATAAAAATATATTAAAAAATAAGTAAAAACATTAAATAATTAGATCACTACATCATTAAAAATTTATTAAAAACAATTAAATATTAATAAATTATAATCAAATACTTTCAACCTACCACTCATAATAACTAAAAGAAACCTAGATTGTTATAATTTAATAGGATAATATGTTTAAGGTCGGTTAATCATATAACGACCTTAAACATGAACATCTAACCTTTTCTAATAGACAATTAAAACTAAACAAAACAATTAATACTAATAATGATCACATATTCTAAACATATCACTACTACTAATAAATAAACTAATGCTCCTGGTAACAAGTAATAATCAGAGTACTGGGGAGACAAGTGCTATTTGATATGAACAACTACTAAATGTGAATTACTAAAATTCTAGTCGACTGCAGAGCGGGCAATTATTATTTGATCTGAACCACTGCAAAATGCAAATTTTATGGTATATGTGATCTTAATGGAGTTGACCCACCTCCTCTCCCACTTCAAAAGCCTCTTGGCAAACTCAACATGATGAAGTAACACTATTTTTATCACTGATATGCTCACCTGAAATACAAATGGGAGAAACGAGTATGCTGTTACCTCTTATATGCTCGCGTGAAATGCAAATGAGAGAAACTAATATGCTCGCCTGATATTCTCACCTAAAAATAATAATTATATATTTGGATAGCCTATTACTTTATGAGTTTAGTTGATGTACACTAATTCAATACATGATTGTGTTATGCTTTATATGCAGTCTCCTTTCTGTGTAGTTTTGCATGTTTGACTAGTAAATTTGTGAGTGTAATTGATTTACAGCTTGGGCTTAATGTCCATAAGGGGTGGGGCCCAGGTTTCAAAAGTATCTGTATTGTTCACCATCTTGATTTCATTGAGAAATTTTTATGTAACATGTATGATGTATGCTATTGTGATGGATATATATCCTTTTATGTTGATGTGTAGTTGATTTTTAATAGATAACTTGTATGGAAAAAACAAATTGATAGTTGATTAATATGTGCTAATCCACGACCTAATTAGTGATGTTCTCTACAAATGCATTACATTTCCTAAGGAAATGAATGAGAATGATGATTTCAAGCTATCGTATGAAGAATACTTGTAAAAACATGCAAAAGAGGAGGATATTGGGTACAAAAAAACATTATTTAGCTGCAAGATGATGAGCTGGGAATGTAAGTGTACATGAAGATGTTGTATATTGATGTGAATGACAATGTTTAACAATAAAATTATAGTTCCATACTCTAGTTTAATATTGGTTACTAACCCAAGGTATTCTCCACCTATGTGGTATAGGGCGTGCACTCATGTATAGATGGATGAAGAAATATATACCATATTCTTTGACCATCCTTTTGAATATGTTAATTGATGTTGATGAGAATCATATATTGCATGGAGTTTCACAAAGAAGGGGGAGAAAATCCCAATATCCTCTTTGTGAAACAAATGCAACACATGACAAACACTAAGAGGGCACATAGCACCCCCACACAAGAGAAATGAAGAGTGGCAATGGAGGTTGTGAAAAACCTAGTGCATTGCAAATGAGGAGAGGGATAACACATGTACTCTTGGTGCATATCTGGAAGAAAAAAATGGGTAGAGGAAGGAGGGTGAGATGGCCCCTAACACCTCTCTATCCATAAAAAAAATATAGTCTATGGGTGTGAAGGTCGTGGACAACCTTATCGCACTATAGAGGAGATGAACGAAGGTAATTTTTACCCGAGTTTTTTCATGGGATATATTGGCAATGGATAAATTTGAAACCCACTTGAGGGAAGGCGGGTAGATCCACCGCTAACACCTCGTGAGAACCACCAACTTAGAATGTCTGAAATTGAGTGTAGAAAAAACATCTCAGATCTGTGGTGTAATAGTATTTGATATGTCTCATAAGATAAATATGCAAAATATATTACCAAATATTAGACAAAACAAATATTCAAGAGAAGAGACTAAAAGTATTCAGAAAAAATACCATCTCTTATTTAGAATAGTAGGAGTCTTATATAGAGAACTACAATTACAATGGGTTGAAAGAGTCAAACTACAACATCTAGTTAGCATCGTAACTATCTTCTTGCATATTATATCATAATTTTACTATCCACCACTAGTTATGTTTTATTGTGCACCTTCCAATGTTGGGAACATGGATTGAGTATCCAGAGTAGGAGGTACACCCTCCCCCCTTTAACTGTCTAGAGGTGTCTCTCAACTTGTGTGATTTACCATGGCATCTTTGTGAAACTATGAGTGTTGAGGATGAAAAGCACTTCCTATTAGATTTCCTACATACACCCATTTATGATCATAGTTTAAAAACTTTTGTTACAATACAAACATGCCCAACCATTTATCTTATCAAAACTATAGTACTTGAGGATTCGTACACTTGATTTCTAAGAGAACATGGATATATGATGTTTTTCTTAACAAATTTGTCATTTTTCCTCGATGTCCCTAAATGCAGTACCATCTTTTGGCATTCATATATCACCACCTTCATTTATCTTCCATTCATGTCCATAAATTATGTTATGTTTATGAACCTAAACAATTATTAAACAAAATGTAATTATGACAATATGATAAAAAACCTTAAATAAGACACTTTATTGCTTGTTCAATTCATAATATATAATGTAATCATTAAGGCATACATCAATGGTGTAATTCTCCATTCCTCTTTCATAACAAGACACAGTTCTCAATGTGTAGACTATCAAATTAAGTGACCATTTTCCATGCTTCAATCACTAACTTTAAGAAATAGGTTAACAAAAATATTATTCTAGTTTCATAAATTTTGGAATTGTCTATTGAGATTTATAACAAATGCTTGTAAACCTTAAAAATTTTCTTATTCATGTTCCAATAGTTTGGATATTAAACTTTGTTATTGGTCTAATTTATTCTACTCACATTATCTAATTGAACATCCTATTCTAATAAACTAGTAGGACCTTTATTATTTCTCAAAATGATTACCATATAAATAACAATATTCATACATATTATTAATTTTATATATTTAATGGTTTTATTCATTTTACATATTAATAATTCTATTTACTTAAATTTGAATTCTATTAAAATAACAACCTAAAACATAATATTCGGTTAATGTGTGGTTTTAGTCATCACAATAACTTGGGTTCAATTAGGAGGAGTAAGCTAGTTGGGAGGAGACACCAAAATATTCAGCCATGTAGATCCCCACTCACTTTGACCCCTTAAATGATCCTAGGTTGTGGTTTAACCAATGGTTCATTGCTGCGAGCAGCTAATGAGAGGCAATCTAACAACAAAATTAATAAAAAAATAAATCTAATAACAATCAAATGCTCAAACTTGTTAGCCAAGAAACTAATACTACTCAACATCCATAACCTTTGTATAACTCATTTAACTCTCAAAATAATTACAACAAAAAAAACCAGAATAAAGAATAAGAAAATAAACATCTAAACTTTGATTCTCAATTAAAATTAAAATTGTAGAAGTTTACTTGTTTTAATGTTGATAGGTAAAAAAATTTCAAAATCAAAATTTGGAAGTACTTAAATTGTGGTTTACAATCCATAAATAAATTCAACACACTCAAATACTCTCATAACACTTAAATTATGAGCTTTTCATTTATATATATATGATTCTAATTTTTTTAAAGTTTTCTAAAAATAAATTAAAAAAATAAAAGCATAAAATATTTAGATCACTGCAACAATAAAATTTTATTAAAAAATTCCAATAATAATAAATTATAGTCAAATACTCTCAACCCCTACCACTCATAATAAGTAATAGGAAACTGGAATGTTACATAATTTAATATGTTTAAGGTAGGTTAATCATATACCGAACTTAAGCATGAACATTTAACCTTTCCTTTCCTAACAAACAATTAAAACTGAACAAAAAAGTTAATACTAAGAATGATCACATAGTCTAAAGGTCACTACGACTAATAAAGAAACTAATGCTAAATGCGAATTACTAAAATGCTCGTCGACGACATATTGGACAAGTATTATTCGATCTGAACCACTGCGAAATGCAAAATTGATGGTATATGTGATCGAATTCATGTCCAAAAGGGGACCTTGCCCATCATTCGCGAAGTCTAATATTGTCTGATCTATCTCGTCTAATATATTCTGATCACACAATAGATTACAAATATCGCACAAACGTCTTAACTTGTGGAATAAATTCAACGAAAGAGTTTGGGGTTCAAAATAAGGATCCTCATGTTGCTCAAGCTCTCTTAAATTGTCCTGCAATTCAGCTAATAGTGCACGACCTTCTGCATCCACTGCTGCCCTTTCTGCATCCCCTTGTGCTTCAGCCAATAATCGTTCTCGTTCATGAAGTTCCTCAAATATATGTTCCAATTCAACCTTAATTTGCTCTAATCTCCATTCTATGTGATTGGGAGATCCATAATTCTCCATAAATCTCTGCCCTAAACTATATTTTTCTCATCATTTCCTGTCGAGATTTTGTTTGGAGGCAGATCAAGATTGGTGGGGATTGATATCCTCCTCTTCTTGTCTTACCCTACATGAATGTTTAATTTTCCAATATGTAGGACTGTTGGGTGTTATGCTAGCACCTTTTGCAGAGGAAAATTCTTTCCCCTTGACCCAACATGCATTCACCATTCATTATATTTGGAATTATGATTACCAAAATATGGAGAAAGAGGTTGAGTACATTTATACCTACACCTTACTCGCTCATAAGGCTTGTTTATCTCAAGAATATAACATGGGTGCCCCTACATGAATGTTGACCATACCCACTCTGGAGGACTATGTCGAATGTGCTTAGTATGAAGGACTATAGATTGTAGTATGGAGAAAATAATGCTTGTATGTTAAATTGGCGAAAATGATATATGTTTTTTATTTTATTTTGGTTGGAGAAATTGTTATTTTATGTATGTCTCTAAAGTTCAGTAATTTTGTCCTATTTTTAGATGATGAAAGAGTCCCAGAGCAAAGACACCATTATTGTTCGTTGGTATATTGCTCTCAATAAGAAGCGCATATCATACTTTGTCTTCCCAAAGGTGCTCACCCTCAAAAATATGTTACCAGAATAATTTCTTTGGATTTGCTTAATATGTTAAAACAACTTGATGTATGGGTTACCTTTTTAGAGATTTGTGACAACTTAAAAAGGTGGGTTACACTACAAAGATTTTGAACTTCCTATTATATTTTTTCAAGAGGATAATGAACTACGTTTGGTACCCAGTGATGAGTTGCGTATGTGTTATTCTGGGGATGCATCTCACCCTGCCTAGCAGTCTGTTGGACATGTGGTATGTTGTACTCATATTCTTTATTACTTTGCAATTTTTCAGATAAACTATCCATGGTTTGGTAGACTAAAAATTATGACATGGGTGAAAGAGTTCTTTTTAATGGGAGAAATAGTAATCAGAGATTGATGAAAGTTAATATCATGATGTTGATAACTAAAATGCAAATTGGAATGCTTTGTTTGTGTTTGATACTTTTCAGATCAAACTGACTACCTAGGAGGAGGTTGCACTTGAGTTGCGTTCTAGTCAGGTGACATGATTTGTTTATTTTTGCAGCTCGATTATTTGTAATGGTTGGCATATAGAAAGTGCTTCTATGATCTCATTTATAGTACTGTTTTTTTTTCAATATGACCTCTTTTCATGTTAATAGGGGGTTCCCATTAATGTTCTACATAATTTTAGTGTGGACTTTGTTTGGAAGAGTACAAGATTTGATCGTATGCAAGCATCCATGAATACATTTGCTGTAGATGAGACTAGTGTTAGTGTGTAGGAAGGATACACCTCTCTTAGATAAAACATTATTTTGGCATGAATTGTTATTTGACTAAAGTTCTAGTATATTTCATTGACCTTTAATTCTTTGTCTCATCTGTTTTAAGTTATTTTCATAAGATAATCATTTATTCATTATGGAATTCATGTATCATTTCACTATTATTGCAGTGATTATTTATTCATGTTCTTTGAAATGAATGCTAATTCAGAACTTGTTTTCGTAACTGTTACATAGTTACATATATCACCGGTTGTTGGGCCATGAAGTTGAGGTTCAGACAGTTTGTAATACTCTACCTCGTCGATGTGGGGCCCCAGGTTTGTCAAAATTGAATGCATCTCATGTGCATTTTTAGCTACTATTATGTATGTTTTAGTGCATTTGAATTATTGATAGTTTTTATTGTAAGTCTCTTTTTAAAACAACAATTTCTTTCTGCTTCACTTCCAGACACTTGATGTATCTTTTGTTTGGGTCAACTCCTAAACATCTCACATTTAAATTTAGAACTATCATTTTTTAAACTTTTTTGGTTCTGACACTCTCAGGCTCCCCTTGAATTCTTCATTTTTTACTCATGTGTAAATTCATACGAACCTAAAGAATGACTTTGGATATTCTGTATTTTCATCTCACTACCCTCAGCTGAGATGAGACTAGTATAACTCCTTAAGATTATATTGTCGGAGTAGTATAAAGTAGAATCCTTTATCCTTGTTTGTGATCTTTTACACCCTCTACGGAGTAAAATCTGCATCCCTCCAAGCTTGTGTTACCCATTCTGAGATGCATCTGAATTTGATCCTAGATTCACTATCATGCATATACAGTCCTTGGGGTAATCAAACCCTCCTCTGCTTCCCTCCAAGCTGGTGTTACCCATTCTGAGATGTATCTGAAATTGATCGTGGATTCACTATCATACATATATTGTCGTTGGAGTAATCAAACCCCCCCTACTTAGATCCAGGGAGCAACTGATACCTTATGTAGTCCTTTGAGATTTTTGGTGCCCCAAATTGTTTATACTTGACTCAACAAATGTTAAGGGGTTTATGATTTTTTCTTTCCGTTATCTCCTTCATGTTTATGGTTTTAGATCCATTCTAGTTAATCCTATATCTTGGAGTAGAGAGAGACGGGAGATCCCTTCAATAAATAACCTACAGATTCTGAACAGAACCAGTAAAGGGAGATTGCATGAACCCTCCGGAGCTTATCAATATTGATATTCATAAAAATAAACGCATATAATGGTTTTATTTATTCCAATTCTAAATGCATAGCGAACAGGAACAATGAAACACAACCACTAGGTTCCGATCTGATTTCAAAATATAAAATGCAGATGCATACTAGGATTTATCATACAATGTAGATTTTTGGGGCTCCAATATCAAGGAGTACATGGGTAAATCAGAGTACACAGGTAAATCATACAAGAAACATGTTTTAGGTGAAAATCGCAAGTACATGCCAAACATGCATACCATCATAATGAAGAGTACGTCTGGAGTGGGTACCAAGTTTTTTTTTTGAATCCTCCGGGGCGTAATTAGGAAATCCATGCTGTATCTAAGTATCGTGCAATTATTTGAAGGTCCCTACAGAAATATTCATCACATATGTGTACAAGGGGGTGAGGTAAGGCTATCCTAAAGGAAATTCTAGCTTGTGAGCCATTGTGCCTCTGTCCAACCCCAGACATTCCCTTTCCAACCTCCCTTCGATTTAAGCAAGTCATAAATAAAAAACCCCCATTTAGCATGGAATCGATTTCATCGAGTGAAATCGCCCACCCTCTCCCTTGACTTCCTTAGGAAATACACGGAAACAACCTTTACCCTAGGATCAAGTTCATGGGTTGATATCTCCTAGCCTCTATCTCTCGACTTTATTAAGTAACACATGAAAATCAATAACAATCACAACTTCAATAACCATGAAATTAAACTAAAACAAAATCCAAATAACCACAAAATAAAACTCCAACATAATCAAACCATGACCATGGGACCGATTTCATCAAAGAAATCGCCCAGTCTCCTTCAGTTAGTAAGATCTGACAGTCATGCAGAAACAAATGCATCCATAAGTGTGTGACCAAAAATATTCAGTGTGTAGAGAAAGTATCTACCAATTTCTTGTATTTGCGTTTCCGCAAAAGGAAACAAACGAATCAACAAACAATACATTGAGCTTCTCGTTCCCCCTCCCCTTTTTTCCCTCTTTCCTGGTATTTTTAAACTATTCTTTCCTTCTTCCCCCTAGGGTTCAATGCAACTATTTGCTCCTAGTTTTTACATGAATTCCAAAAGTAACATGTGCTTCATATATAATAAATGTTAATATAATACTAACAAAATATGCCACTAACATATTTACTCTTTTAGCATCACTTATTTTCATGCTTAAATCTTTTTGCTATAAGTCATAAATTTAACTAATCTTTTTACGAGGGTTTTAAGGGTAATGAAATTACTCCTTCCCCAAGTGATCATCTTACCAAGTTCCTCTTAATAGT
>LPNX010260990.1:5463-22810 GCA_001517045.1 Pseudotsuga menziesii | reverse complement strand
TGGGGCCTATCCTAGTGGAGTGACTTCACTTTGTGGACGTTGAGGCTTGGCTTGGACATTACTTGGCTATTTCTCCTCATTCCTTGGAGGCGCTCCGCTTTGTCAGGCCTAATGTATCTCTCACACATTGTACATGTGTCATTGACCATCTTTCTCATGTATTATTTTACTATTTGTTAGTTTGTGGTTAGAGTGTTTGTTATAGTTTACTCCACCCTAGTTTAGATCTAGGGATTTATGAATATTTTATTTTAAAGGAAGTTGAGCTACTCCTATATATAGAGAGCCTCTTCCTCATTTGAAATCATGGTTGGATTTTGAGACCTCTCTCTCTTTTAGAGACTAATTGACATATTTTTTCATGGAGCAGTTTGAAGTTGTAATGATCCCTCACTCGATTGCTGATGTGGGTTTAGTGCTTAGTTCAGTTCAGAACTTTACCTTTAACAAACAGTTACATATTGATATAAGCCACTATACGGTATCCTTAACTGCTGTTATATTTTGTATGGACTGCTGTTATGTTTTAAGGGATTCTTGGTTGGGAGATTTCATCAAACACTTCAATACAATCCACCTTAAGTGCCTCTGAACTGCTGATATGCTTTGTGTAGGTTGCTGATTTTTAGTGTTTTCTTGGTGTAGAGGTTTTGACAAACAATTTAATGACAACTGATTTCTGGAATGCATTTAACATTAAGCAGCTTTTGCATATAAATAATGACTATAAACTCATGAACAACGGAAATGCAGAAAATAGATTGCAGACCTGAAATTTTATTTGGGACAACCACACAAGAAGACATAAAGGATGAGCTGCTTCACACCAAAATGACTGTTTAAAAATATACCCAATTTGCAAATATTTAAAAAAAAAAAATCACTTCCGTCGCTTAAGCGACGATCTCCATGTCGCTTTTTCGACGCGTACTGCATATATCCATCACTTAAGCGGTGGCATGAAGGTTATTTAAAAAAAAAATGACTAACTGTTGCTTATCTGACGGATCTGCTGTCGCTTAACCGACGGCATGAAAGTTATTTTCTTAAAAAAATTTCACTACCGTCGAAGTAAGGCTGTCGCTTAACCGACGCTTTACATTTAACCGAAGGTGAACTGAGGTGTCGCTTAACCGACGGTTTCGGAAGATGTCGGATAACCGACGACAAGTTTCCGACGCTTAAAAAAAATCATAGTGTCGTACATGCGACAGGGAAGTGTCGAAAATCTGACAATTCGGCCGTCGTATTTTTGGTCGAAATGTAGTAGTGTTTGGTGAGCCTGTTATAAAATCCATACTAATGGTTTCCCAATTCCATTACAGAATGGGTATTGGCTGCAAAAAACCTGCAGACTGGGAAAGTATTCAAAATTGATCAAGGTAATTGCTTAATCTGTTGTTCATTAAACACATGAATGCAGCAGGTGCATTTTTCAACCCGAAAGTCATTACGGAAAACTCATAGTGACCGTAACGGGTCCTGAATGTTGTTTTAAACATATCCTTGTCTTTTATTTTTACTCGATGATAACCAAACCTTAATTCTATCTTTGAAAAGATAGTTGCTCCGCGAAATTGATCGCATAGATCATCTATACGGGGTAGTGGATATCAGTTCTTAATAGTCATCTTATTTAACTGTCGATAATCTATACATAATCTTAATGTTCCATCCTTATTTTTCACAAACAAGACCAGTGCTCCCCACAAAGATACACTATGTTGAATGTACTTTTTATCAATTAGTTCCTGTAGTTCCAATTTCATATCTGTAAGTTCTATTATATTCATTTGGTACGGAGCTTTCAATGTTGGTACCACTCTAGGTATCAGATTGATCGTGAAGTCAATGTCCCTTTTTTTAGGAAGTTCGGGGACTTCTTTCAGAAAGAGTCTTCAAACTCCTTCAATACTGGTACATCTTCTAGTTTAAGTTTGTTAGTATTTTAATTATAATTAATTATATAGACTTCAAACAATTTACATCCTTTTCTTACAGATATTTTCATTTGTATGCAGATATTTCGATCCAACCTCCAGTTGCCGAGTTATGTTGAGTCGAAAGTCACAGGAAAATGTCATTTAGGGACACTTGGTCACTCTTTGTCTCAGAGTGAAAAACCAAACGGAGCAGCAATATTGCATGTTGTTGGATCCGAAAATTATGTATGGGAAATCCTGATATGGGAACACTACCAATACTGACACGATGGAGGTTTTTGCAGAGTTGACCCACCAATGCAAGAGTTGCATTGAAGGAAACTGAGCAAAACCTAGTTTACGAAACCAATACACAATAAATTCATTGGGCCATGCAAACGCGGTATAGAGGGCTCCCTAGAGGTAATGGAATTCCAGGAGACCAAAACAATCAACGGTTAGTCGATCCAAAATCTGATTGTCGAGTTATGTTGAGTTGAAAGTCACATGAAAATGTCGTTTAGGGACACTTAATGACTCTCGGTCCATGAGCAAAAAATCAAACGGAGTATCAAGATTGCATGTCATTGCCTCTGGAAAGTGTGTATGGGAAATTCTGATATGGGAACTATTGAGGCCTGGAAAATCGTAGACAACAACAATAAGGGATTCTCCCCAGTCAACGTTCCCAACTAGCTCGTGACTGTTTGGTGTAGGGAATCCATCTAGTTTGCAGTCCGGCTACCGTAGGTCAAGTAACAAAAATAAAAGGTTTTACTGGTTGCGGCCTGATCCACTGTATATATTTGTATTTTTTGACTTTAAGTATGATATGCAAGTGCCTACCTAACATGCAGATTGATTCAGAATGCAGGGAGTGTTCACAATGTGATGCGTAGGTTCTTACCTCTCTTCTTAAACTCCCTCACATCTAAATCACACACAATTGGAAAATAGATACTAACTAGGCTATCTCTAGAGAGCTAGATATTAATTCATGAGTAATGTAATACTGTTCACATGCTACGACCAATCACAAATAGATATTCCTAGAACCAAACATACAAACATGAATAAAAGTATACATGACAATATAGCTCATCAATAGTTAAAACTTCCATTACTCATAGTGGAAAACATCACATAATATACTAGAGAACATTCAGGTAAGAACATAGGTTCAGAAAGTTAGAACGCTCTCATAGTTAATGAAACACAGTTGAAAATGAAATAGTTCCCCTTCAACATTGTTCATTTATCACATTGAAACATTCCACATAGCACCTTCTCCAGCAGGCAAAATTTGTAATTCTTATTGTAAAACAAAGTAGTTCCTCATACAAACAATAGTTCATACGTTTTTCCAGGGAAAAACCCCCTGTAAACTATAACTTTCCTCTATTTAAACCAAATCATCCAACCCCTTGGGCTGCCCCAATCGTGTGACCTTTGGGCTCCTCAAAACCACCTAATATTACCATTTTGTCTTTTCTGTGAGTACTCATGATTCACTTCATGCGTTACGTTTTCAGATTTCAACTTATGAATACTTAACCAAGTGGGATCCGCTCAGTAACCGATGGATCTTTCCAAGCCTGGGATTTTGTCACCATCTATTCTGCCCTATATTTCATTTGTCTTCCTTGAGATCTCGTTGATTTCAGTACGAACTCTGCCTGACAGTGCCCAACCAACTTTCTGCTACTTTGTCTCCTAGCTATGCCTTCTCGTAGTAGTAATCTGAAAACGTTTCTTGATTCCATATACAATTAAACAACATTTATCATTAATTAGGATTGCATCTTTTCAATCAAATTACATCAACAAAATGAATAATCATCAAAAGAGGCCCTGTATTGCGTTTTTGTCATGAAAACCTTAACAAGTACCAAAACCACGTCACCCACACAGGGGTTTAAAACTCACAAAACGATGGGAAGAGGAAAACTTATCGGCGACTTAAAACATTAAAACATCGGGCGTGTAATCTCACTCACAGCCACGTCAACGAGACTCAAACAGGCAATGGGCTCCGCGAGACCGTTAAGTTTATCGGAGTCGGAAGAGATAAAATCCAAACTCTGGGTAAAAAAGTTCCCAGTCGACGAGCGGAAAGACATCAATGTCAGACAATTAGTGTGTTATACAACCACAAGGGCAGAGGAGTAAAGACTACAGACCCCCAGTCCAAAGACAAGGTGACGAAAACCCGACAAAGTATCAGCGGGCGGAGTAGTTATATGGCGGATACCTAGTTCGCTTGGGATCCGCAAGGGAGGAAGATAAACAGACTACAACCTCCGATCCAAACCATAACTTTTGCTATGGCTCAATATTAATATAAAACGCTAAGTGTTTGGAACAACTTAAGGTCTCACAGCAGTCCAAAAAACCTGTTTCACTTCCGAAACAGAGGCTTCACAACGACCAATTATCCCGACTCAACTTCGACCAACCTCCAATAATGTAAACAAGTTAAACGATACGACGCAACAATGGAGAAGTCAAGATCCTCCTGCAGAATAATCATCGTTCAATTTTTGCAACGGAGGCTCCCTAAGGAAACATGGCTCCGATACATTGTTTAAATGGCCTTCGAAACAGTGGGTAGCATGAGAAATAAGCTTCCGAGAAGAAATCGTATCTCAAAGGGAAACAAACCAAACTCTAAATTCTGCAACCCACAACAGTTTCAAACATAAGCAATTTTCTGAAAAGCAGGAAGAGAGTTAACCTCAAAATAGTCCAAAATTAAAGCAAAAACAAAAAAAGTTCATGGATCCAAACGATTCTAGGCAATGCTAAAAATAACAAGGGGGTCCAAAATTTCAAAATTTGGGGAAATAGTTGCAGCTGCAACAGGAAGACTATCAATACTAGCACACTGAAGGGTTTTGTAGATTTGACACACCAATGAGAGAGTTTCATTGAAGGAAATTGAGAAAAACCCTAGTTTACAAAATTGGTGCACAATGAAGTCACTCGAACATGAAAACATGGTGGATAGGTGCCCCTAGAGGTAATGGCATTCTAGGAGACCAACGGAGTTGATGGTTCGTCGATTCGAAATCTGGTTGTCAAGTTATGTTGAGTTGAAAGTTGCATGAAAATGTCATTCAAGGACACTTGGTGACTGTCGGTCCAAGAGCAAAAAAACAAACAGAGCAACAAGATTACATGCCATTAGATCCAGAAAGTGTGTATGGCCAATGCCGATATGGAAACACTACCAAGACTGTCATGGTGGAGGGTTTTGTAGAGTTGACCCACCAATGTGAGAGTTTCATTGAAGGAAACTGAGCAAAACCCTAGTTTACAAAATCGATGCACAATGAAGTCACTAGGCGGTGCAAACACGGTGGAAACTAGCCATGATGTGGCATTTTGGCACAAGATTTCATATTTTGAATAGGGCACGAGTTTCCATTGTATAGACATTAGGAACGATGTTCAGTTTTTCCAAAAAGAGTATATGATTGGAACAATTTTTCATATGAATAGATGATACACAATAACAAATTGGAATAACTTAACAAAGTCCCCTTGACATTACACACATCACGCAAGGAATTTCACAAAAAACATACCCATATCGAGGTAAGTGTTAATGTTATTTTAATTTTTCTTCCAATAAGATCTTCCAACCAGCAATATAGATGAACACAAGAAATGATAACCAGCAGTAGAGAGAATAAGCAAATGAGATCTCACATAGGCACACAACCCAAGAGATATAGGTAGAACTCATCATGCAATAGCGCCCGGGCATGCCTCCATGCTAGATTTTTTAAACTAGGGTTTTTCCCCAGTAACCACCATGCAACCCTGGAAATGGTCCATCGACCTTGTGAAACCCTATTTCAGGAGGCCAAGGGTGGCTGACCCATGGAAGCCATGCCCAAATAGACTTGCAAGATCTGACGAAATCAAAAATTGCCACCCAATTTGGTTTTTGGACCCCGGCCTTGAATTGGCCTAGGTGTCCCTAAACATCTTTTGTAGGTCTACTGCAACTTGCCATAGAGTGTTGACTGGGGATATGATCGATGAACCATCATTTCCATTAGGATTGTTCCTAGGGTGACCTCCTACCCAACTCTGCATGGCTCAGGCATGCATCCAGGATAGATTTTGCAAACTAAGGTTTCTCCCTAGTAACCACCATGCAACCCTAGAAACAGTGCATTGGCCCTGCAAAATCCTGTGTCGGGTGGTCAGGGTGGCCTTCGCATGGTAAATATGCCTAAACACACTTGCAAGAGCCAACAAAATCAGAAATCGCCACAGTTTTTTCAAACAAGGGTTTCGCTTAGTAGGGTCCATGCAACCCTAGAAACATTGTATTGTCCCTACAAAACCCTATACCAAGTGGGTGAGGGTGGAATTCCCATGGTGACCATTCCAAAACACACCTTCAGGAGACAATGGATTTGAAAATCGCTACCTGGTTGGTTTTTGGGCCCCGGCCTTGAATTGGCCCAGGTGTCCCTGAATGGCTTTTGCGGGACAACTACAACTCTCCATAGAACATTGACTAGGGCTCTGATCGATGAACCATTGGTTCTGTTTGGATCATGGCACAGGATTATGGTCAGGGTGGGATCCCTCCTGACTTTGCATGGCCCAAGCATGCCTCCAGGGTATATTTTGTAAAATAGGGTTTCACCCCAGTGGGGTTCATTTAACCCTGGCAATGGTGCACCAACCCTGCCCATGCCTCATTGTGCATGTGAACTACATTGTTTAAGTTGAAGGAGGAGTGGTTAACAGATCTAAATAGTCATCTCATAGAATTTTTGAAATTTTTAGGGTAGGAGTGGTTGAACGTTAGGCTAGTGTGGTAGTGTAAGAGGAGTGTAAGCGCAATTACCCAATCTCATTCAATATAGCCATCTGTATCCTCTTTGTTTCTAATTGTCTCCATCAATATCTTGTGCTTTGAATGAGGCAAGAAGTAATGTACCTTGGTTTATTTCTTGTTTGACATCATCTGTACATGGATGTTCATGCCAACAATCAAGTTTGTGAAGTGATAGACCATAGAACCTGGTCTGTAATACATGAATACATCCCCACTAGTTCTTCTTGATTTCCCATATAGTGTAATATATTCACCCTTAACCACCTTTAATCCAATAGGAAATTCATTGCCTTCAACATCAATCAATGATCTGTTCAGGATTTTCTTACCAAGAATGCATCATGCCAACCAATAATCTGTGCCCCATTCATTGTATTTCATGGAAACAACTGCATATATGTGTCTTGGCTTTACACAATATGGGATATGGTCGTAGTCTCGCGAAATCATTAACTGACCCTCCTCTAAGTGGGATGTTTCAACAACTACACATGGGTCTACTACAAGTGACACATTATCCCAATCATCCACCCAATCCATGCATTCTCATTCTTCCCATTCACCGGTGCTACAAGGGCTGCAAAATCAAGTAAGTTTTAGCATCCATATTTCAAATAGGGGGTTTTTTGAGCTTCGAACCAAATAAAATCCATGTGTTCCTTGTACTGTTCCGTGACTATAGGAATGGGATCGATTTATGTCAACCACTTGCCAAAAATTCCCGACTTCCCTTCCTACCCCTGTTGATGTATGTTGCACTTTAGTTCGGTCTAACATTGTTGCATAGCACCATTGAAATATGGACTTTGCATCTTTGATATGGGGGTTTTTGGAAAACCTCATCTCCTCCCTTCGTAGTGCGGCCTTGATGCATGCACTGGCCCCATCATGCTCACTTTTGTCATGCCCGATCTCAAAGTAGTTCCATATATGAGGCACATTGTAAGTCTTATGCAACATACTCATCCATTGGAAGACTTGGGCATTTTTGAACTAGCCCACACAAATATCTGACCATATCCAATGCTGATCCATCTGTATATCTCCCTCCTTTAGTTGATCATAGAAAATTTGAAAAAAATGTTGCACATAATGCATATCATGGAATATGCCATTACTTATGTAAAATTTTGTCTCGTTCTGTATTATCCTATTGTTAATGCTCCTCTCAGTGCCACTCCTATACATAAAATGTACCATGATGCTAACTTGGTCGGAATGGTAGTATTGACTCTGATTTTCATTTTGTGGATGAAGGGTATAGTTTTCTGCAAAATCCACAATTGACAATATAGTCCCAATGGGAAATTTGCCCCTACATTTTCTGTACTTCTCATCCTACCATTGTGCTACATGCACATGCTGAACATACTGCTTAGTTTTCTTGTAGAAATCCATAAAAAAATCACATATCCGTACATGTTTCCATGAAAACAAGGGTTGTATTAGAATGTGACCTTTAAAGAATGTATATGTAGAAACTGAACGTGTAAGAAGAAAAACATGCAATAATAATTTTCACCTGTGACTTCAACAATGCAATCCTTTTACTTTCCTTCGCACTATCTGATTGATAGGTTACATACTTGAATCTTTTCATCTCTACTATCATACTACCAAATTGATGCTCATCGCTTCAAGGAATGCAACGATTCAAAAGAGAAAACCCACTGCACCTGGAACAATTCCCATATAGACATGATTTTCCATAATAATTTTGTCCTTCATGCCTTGGACACATGACACTGCCAATAAAATCTATCAATGCATTCGGTGGTATTACGGATTCATTGCAGCCCTGCTCAATGTTAATATGGAAATCTCAAAATATATGTTTATACATGTCATAAAAATATTCATATTCTACATGGTATCTACAACTGCATGTGTTCCAATCAATGCATATACGAACGTACCATGGTTTACATTTATCAAAGGACCTTTGGCCCACGTTCAATTGTGCACGCTCATTCTTGAATCTCTCATAGAGTTCAGTCTATGTCATTTCAAGGAAGTGTTTGACATGGGGTTCACGTTCAATAGAAACTTTTCTCATATTTAGCACATCTCTTTGGTTAGATGAAGGTTCGGTATGATCATGTCAGAAATTTCGTACTAATTCCTTAACAACATCAATTAGCTTCGTATCTCGACTAGGCAACCTACCGACAAAAGCCCAACAATATTTTCCACTTGGAGTCTCAATAATTTCTCTTATAACAGAGTACTTCTTAATAGTTTTTCTATTTAACTTAAGTATGTGAGAAGTGTGTGACAAGAGGTGACGTTTCCGTGTGGAATTTCTTACAACTGATTCTGATAACACATGACGAGATGCACAAAGGTATTTATTACAATACATATTCCCAATCACATTAAAATCAGATTGGATATTTGTGGAAATTGAACCCAGGTGTTAGAACAATTACACTCACAAAAATTGCCAATTACACATGCAAATTACACACAAAGGAGACTGAATATGGAGCAGAACACTAATCTGTATTGAATAAGTGTACAATAGCCAACCTTGTGAAGTCATAGGATGCCACAATAAATAATTACATGAGAGATTTGAATGCATAAGGATGCCGTTCGAATTTGGTCAAAAGCAGGCTTACTAGATCTAATCAAATCCCCCATAGGTGCATAAAGTAGTTTCCAAATCTGTCTAGGAGCTCACGAATTGGAAAAATAAATTAGGCAACCTAATAGATGATGGAAGGACAACTCATACATGCTTTTCTTAGGAGAGAAGAGTGGAGGATGACGAGGACAAAAAACAAGTTAACGTCACCTAGTCAAACTTTCCCAATTGCCTTAAAACTCAGCAAAAGCAGGCAATAAAGCAGAAAAAACAGACATGCGCTAGGAAGGCTAGGAATAAAGCAAATTTGATTCCAAGTGGTTTCCCAAGCACTCCATGACTCAATTTTAGCAATTTTGACCACTTTGGACATGTGGAGGACAACTTGCATAAGGTGGAATATGGAAACTAGGCAAATAAGACAAAAATTGGATTAATTAATGTCTAAGGTAGCTAACTATGGGTTTATTATTCTAAAACCCCCCCTTAAGCCTGAATTATGAGTAAAATATCAGAAAATTATAGGGCCTAGAAACAAGGCTTATTCACCCTTTACATACTGCATGTCCATTTAACCAAGGAAAGAGGCAAAAACCCAGTGGGAAAAATCCTCCCTTAAACATGGACAGTAAAACAAAATTTGAAAATCTTGTCATCACTCATGCTTCACAGCATGATCAGAAATCCCCCATAGTGATTTGAGATTGCTGAATGTCTTCTCACAAAAAAATTTGGTGAAGATATATGCTACTTGTTTTGAAGATGAACAGAAGAGTAGGTGAATGGTGCCATCATGCACAAGCTGTCTGATGTAGTGCATATGGATCTCAATGTGTTTGGTTCTTTGTCTCTGAACTGGATCATTGTAGATTTGAATGGTACTATAATTATCACAATAGATAGTATTTGAGTATTCTGATTCGAAGCCACACTCACCAAGTAACCCCTGCAACCATAAACATTTAGTTACTGCATTTACAACTCCTCTGTACTCTGCTTCTGTAGATGAGAGTGCAATGGCACTTTGTTTCTTGCTTGACCATATGATTGGTCCTTCGACAAGCATGAACACATATCCTGATGTTGAATTTCGATCTGCGTTGTCACCTACCCAATCACTGTCAGTAAATCCAATCAAATCAAGATCAGATTTAGCTTTATAGAAGATCCCATGAGTCCTTGTTCCCTGAACAAAGTTAAGGATCCTTTTGGCTGCTCTCCAATGGATCTCATGAGGCTGATCCATGTATCTTGAAGCCACACTTACTGCATAAGAAATATCAGGTCAAGTATGTGTAAGGTACAGCAAACACCCAATCAGTTGCCTATACAGTGTATTGTTTACCATAGGTGAAGAACCTGCTTCTTCAAGCTTAACTCCTGAAAGGAAGGAAGTCTTGTTTGGCTTTCAATCCTTCATGTTGAACTTTTTTAGCAAATCCAAGGCATACTTAGACTGATGTACTTTTATTCGATGTTTGGTTTGAGAAATATCGAGCACCAAGAATTGGCTCAATAACCCCAAATCAGTCATAGAGAATGCATGGTTCATTGCATCCTTCAAGGAGGCAATTTCATCCTTTGAGCTTCCTGTAATGAGAAGGTCATCAACATACAAGAAAATAATCATTCATGAACCATGAATCAGCTTCAAATATACATTTGAATCTGACTTACATCGAACAAAATTCAATGATAGCAGAAAGCTATCAATCTTGGCATACCAAGCCCTGGGGGCTTGCTTAAGCCCATACAATGATTTATTTATCCTGCACACAAGAGATGGATTAGTAGCAAATACTTGATGCCACTGCATGAAAATATCTTTAGTAAGATCTCCATTCAGGAAATCACACTTCACATCCATGTGATGTACCTCCCACTGCTTCGAAGCTGCAATGGCTAAGGCTAGCCTGATGGAGTCCATCTTTGCCACTGGTGCAAAGGTCTCATTGTAGTATATGCCATGTAACTATGAGTAGCCCTTGGATACTAATCTAGAATTATATTTCAAATGTGAACCATCAGCAGAAAATTTGGTTTTGTAAACCCACTTACACTGAACTAGCTTCCTCCCTGGGGGAAGATCAACCAGCTCCCAAGTGTTGTTCTTCTGGAGTGAGTTGAACTCTTCTTTCATGGATGTTTTCCATCTTGGATCATCTACTGCATATTCATATGTCTTTGGGTCTGAGTCAAACATAATATTTCATTTCTCTACAAACAAGGGGTCTTTCATGCACAGAGCACTCTCAAAATGAGATCTAGTCCTCCTAGGATCATTAGGATTTCTAGCCGTTCTCCAGCTGCATGAATGGTATTTGCTTCCCATTTTGGTCTTGGAGGACTGTTAGGATCTGCAATTAAATCATAATTATCAGATATATCAGAATCAACAAACTCAACTATCTCTTCGCTTACATTCAATGGTTCTGGTGGTGAAGAGGATTCTCCAACTTCCACTGCTGCTAAGGGCTCTTCTTGGAACTTAACACTCCTTTCAATGAAGGATTTGTTTGTGCTCAAATTGATCAGCTTTTACCCTTTTGAATCTTTAGAGTATCCAACAAATATAAACTCTTGGCTTTGGGGCTGCAAAGCCTTCCTCTTTTCTGTTGGAATTCTAGCCCAAGCCCTTGAGCCAAAAATCCTGAAATGGGTCACATCTGGCTTGTGCCCACTCCATGCTTCGAAAGGAGTCATACCATCAAGCTGTTTATGAGGCACCCTATTCTGAATATATGCTGCACAATTTATAGCTTCGGCCCAAAACTTTGGTGGCAAAGTCTTAGCCTCCATCATGTAGGTTGTCATCTCTTTCAGTGATCTGTTCTTCCTCCCAGCAACACCATTTTGCTGTGGTGTGTAAGGGATATAATGATACATATAAATACCTGCATCTGCACAATATTGAATGAACTTATACTTGACATACTCACCACCATTTTCAGATCTGAGGACCTTGAGTTTCCTCCCAGACTGGTTTTCAACCAAATCCTTAAAGACTTTGAAGAGGCCAAAAACTTCAGACTTGTGTTTCAGGAAGTAAACCCAGCAATACTTGGAAAAGTCATCTATTAATGTCAATGCATATTTGGCTTGACTCATTGACATATGAGGAAATGGTTCGGCAACATCACTGTGGATCAAATCAAGAGGTGCAGAGGTTCTCTCATGACTAGCTTTCTCAAATTTATGCTCTGGGTGTTTTCCTAAGATGCAACCTTGACAGACTCCTTTGGAAAATTTAATCTTTGGTAACCCTATGACCATTTATTTTTCACTAAGATCAGAAAGATACTTGTAATTAAGGTGTCCAAATATTTCATGCCAAAGCTTGCTTTCCTCATTAGCATGAATCAAAAGAGCAGAGGGGTTTGAGTAGGGTAGGAAGTGTGAGAACATGTATACCTTCGAAGTGTGATTTGCAATTCCTTTTGCAATGAATTTACCACTTGAGATCTCTGTGATCTAAACTTCATCAGGGGAGAATATGACCTTCTTTGGAGACCTTGTGTGGGTCATCTGATACACTGATAAGAGGTTAGAGGCAAGACCTGGAACATATAATACATTGATGAACTTACCATGGTCAAGATCAATCCTCCCTTTGCCCAAAATTTTAGTGAGAGAGTCATCTCCCAGTACTATTGGTGGAACTTTCAACATGTCAAGTGAGGTGAATGCCTCCTTGGTCGAAACCATATGTCTTGAAGCTCCAAAATCAATGATGAAACTAGGTGAGCTTGATGTGCCAGCAACCAATGCATGAAATCTCTCTCTCTGTCTTCTGAATTTGATCCTCCTTCCCTTCTCTTTGAGCTGTTAGGAAGGGAGATGCCATTCTTCTACAGGAGTTGGGTCAGCATGTCTATTTTCTTCTTCATGCAGGAGCTTTCAGGATGATTTCCCTTACTGGAGTATGTGCACTTTCTCATTTCTCCTTTGTTCTTCTTCTTCTGGGGGTTCTTCTTGGAGCTTTGGGGCTCCTCTAGAGACTTGTTCTTGTCTCTCTTTTGCTCAGGTGGATTCTTATATTTTTTATTACCTTTTGAATCCACCCTAGAATCTCTAGCAACTAGACCTTAGTCTTTGGAAGGTTTGATGGTGCCCATCATCACCAATTTATCTTGTTCTTGTGTGAGAAATTCCATGAAATCTGCAAGGCTAGGCATTTTCCAGGCTCGAGCTGTCAACTTTGTGGCATGGAAGGTTGAGAAAAACACTGAATAGTTAGGGCCAAGCTTCAAGAGTATGGCCAAAAATAGGTTCTCCTCCTTTTTGACCCCACGCTGTTTTAGCTGCAAAACAAGGGCTTTGAACTTGGAAAAATAGAGTTGCAGGGATTCAAAGCTATTGGGACTCAGGGAGATCAATTTATTTTCAATTTGATGTCCCCTCATCTCATCTGTATTAACAGAAGGCTCAACAAGCTTCTCCCATACTTCATTTGGTGATGTTAATCCATCAAGATGGAAAAGGAGGTCTCTAGATATGCTCAGACATAGGAGACCATAGGCCTCATCCCTCCTGTTGTGCCATTTAATTTTCTCTGCAGCTGCATTGGGATCTACTTCTGTTTCCATAGTCACTCTATAGAGGCCTTTCACTCTCAACAGTATCTCCATCTCTGCTTTCCATTCAAATAATTTAAATGGAGTCAAGATGATCTTTTGAGATTGATCCATAGCTCAGAAATTGTCCCTTCAGTCAGCAGAATGCTCCCAGTCAATGATGTCAAAATTGTAATAACAAATTGGAAGGAGAGAAATCGATCTACAAAGGCTTTGATACCATGTGGAAATTGAACCCAGGTGTTAGAACAATTACACTCACAAAAATTGCCAATTACACATGCAAATTACACACAAAGGAGACTAAATATGGAGCAGAACACTAATCTGTATTGAATAAGTGTACAATAGCCAACTTTGTGAAGTCATAGGATACCACAATAAATAATTACATGAGATATTTGAATGCATAAGGATGCCATTCGAATTTGGTCAAAAGCAGGCTTACTAAATCTAAGCAAATCCCCCATAGGTGCATAAAGCAGTTTCCAAATCTGTCTAGAAGCTCATGAATTGGAAAAATAAATTAGGAAATATAATATATGATGGAAGGACAACTCATACATGCTTTTCTTATGAAAAAAGAGTGGAGGATGATGAGGACAAAAAACAAGTTAACTTCACCTAGTCAAACTTTCCCAATTGCTTTAAAACTCAACAAAAGCAGGCAATAAAGCAGAAAAAGCAGACATGTGCTAGGAAGGCTAGGAATAAAGAAAATTTTATTCCAAGTGGTTTCACAAGTTCTCCATGACTCAATTTTATAAAGTTTGACCACTTTGGACATGTGGAGGACAACTTGCATAAGGTGGAATATGGAAACTAGGCAAATAAGACAAAAATTGGATTAATTAATGTCTAAGGTAGCTAACTATGGGTTGATTATTCTAACAATATGATTTTTAGCCTCTGAACTTCTAGCCATATTTATGCCTAGAATTCTCCAATAACAACAACTAAACAATTTGACTTTAACAAACATAGTAATAATTGACATTTACCTGCATCGCCTTTGGATTCAAAATATTCCTTCAATAATTTCCTGCATTGCCAATCGACAATGTATTTGTCCAACTGACCTTCAAGGCCTGAAACACCATTTTCATCCACATGGATACGTCCAGGAGTCATTTTTCTTGCACTAGACAGTCGAGGTAGGGAAGGTGGACACAAGCTATGAATCCCATAGATTCTTTGTTGTGGTGCTTCATTCACATGTTGGTCCATATTGGGAGTGTGCTTGACTTGGTTGTGGTCTTCTTAGAGAGATTGCAAATTAATCATTGCGCCTACATCCAACGCTTGAAACTCAACATCTCTCAATATACCTATGTATTCAAGATCTGTATCATGGCTTGTTGATGGATTGTTGGTTGGAGCCTTTATTGATGTTGGAGTTCGAGTTAAGTCCATTGGACATAACTTCTTCACATGTGATTCTGAACTAGAGGTTTTTATGTCATCAACTATGTTAGGATCAGTCGTAGTATTAGTGGAAATGTGTAGACCATGTCTCATTCTGTCCTTTTCCAACCTGAAATTTGCTCTTACCTCATTTTCCTTTTCAATGGGCATATTCCTTCTAGTTTTTCTTACTTTGTTATGTGAGTTTCCCATCTCCAAAAGTTTCTTTATGAAAACTATGAGGTCTACATTTTCATAAGAAGTAAAAAATAAGGTATTAGTTCCATTATACAAGAAACATGATTCGTTCCAACATAATTAACTAAATTACATATATGTTAATATGGTAATTACTGAAATCTATACATAAACATTGATTAAAGGTTTCTCTTTATGTTTGAACTAAAGTTTAATTTCTATACTCTATTTGAGTCAATTAAAGAGAGTCAAGTTTGCAGGTATTACAGTTATAGGATTATGAATTCCTTTGTGTTCAAAAAGTAGTGTAAGCCACAAGAAGATGAGTGAAATATTCTTCATTTCCAACACCTTCAGACGAGATGACATTACACGTAATATGCCACATTAGTTGTGAGGGAAGACACAAGTTGGTGTTTGGATGTCTTAGGAATAATTGAATAAATTACACTCATTAAGTTACACTAACTAAAGAGAACAAATTGACTAATTACATAATGAGAAGGTTGCAAATACCCCGAAGGAAGGATAAATCATTGAGGTAGAGGCATCCCTATCAAGCTCAAAGGCATGTTATGATAAATGTAGCATGAAGAGGAGAGCATGGACAAGTTGGTAAACTATTCAATATGGACCCTCTCCCATGATTACTTCCAAGGTTTTTATACAAATTGAAGACTTTCAAGAGAGAACCTCATATATTCGATCCTATGGGAAATCAAAATATATTCATGTGCAAATCATTATTGGTCTACATTGCATACTTCATCTTGTAGAGAGAATATGGACAACTTGGTGGACTGTTCAATATGGACCCTCTCCCATGATTGCTTCAAAGGTTTTTTTTCAAATTGAAGAGTCTCAAGAGATAACTTCATATATTTCATCATTGCATGAAATCAAATATATTCATGTGCAAATAATTATTGGTCTACATTGCATACTTCATCTTATATAGAAAATATGTATAGCTTGGTGAACTATTCAATATGGACCCTCTCCCATGATTGCTTCAAAGGTGTTTTTTCAAATGGAAGAGTCTCAAGATATAACTTCATCTATGTCATCATTGTGTGAAATCAAAATATATTCATGTGGAAATCATTATTAGTTCACACTGCATACTTCATCTTGTATGGAGAATATGAGACTTGTTTAGATGTGAAGTCGGGAATTATTTTGTGAAATTAATTGTTGTATATGAGAGAGATATTGTTGTAGGCATATGATAAAATATAAATCAATGAAATGATCTCAAATCTTGTGAATGAAAACAATTATTTACAATTCACCATACCTACTCAAAATGATCTCGTCTTGCAATGAAAACTTGTAGTTTGAATGTATCCACTAACTTCTAAGACCTCTGAAGATGTTTGTTAGATTCCAAGAGTGATATTCAATCCAATAGATAAAAGAGTGTCAAATTGATGATTGAGTGTGAGCCAAATTGCAAAGTTCAGGAGCACAAAATGCATGAGTAGTGGTAGAGAACCCGTGAAAATTTGTAGCAAACCTGGAAAGGAAGATCTCCATTTTTTTAAACTAGAAACAGGATCGTGCACGTGTTTCTAGGAGCGCACACATGTGTCTACGCGTATGCACATAAACACACTTGCACACTACTTCCTAACATTAAAAACATTAACTCACTAATGTGTATCCCATTTAATGACTAATGTTCTTCAACAATGTCTTGGTATTCACACATGTATGAGTATTTTTACAATATAGTATTCACCACTACTTTCTTCTTAGGCCCATGGGTGCCATTATGAGGTCTTATGATCCTTAACTATGG
>LPNX010260971.1:0-37166 GCA_001517045.1 Pseudotsuga menziesii | reverse complement strand
GTCTATGGCCAAAATAAAAACAACATCATCTTTAAAATACAGTATTCCATATCTAATGGTTGTAGGGATTAAACCCGAAGTCAAAACTGAATCAGATTCATAAAAAAAAAATTAATAGAATATAGCGTAGCAGTCATACAAGCAGATATTTTCACAGAGCTAATCCATCGAAAGAAAGGTAAGGGAATTGTGTCTGTTGATTGAGGAGGCCACATATAAATGAAAAAGGAAGTGATCTCATAATAAAAAAGGGATGGAATAAACAGTTTTTTACACTTTAGCATGGACTATATCAGCTTTTTTATACAGGAGTAATTCAAAATGATGTAACTCTGCATTTCTGAGCATAAACTATATATTTTTTTCATTTCTAAAATTAGAAGAGGGGCAGATGGGTAGTGTATTTACCTCAACCGCAGCAACGGGAAACAGAAGGCCGACCGGAAGCAGCAACCAATGTGGAACAAAACCAATGTCACTGCCACCACGACCGCAACAGCTAAAACAACGAAACAGCTACCAAGAAAAATAGCCACCAGCAGAGAACAGAGGGAAAAAGTCACAGCCACCAGCCGAGATAGAGGAGAGCACAAACGTGACAGGCACCAACGGAGACAAATCGGAACGAAAACGTCTCAGCCCGACAGGGATGAACAGAGCGCATATATCAGGGAAACCGCCCGAGCCAGCACAACGCAGAAACGCCACAGCAGACCGTAACACAACGACCAGCCAAAACGCAACACAACGACCAGCCACCACAGCCGACAGAGCCACCCGAGCCTAAACGAACAGCCACCACAGCAACCCGAGCGTACAAACGGAGCGCAGTCTCGACCACCAACGTACAAACGAAGCGCCAAACCAAGCGATCAACATGCCCCTGCAATTTACTATTGCCAACCAAATCAAACGGAGCGCCAAACCATGATCAACATGCCCCTACAACTAACTATTGCCACCCAAATCGTCATCATCGCGGGCGTGAAAAACGTTCAACAGTAATCTTCCGTTTGTATATATGGAAACTTCTTTCGGCCGAACAATTATTCGGCCAAACCAACTTTCGACCGAACAATTATTCGACCGAAAAAACTTTCGGCCGAACGTTGTTTTCGGCCGAACAATTAATCACACCAACGGTCCTAGCCGGACGTGATTTTCCCGGCAAACTGTGCAAGCCGTTCAGCATGAGGTACGGCATTAACTTTTAACTTTCGGCCGAAAAAACAAATATTCAGCCGAAAAGTTTCACATTATTTCGGCCGAACAAATAAATTAGTTCGGTCGAAAATATTATTAGTTCGGCCGAAAGATTCTAGAATACGATTTCGGAAGCGCATTTGTCACAGAATAGACACCCAACTTCATGATTTCACCCCAATCCCACATTGTTTGAGAATTATAACAAGTGACTTGAACTTGGTGAAGAAACCCTCAAGATATTCTAAATTGCTTGGACTCAGTGAGAATAACTCAATCTCCAATTGATGCGCTCTTAGCTCATCTTGAACTCCAAAGAAAGACTCCAGTTGAGTCCATACTTGGTTTGGAGTGGTAAAACCATCTAGATGAAAGAGTATATTAGGAGAAATAGAGAGGCAAAGAAATCCATAGGCTTCATCCAACCTATTATGCCACTTAGCTTTCTCAATCATAGCATTGGGCTCATTCTCCAAACCTAGTGTAACTCTGTACAATCCTCTACTACGCAATAGAATGGATATTTTGGATTTCCATTCGTGGTAGTTAAAGGGAGTAAGAATTATTGATGAAGGAGAATCCATATTGCTTAATTTATGTGCTCAATAAGAAACTCTTTGCAACCTGCAAAACAAACTAGGAGAAAATCTTGTAAGCTAGACAAGCTCTTCTTCAGAGAGGGATAGGAGACTAGATTCTCTCCTCAACTCTGTAGAACTTGATAAACCTTGCTGCTCTGATACCATGTAGAATATGGCAAGGTTTTTCTCCCTATAGCTCTAATGCCATGTAGAAATAATAGATCAATGCTATGAGAAATTATTCTAATAATAAGCACATGGAATAGATCTTGCTACTAAGAATTATCAGAAGCATACACAAGAAAAATAGAGAGAATAAAAGAGATTGAATAACATGAATGAAGAGATGAATATTGGTGTGTATATCCTTCCATTGAATAATGATGAATAATAGTGTACATAAATATTACATCCCTCATAGGAAACTTGAGTTGTATGGAGACAACTCATAAATCTCAAAAAGGCTCACTTACCAAAATATAGCAAATCCCCATAGGTGGCTAAAGCACTTCCAAAATATATCAAGGACCTCACGAATTGGAAAAATAATTAGTGAGTTTTCAAGGAGATGGAAAAAACATGCTATTCCTAGAAAATGGAGGAAAAGTCATGAAGGATGGGTTGGAAACAAAAGCACCCAGTCTCCTAGTTTGACTAGCTTTACCTTATCCATAGAAAAGCAGAAAAAGTAGAATAAAGTAGAATCTGCTGTAAAGTGTTGTATACTAATTATGGATGGTCAAAAGGAGGTCAAGATCAACCCAAAATTAGAAAGAAATCATTCCTAGGATATAAATTACATGTATTGACTTTAAGGTGCAAGTGGATGCCAACTAATTAAACTAGTGGGTGAATAATTAATCAAATAATGAATTATTATTTTATCCTAAGTTATGAGTGGGTTTAATATATTCCAACAAAATCATCAAATTTAAGGCATGATGACTGCATGGACTGACTCAATTGCTCAGACTCTACCTGACCAGTACTAAGAGTGAACACTAGACTTAATAAGGGTTCTATGATGTATTTGTTTCTATCCAACCTCAAAAACCAGCTTGCCAAGGTTAACAAGGATTGGGTTTCTTCATTAAAAGAGTTGTATTCAATGGGAAAAGGAATATTTAACAACTTACTATCAGGTTTTTAGCAAAATTTGAAGAAAATTTCTTTTTGTTCTACTGAAAACTCTCTGAAAAATTGGACTAGGTTTTCTTCTTTGTACTCTTTCGACATTTGGACAAAATCAATAGGAATTAACAGAGTATTTTGGATGACAAGGGAATTTACCGGACACAAAATTTGAGACCTATATATATCCATTATTATCCCCTCAAAAGGAGAGTAATTACTGGCACACCACTCAACGAACTCTAGAGAATTTGGGGTTTGTTCAATAGAAAAATAAAAGAAATACGAACTGAATACTCCATGAGTATCAATTCCTCGATCTTCGAGGATTTTTAATTTTTTTTTGGCAGTTTCTACATTATCATTTAGCAAGATAGTGTTGAAGATTTCGTAATCTTTATCCTCAAGAAATTCTTGAACATTCTCATACTCAATATTCTGAACCTCTAAATATTCCATTTCAGCCATGAAATATTACTTCAATCATAGAAATGAACCTACCTGGTCAGCTGATAGATGGTTAAAAAATTTGTCCACAGTGGTGCCTTCCACACAATCTAAATTCTCATTTTCCAATGCTTTAGAAAAAATAAATCATTTGAATCCACGTGCTTTTCCTTATATTATTTTATTCTCCATATTGACTGTGCATCTTTTTCATTGAAATTTAATCTCACCCATAGATCTGGTATTCTTTACTCTGAGCCCTTGCTTTCTGACTATTGGTTAACCATACTATCTTATTCTCGCTTATTTCACCATTCTTTATTTCTCGTGTAACTTTGAATATAGGAAAAAATCTTCATCCTTGATCTATATCTCTCTCAAATCTGAGCCATCCATCTTGATTTGTCTTAAACCTTGATTTCCAGTTATATGGCCTTCGCTATCCTTCTTAAAGATTCTATGCCCATATTTATTTATGGCCATAGATCTATTTTAACTTAAATTTGCACCCTTAATCACCTTTCAGATTTACACTTTCCACACTTCTACCAAAAATTTCCTTCCCTGCACTTTGGCTTGGTGAAACTATTTTGAACCATTGATCTAATATTAACTTTCATCTGAACCGTTAAAATGTGTGGACCATATTCAATTCCACAAATATCAACTATGACTTTTATTCGTGCAACTTCAACTTGTGGAATTGTTCTCAATCCTTGATAAAAAATACATTTAATCTTCGTCGTTCAAGTTTAACGGGACTACCATATTCCACAAATTTCAAAAGTGAATTTATCCATGAATGTTTAATCAATGGAATCATTCTCCAACATATATTTCTCTCGATTTGATCTCGACTGTTGAAACATGCACTCCCGATGCATGATTTTGCAAATCTGGAAAGTGACTTTTCTCGAGCATCTTAGATCAATGAAATTCACCTCCGTCATTTGATCAAATTGGCAACCAAATTTATGATCAAATTTGAATTCTAAGAAACTGCTCGAAAGGGAAACTCCGTCGTGCGGTTTCAACAGGGTTGGGCTTAAAGGGGGTCAAAATATCTTGAAACGTCGCGAAAGTTGGCATGCATGCTTGTCTATCCAATATGCATCCAAACATATGATCAGGTTTAAATTCTGAGAATCTGGTCAAAGTTGAGACTGCATCATGCAGTTTTGTTAGGGTTTGGCTTAAAGATGGCGAAAATAGCTCTCAACATCGTGAAAGTTGGCATGCACTCTTATTTTCCAAATGCGGATTTAAATCTTTGATTAAATTTTAATTCCATGAAATAGGTTAAAAGTGAAACTCCGTCATGCACGTTTTTATGTGTGCCTCTTAAATGGGCATCTAAATCTACTTTTAAATTTGATTTCTAAGAAATTGGAAAATAGTGCAACCTTTTAGGCCTTGGTTTGGCCAAGATTTTCCAAGGTCCAAAATAGTTCAAAATCCCCTGAAAGTGTTTGTGCATGGTTATCTCTCAAATAAGTACCTAAATTCTCTTTCAAATTTCACTTACAAGAAAGTCAAACAAATAGCATCTCTTAGACCTTTGCTTGACCAACCTTGAATAATGACCAAAATCAATTCGAACATCGTGGAAATTGGTGTGCACTGTTATCTACCAAATGCTAAGATAAATCTACAATCAAATTTTAATTCTGAGAAATTAGTCAAAAGTGAAACTCTGTTGTATGGTTTTGCTAAGGTTGGGATTAAAGGGGGTGAAATATTTTGGAACGTCTCGAAATTTCGCGTGCACGCTTGTCTATCAAATGGACATTCAAATCTGTGATCAAATTTCAATTATAAGAAACTGCTCAAAAGTGAAACTTCGTCATGCGTTGTCGCTAGGGTTGGGCTTAAAGGTGGTCAAAATAGCTTGGAATGCTGCAAAAGTTGGCGTGCATTCTTGTTTATTTAATGAGCATCCAAATCTATGAACAAGTTTCAATTCTTAGAAGTTGGTCAAAAGCGAAACTCCATCGTGCGGTTTTGTTAGGGTTTGGCTTAAAGGAGTCAAAAATAACTCTGAACATCATGAAAGTTGGTGTGCACTCTTATCTTGCAAATGAGCATCTAAATCTATGATCAAATTTTAATTCTGAGATTTTTGTCAAGAGTGAAACTCCATCGTGCGGTCTCGCCAGGATTGCAGTTACAGGGGGTGAAAATAGCTCAAAACGTCGTGACAGTCGGAGTGCACTGGCATCCAAATCTATGATCAAATTTCAATTCTGAGAAATTAGTCAGAAGTGAAACTCCGCCGTTCATTTTTGCTAGTGTTGGGATTGAAGGGGTCCAAATAAATTGGACCATTACACAAGTTGGCAGGCACATTTTTATATCAAACGGCCATCCAAATCTATGATCGAATTTCAACTCTGAGAATTTGGTCAAAAGTGAAACTTCGTCATTCGATTTCGCTAAGGTTTGGCTTAAAGGAGGGGAAAATGGCTTTGACAAATTGGAAACAAGTACAACCTTTAAGGGCTTCGTTTCACCAAGTTTGCCTAAAGTCCAAAATAGCTCGAAATCCCCTGAAAGTTTATATGCATGGTTATCTCTCAAATGGGTACCTATATTCTTCTTCAAATTTTCAATTACAAGAAAGCCGAAAAAATAACATCTCTTAGACCTTTACTTGACCAACCTTGAATAACGACCAAAATAGCTCTAAACATCATGAAAGTTAGGATGCACTCTCATCTACCAAATGCGCCGATAAATCTACGATTAAATTTTAATTTTGAGAAATTAGTCAAACGTGAAACTTCGTTGTGTGGTTTTGCTAAGGTTGGGCTTAAAGGGGGTGAAAATACTTTGGAATGTCTTAAAAGTTTGCATGCACGCTTGTTGATCAAATTGGCAGCCAAATTTATGATCAAATTTGAATTCTAAGAAACTACTCGAAAGGGAAATTCCGTCGTGCGGTTTCAACAGGGTTGGGCTTAAAGGGGGTCAAAATAGCTTGAAACGTCGCGAAAGTTGGCGTGCATGCTTGTCTATCCAATATGCATCCAAACATATGATCAGGTTTAAATTTTGAGAATCTGGTCAAAGCTGAGACTGCATCATGCAGTTTTGTAAGGGTTTGGCTTAAAAATGGCGAAAATAGCTCTCAACATCGTTAAAGTTGGCATGCACTCCTATTTTCCAAATGCGGATTTAAATCTATGATTAAATTTTAATTCCAAGAAATTGGTTAAAAGTGAAACTCCGTCATGCTCATTTTTATGTGTGCCTCTTAAATGGGCATCTAAATCTACTTTTAAATTTGATTTCTAAGAAATTGGAAAATAGTGCAACCTTTTAGGCCTTGCTTTGACCAAGATTTTCCAAGGTCCAAAATAGTTCAAATTCCCCTGAAAGTGTTTGTGCATGGTTATCTCTCAAATAAGTACCTAAATTCTATTTCAAATTTCACTTACAAGAAATTCAAACAAATAGCATCTCTTAGACCTTTGCTTGACCAACCTTGAATAATGACCAAAATAAATTCGAACATCGTGGAAATTGGTGTGCACTGTTATCTACCAAATGCTAAGATAAATCTACGATCAAATTTTAATTCTGAGAAATTAGTCAAAAGTAAAAGTCTTTTGTATGGTTTTGCTGAGGTTGGGATTAAAGGGGGTGAAATATTTTTGAACGTCTTTAAATTTTGCATGCACGCTTGTCTGTCAAATGGACATTCAAATCTATTATCAAATTTCAATTATAAGAAACTGCTCAAAAATGAAACTTCGTCATGCGTTTTCGCTAGGGTTGGGCTTAAAGGTGGTCAAAATAGCTTGGAACATTGTGAAAGTTGGCGTGCATGCTTACTTATTTAATGGGCATCCAAATCTATGAACACGTTTCAATTCTTAGAAGTTGGTCAAAAGCAAAACTCCATCGTGCGGTTTTGTTAGGGTTTGGCTTAAAGGAGACGAAAATAACTCTGAACATCATGAAAGTTGACGTGCACTCTTATCTTCCAAATGCACATCTAAATCTATGATCAAATTTTAATTTCAATAAATTTGTCAAGAGTGAAACTTCATCATGCGGTTTCGCTAAGATTGGGATTACAGGGGGTGAAAATAGCTCAAAACGTCGCGAAAGCTTGAGTGTACGATTATCTATCAAACGGGCATCCGAATCTATGATCAAATTTAAATTTGAGAAATTAGTGAGAAGTGAAACTCTGTCGTTCATTTTCGCCAGAGTTTGGCTCGAAGGGGTCAAAATAGCTCGGACCATTGCAAAAGTTGGCGTGCTCGTTTTTATATGAAACGGGCGTTCAAATCTATGATCAAATTTCAACTCTGGAAATTTGGTCAAAAGTGAAAATCCATGATTCGATTTCGCTAAGTTTTGGCTTAAAGGAGGGGAAAATGGCTTTGAGAAATACAACGTTTTAGGGCTTGGTTTCACCAAGTTTGCCTAAGCTCCAAAATAGTTCGAAATCCCCTGAAAGTTTGTATGCATGGTTATCTCTCAAATGGGTACCTAAATTCTCTTTCAAATTTCAATTACAAGAAAACCGAAAAAATAACATCTCTTAGACCTTTACTTGAAAAACCTTGAATAACGACCAAAATAGCTCCGAACATCATGAAATTTAGCATGCACTCTTATCTACCAAATGCGCTGATAAATAAACGATTAAATTTTAATTTTGAGAAATTAGTCAAACGTGAAACTTCGTTGTGCGGTTTTTCTAAGGTTGGGCTTAAGGGGGTGAAAATATTTTGGAATGTCTCAAAAGTTTGCATGCACGATTGTTCATCAAATGGGCATCCAAATTTATGATCAAATTTAAATTCTAAGAAACTGCTCGAAAGTGAAACTGCGTCATGCAGTTTCGATAGGGTTGGGCTTAAAGGGGGTCAAAATAGCTCGAAACGTCACGAAAGTTGGCGTGCATGCTTGTCTATCCAATATGCATCCAAATATATGATTAGTTTTCAATTCTGAGAATTTCGTCAAAGCTGAGACTGCATCATGCAGTTTTGTTATGGTTTGGCTTAAAGATGTCGAAAATAGCTCTCAACATCGTGAAAGTTGGCACGCACTCTTATTTTCCAAATGCGCATTTAAATCTATGATTAAATTTTAATTCAAAGAAATTGGTTAAAAGTGAAACTCAGTCTTGCACGTTTTTATGTGTGCCTCTTAAATGGGTATCTAAATCTAATTTTAAATTTGATTTCTAAGAAATTGGAAAAAAGTGCAACATTTTAGGCCTTGGTTTGACCAAGTTTGACCAAGGTCGAAAGTAACTCGAAATCCCCCGAAAGTGTGTATGCATGGTTATCTCTCAAATGGGTACCTAAATTCTCTTTCAAATTTTGCTTACAAGAAAGTTGAAAAAATAGCATCTCTTAGACCTTTGCTTGACCAACCTTGAATAACGACCGAAATAAATTCGAACATCGTGGAAATTGGTGTGTACTGTTATCTACCAAATGCTAAGATAAATCTACAATCAAATTTTAATTCTAAGAAATTAGTCAAAAGTGAAACTCTGTTGTACGGTTTTGCTGAGGTTGGGATTAAAGGGGGTGAAATATTTTGGAACGTCTCGAAATTTCGCATGCACACTTGTCTATCAAATGGACATTCAAATCTGTGACCAATTTCAATTATAAGAAACTGCTCAAAAGTGAAACTTCGTCATGCGTTGTCGCTAGGTTTGGGCTTAAAGGTGGTCAAAATAGCTTGGAACGCTGCAAAAGTTGGCATGGATGCTTGTTTATTTAATGAGCATCCAAATCTATGAACAAGTTTCAATTCTTAGAGGTTGGTCAAAAGCGAAACTCCATCGTGCCTTTTTGTTAGGGTTTGACTTAAAGGAGTCGAAAATAACTCTGAACATCATGAAAGTGCCAGTGCACTCTTATGTTGCAAATGCACATCTAAATCTATGATCAAATTTTAATTCTGAGATTTTTGTGAAGAGTGAAACTCCATCATGCGGTTTCTCCAGGATTGCGGTTACAGGGGGTGAAAATAGCTCAAAACATCGTGAAAGTCGGAGAGCACTGGCATCCAAATCTATGATCAAATTTCAATTCTGAGAAATTAGTCAGAAGTGAAACTCCACCGTTCATTTTTGCTAGAGTTGGGCTCGAAGGGTTCCAAATAGCTTGGACCATTACACAAGTTGGCATGCACGTTTTTATATCAAACGGGCATCCAAATCTATGATCGAATTTCAACTCTGAGAATTTGGTCAAAAGTGAAACTTCGTCATTCGATTTCGCTAAGGTTTGGCTTTGAACATTGTGAAAGTTGGCATGCATGCTTATGGACATTCAAATCTATGATCAAGTTTCAATTCTTAGAATTTGGTCAAAAGCGAAACTCCATCGTGTGGTTTTGTTAGGGTTTGGCTTAAAGGAGACGAAAATAACTCTGAACATCATGAAAGTTGACGTGCACTCTTATCTTCCAAATGCACAGCTAAATCTATGATCAAATTTTAATTTCAATAAATTTGTCAAGAGTGAAACTTCGTCATGCGGTTTCGCTAAGATTGGGATTACAGGGGGTGAAAATAGCTCAAAACGTTGCGAAATCTTGAGTGTACGGTTATCTATCAAACGGGCATCCGAATCTATGATCAAATTTAAATTTGAGAAATTAGTTAGAAGTGAAACTCTGTCGTTCATTTTCGCTAGAGTTGGGCTCGAAGGGGTCAAAATAGCTCGGACCGTTGCAAAAGTTGGCGTGCAGGTTTTTATATGATACGGGCATCCAAATCTATGATCAAATTTGAACTCTGAGAATTTGGTCAAAAGTGAAAATCCGTGATTCGATTTCGCTAAGTTTTGGCTTAAAGGAGGGGAAAATGGCTTTGAGAAATTGGAAACAAATGCAACCTTTTAGGGCTTGGTTTCACCAAGTTTGCCTAAGTTCCAAAATAGCTCGAAATCCCCAGAAGGTTTGTATGCATGGTTATCTCTCAAATGGGTACCTAAATTCTCTTTCAAATTTCAATTACAAGAAAACCGAAAAAATAACATCTCTTAGACCTTTACTTGAAAAACCTTGAATAACGACCAAAATAGCTCCGAACATCATGAAATTTAGCATGCACTCTTATCTACCAAATGCGCTGATAAATAAATGATTCAATTTTAATTTTGAGAAATTAGTCAATGTGAAACTTCGTTGTGCGGTTTTGCTAAGGTTGGGCTTAAGGGGGTGAAAATATTTTGGAATGTCTCAAAAGTTTGCATGCATGCCTGTCCATCAAATGGGCATCCAAATTTATGATCAAATTTAAATTCTAAGAAACTGCTCGAAAGTGAAACTCTGTCGTGCAGTTTCGATAGGGTTGGGCTTAAAGGGGGTCAAAATAGCTCGAAACATCACAAAACTTGGCGTGCATGCTTGTCTATCCAATATGCATCCAAATATATGACCAGGCTTCAATTCTAAGAATTTTGTCAAAGCTGAGACTGCATCATGCAGTTTTATTATGGTTTGGCTTAAATAAGTCAAAAATAGCTCTCAACATCGTGAAAGTTGGCACGCACTCTTATTTTCCAAATGCGCATTTAAATCTATGATTAAATTTTAATTCAAACAAATTGGTTAAAAGTGAAACTCAGTCGTGCACGTTTTTATGTGTGCCTCTTAAATGGGTATCTAAATCTACTTTTAAATTTGATTTCCAAGAAATTGGAAAAAAGTGCAACATTTTGGGCCTTGGTTTGACCAAGTTTGACCAAGGTCGAAAGTAGCTCGAAATCCCCCGAAAGTGGGTATGCATGGTTATCTCTCAAATGGGTACCTAAATTCTCTTTCAAATTTCGCTTACAAGAAAGTTGAAAAGATAGCATCTCTTAGACCTTTGCTTGACCAACCTTGAATAATGACCAAAATAAATTCAAACATCGTGGAAATTGGTGTGCACTGTTATCTACCAAATGCTAAGATAAATCTACAATCAAATTTTAATTCTGAGAAATTAGTCAAAAGTGAAACTCTGTTGTATGGTTTTGCTGAGGTTGGGATTAAAGGGGGTGAAATATTTTGGAACGTCTCGAAATTTCGTGTGCATGCTTGTCTATCAAATGGACATTCAAATCTATGATCAAATTTAAATTATAAGAAACTGCTCAAAAGTCTAACTTCGTCATGCGTTTTCGCTAGGGTTGGGCTTAAAGGTGGTCAAAATAGCTTGGCACGTTGCAAAAGTTGGCATGCATGCTTGTTTATTTAATGAGCATCCAAATCTACGAACAAGTTTCAATTCTTAGAAGTTGTTCAAAAGCGAAACTCCATCGTGCAGTTTTGTTAAAGTTTGGCTTAAAGGAGTCGAAAATAACTCTGAACATCATGAAAGTTGGTGTGCACTCTTATCTTGCAAAAGCACATCTAAATCTATGATCAAATTTTAATTCTGATATTTTTGTCAAGAGTGAAACTCCGTCATGCGGTTTCACCAGGATTGCGGTTACAAGGGGGTGAAAATAGCTCAAAACGTCATGAAAGTCGAAGTGCACTGGCATCCAAATCTATGATCAAATTTCAATTCTAAGAAATTAGTCATAGGTGAAACTCCGGCGTTCATTTTTGCTAGAGTTGGCCTTGAAGGGGTCCAAATAGCTTGGACTATTACACAAGTTGGCATGCACGTTTTTATATCAAACGGGCATCCAAATCTATGATCAAATTTCAACTCTGAGAATTTGGTCAAAAGTGAAACTTCGTCATTCGATTTCGCTAAGGTTTGGCTTAAAGGAGGGGAAAATGGCTTTGAGAAATTGGAAACAAATACAACCTTTTAGGGCTTCATTTCACCAAGTTTGCCTGAAGTCCAAAATAGCTCGAAATCCCCTGATAGTTTGTATGCATGGTTATCTCTCAAATGGGTACCTAAATTCTTTTTCAAATTTCAATTACAAGAAAGGTGAAAAAATAACATCTCTTAGAGCTTTACTTGACCAACCTTGAATAACGACCAAAATAGCTCTGAACATCATGAAAGTTAGCATGCACTCTCATCTACCAAATGCACCGATAAATCTACGATTAAATTTTAATTTTGAGAAATTAGTCAAACGTGAAACTTCGTTGTGCAGTTTTGCTAAGGTTGGGCTTAAAGGGGGTGAAAATATTTTGGAATGTCTCAAAAGTTTGCATGCATGCTTGTTGATCAAATTGGCATCCAAATTTATGATCAAATTTAAATTCTAAGAAACTGCTCGAAAGGGAAACTCCGTCGTGCGGTTTTAGCAGGGTTGGGCTTAAAGGGGGTCAAAATAGCTTGAAACGTTGTGAAAGTTGGCGTGCATCCTTGTCTATCCAATATGCATCCAAACATCTGATCAAGTTTAAATTCTGAGAATCTGGTCAAAGCTGAGACTGCATCATGCAGTTTTGTTAGGGTTTGGCTTAAAAAAGGTGAAAATAGCTCTCAACATCGTGAAAGTTGGCATGCACTCTTAGTTTCCAAATGCGGATTTAAATCTATGATTAAATTTTAATTCCACGAAATTGGTTAAAAGTGAAACTCCGTCATGCACGTTTTTATGTGTGCCTCTTAAATGGGCATCTAAATCTACTTTTAAATTTGATTTCTAAGAAATTGGAAAATAGTGAAACCTTTTAGGCGTTGGTTTGACCAAGATTTTCCAAGGTCCAAAATAGTTCAAAATCCTCTGAGAGTGTTTGTGAATGGTTATCTCTCAAATAAGTACCTAAATTCTCTTTCAAATTTCACTTACAAGAAAGTCAAACAAATAGCATCTCTTTGACCTTTGCTTAACAACCTTGAATAATGATTAAAATAAATTTGAACATCATGGAAATTGGTGTGCACTGTTATCTACCAAATGCTAAGATAAATCTACGATCAAATTTTAATTCTGAGAAATTAGTCAAAAGTAAAACTCTTTTGTATGGTTTTGCTGAGGTTGGGATTAAAGGGGGTGAAATATTTTGGAACGTCTTGAAATTTTGTATGCACGCTTGTCTATAAAATGGACATTCAAATCTATTATCAAATTTCAATTATAAGAAACTACTCAAAAGTGAAACTTCGTCATGCGTTTTAGCTAGGGTTGGGCTTAAAGGTGGTCAGAATAGCTTGGAACATTGTGAAAGTTGGCGTGCATGCTTATTTATCTAATGGGCATCCAAATCTATGATCAAGTTTCAATTCTTAGAAGTTGGTCAAAAGCAAAACTCCATTGTGCGGTGTTGTTAGGGTTTGGCTTAAAGGAGACGAAAATAACTCTGAGCATCATGAAAGTTGATGTGCACTCTTATCGTCCCAATGCTCATCTAAATCTATGATCAAATTTTAATTTCAATAAATTTCTCAAGAGTGAAACTTCGTCATGCAGTTTCGCTAAGATTGGGATTACAGGGGGTGAAAATAGCTCAAAACGTCGCGAAAGCTTGAGTGTACGTTTATCTATCAAACGGGCATCCGAATCTATGATCAAATTTAAATTTGAGAAATTAGTCAGAAGTGAAACTCTGTCGTTCATTTTCGCTAGAGTTGGGCTCGAAGGGGTGAAAATAGCTCGGACCGTCACAAATGTTGGCGTGCATGTTTTTATATGAAATGGGCATCCAAATCTATGATCAAATTTCAACTCTGAGAATTTGGTCAAAAGTGAAAATCCGTGATTCGATTTTGCTAAGTTTTGGCTTAAAGGAGGGGAAAATTGCTTTGAGAAGTGGGAAACAAATACAACCTTTTAGGGATTGGTTTCACCAAGTTTTCCTAAGCTCCAAAATAGCTTGAAATCCCCTGAAAGTTTGTATGCATGGTTATCTCTCAAATGGGTACCTAAATTCTCTTTCAAATTTCAATTACAAGAAAACCGAAAAAATAACATCTCTTAGACATTTACTTGAAAAACCTTGAATAACGACCAAAATAGCTCCGAACATCATGAAATTTAGCATGCACTCTTATCTACCAAATGCGCTGATAAATAAACGATTAAATTTTAATTTTGAGAAATTAGTCAAACGTGAAACTTCGTTGTGCAGTTTTGCTAAGGTTGGGCTTAAGGGGGTGAAAATATTTTGGAATGTCTCAAAAGTTTGCATGCACGCTTGTTCATCAAATGGGCATCCAAATTTATGATCAAATTTAAATTCTAAGAAACTGGTCTAAAGTGAAACTCCGTCGTGCAGTTTTGATAGGGTTGGGCTTAAAGGGGGTCAAAATAGCTCGAAACGTCACGAAAGTTGGCGTGCATGCTTGTCTATCCAATATGCATCCAAATATATGATCATGTTTCAATTCTGAGAATTTCGTCAAAGCTGAGACTCCATCATGCAGTTTTGTTATGGTTTGGCTTAAAGATGTCGAAAATAGCTCTCAACATCATGAAAGTTGGCACGCACTCTTATTTTCCAAATGCGCATTTAAATCTATGATTAAATTTTAATTCAAAGAAATTGGTTAAAAGTGAAACTCAGTCGTGCACGTTTTTATGTGTGCCTCTTAAATGGGTATCTAAATCTACTTTTAAATTTGATTTCGAAGAAATTGGAAAAAAGTGCAACATTTATGCCTTGGTTTGACCAAGTTTGACCAAGGTCAAAAGTAGCTTGAAATCCCCCGAAAGTGTGTATGCATGGTTATCTCTCAAATGGGTGCCTAAATTCTCTTTCAAATTTCGCTTACAAGAAAGTTGAAAACATAGCATCTCTTAGACCTTTGCTTGACCAACCTTGAATAATGACCAAAATAAATTCGAACATCGTGGAAATTGGTGTGCACTGTTATCTACCAAATGCTAAGATAAATCTACAATCAAATTTTAATTTTGAGAAATTAGTCAAAAGTGAAACTCTGTTGTATGGTTTTGCTGATGTTGGGATTAAAGGGGGTGAAATATTTTCGAACGTCGAAATTTCGCATGCACGCTTGTCTATCAAATGGACATTCAAATCTATGATCAAATTTCAATTACAAGAAACTGCTCAAAAGTGAAACTTCGTCATGCGTTTTCGCTAGGGTTGGGCTTAAAGGTGGTCAAAATAGCTTGGAACGCTGCAAAAGTTGGCGTGCATGCTTGTTTATTTAATGAGCATTCAAATCTATGAGCAAGTTTCAATTCTTAGAAGTTGGTCAAAAGCGAAACTCCATCGTGCGGTTTTGTTAGGGTTTGGCTTAAAGGAGTCGAAAATAACTCTGAACATCATGAAAGTTAGCATGCACACTTATCTTGCAAATGCACATCTAAATCTATGATCAAATTTTAATTCTGAGATTTTTGTCAAGAGTGAAACTCCGTCATGCGGTTTCGCTAGGATTGCGGTTACAGGGGGTGAAAATAGCTCAAAACGTTGTGAAAGTCAGAGTGCACTGGCATCCAAATCTATGATCAAATTTCAATTCTTAGAAATTAGTCAGAAGTGAAACTCCGCCGTTCATTTTTGCTAGAGTTGGGCTCGAAGGGGTCCAAATAGCTTCGACCATTACACAAGTTGGCATGCACGTTTTTATATCAAACGGGCATCCAAATCTATGATCGAATTTCAACTCTGAGAATTTGGTCAAAAGTGAAACTTCGTCATTCGATTTCACTAAGGTTTGGCTTAAAGGAGGAGAAAATGGCTTTGACAATTTGGAAACAAATACAACCTTTTAGGGCTTCGTTTCACCAAGTTTGCCTGAAGTCCAAAATAGCTCGAAATCCCCTGAAAGTTTGTATGCATGGTTATCTCTCAAATGGGTACCTAAATTCTTCTTCAAATTTCAATTACAAGAAAGCCGAAAAAATAACATCTCTTAGACCTTTACTTGACCAACCTTGAATAATGACCAAAATAGCTCTGAACATCATGAAAGTTAGCATGCACTCTCATCTACCAAATGCGCCGATAAATCTATGATTAAATTTTAATTTTAAGAAATTAGTCAAACGTGAAACTTCGTTGTGCGGTTTTGCTAAGGTTGGGCTTAAAAGGGGAGAAAATATTTTGGAATGTCTCAAAAGTTTGCATGCAGGCTTGTTGATCAAATTGGCATCGAAATTTATGATCAAATTTAAATTCTAAGAAACTGCTCGAAAGGAAAACTCCGTCATGCGGTTTCATCAAGGTTGGGCTTAAAGGGGGTCAAAATAGCTTGAAACGTCGCGAAAGTTGGCGTGCATGCCATTCTATCCAATATGCATCCAAAGATATGATTAGGTTTAAATTCTGAGAATCTGGTCAAAGCTGAGACTGCATCATGCAGTTTTGTTAGGTTTTGGCTTAAAGATGGCGAAAATACCTCTCAACATCGTGAAAGTTGTCATGCACTCTTATTTTCCAAATGCGGATTTAAATCTATGATTAAATTTATATTCCAAGAAATTGGTTATAATTGAAACTCCGTCATGCACGTTTTTATGTGTGCCTCTTAAATGTGCATCTAAATCTACTTTTAAATTTGATTTCTAAGAAATTGGAAAATAGTGCAACCTTTTAGGCCTTGGTTTGACCAAGATTTTCCAAGGTCCAAAATAGTTCAAAATCCCCTGAAAGTGTTTGTGCATGGTTATCTCTCAAATAAGTACCTAAATTCTCTTTCAAATTTCACTTACAAGAAAGTCAAACAAATAGCATCTCTTAGACCTTTGCTTGAACAACCTTGAATAATGACCAAAATAAATTCGAACATCGTGGAAATTGGTGTGCACTGTTATCTACCAAATGCTAAGATAAATCTACGATCAAATTTTAATTCTGAGAAATTACTCAAAATTAAAACTCTTTTGTATGGTTTTGCTGAGGTTGGGATTAAAGGGGGTGAAATATTTTGGAACGTCTTGAAATTTTGCATGCACGCTTGTCTATCAAATGGACATTCAAATCTATTATCAAATTTCAATTATAAGAAACTGCTCAAAAGTGAAACTTCGTCATGCGTTTTCGCTAGGGTTGGGATTAAAGGTGGTCAAAATAGCTTGGAACATTGTGAAAGTTGGCGTGCATGCTTATTTATCTAATGGGCATCCAAATCTATGATCAAGTTTCAATTCTTAGAAGTTGGTCAAAAGCAAAACTCCATCGTGCGGTTTTGTTAGGGTTTGGCTTAAAGGAGACGAAAATAACTCTGAACATCATGAAAGTTGACGTGCACTCTTATCTTCCAAATGCACATCTAAATCTATGATCAAATTTTAATTTCAATAAATTTGTCAAGAGTGAAACTTCGTAATGCGATTTCGCTAAGATTGGGATTACAAGGGGTGAAAATAGCTCAAAACGTCGCGAAAGCTTGAGTGTACGGTTATCTATCAAACGGGCATCCGAATCTCTGATCAAATTTGTATTTGAGAAATTAGTCAGAAGTGAAACTCTGTCGTTCATTTTCGCTAGAGTTGTGCTCGAAGGGGTCAAAATAGCTCGGACTGTTGTAAAAGTTGGCATGCACGTTTTTATATGAAACGGGCATCCAAATCTATGATCAAATTTCAACTCTGAGAATTTGGTCAAAAGTGAAAATCCGTGATTCGATTTCGCCAAGTTTTGGCTTAAAGGAGGGGAAAATGGCTTTGAGAAATTGGAAACAAATACAACATTTTAGGGCTTGGTTTCCCCAAGTTTTCCTAAGCTCCAAAATAGCTCGAAATCCCCTGAAAGTTTGTATGCATGGTTATCTCTCAAATGGGTACCTAAATTCTCTTTCAAATTTCAATTACAAGAAAACCGAAAAAATAACATCTCTTAGACCTTTACTTGAAAAACCTTGAATAACGACCAAAATAGCTCCGAACATCATGAAATTTAGCATGCACTCTTATCTACCAAATGCACTGATAAATAAATGATTCAATTTTAATTTTGAGAAATTAGTCAAACGTGAAACTTCGTTGTGCGGTTTTGCTAAGGTTGGGCTTAAGGGGGTGAAAATATTTTGGAATGTCTCAAAATTTTGCATGCATGCCTGTCCATCAAATGGGCATCCAAATTTATGATCAAATTTAAATTCTAAGAAACTGCTCAAAAGTGAAACTCCGTCATGCAGTTTTGATAGGGTTGGGCTTAAAGGGGGTCAAAATAGCTCGAAACGTCACGAATGTTGGCGTGCATGGTTGTCTATCCAATATGCATCCAAATATATGATCAGGTTTCAATTCTAAGAATTTCGTCAAAGCTGAGACTGCATCATGGAGTTTTCTTATGGTTTGGCTTAAAGACGTCGAAAATAGCTTTCAACATCGTGAATGTTGGCACACACTCTTATTTTCCAAATGCGCATTTAAATATATGATTAAATTTTAATTCGAAGACATTGGTTAAAAGTGAAACTCAGTCGTGCACGTTTTTATGTGTGCCTCTTAAATGGGTATCTCAATCTACGTTTAAATTTGATTTCTAAGAAATTGGAAAAAAGTGCAACATTTTAGGCCTTGGTTTGACCAAGTTTGACCAAGGTCAAAAGTAGCTCGAAATCCCCCGAAAGTGTGTATGCATGGTTATCTCTCAAATGGGTACCTAAATTCTCTTTCAAATTTCGCTTACAACAAAGTTGAAAAAAGAGCATCTCTTAGACCTTTGCTTGACCAACCTTGAATAATGACCAAAATAAATTCAAACATCATGGAAATTGGTGTGCACTGTTATCTACCAAATGCTAAGATAAATCTACAATCAAATTTTAATTCTGAGAAATTAGTCAAAAGTGAAACTCTGTTGTATGGTTTTGCTGAGGTTGGGATTAAAGGGGGTGAAATATTTTGGAACGTCTCGAAATTTCGTGTGCATGCTTGTCTATCAAATGGACATTCAAATCTATGATCAAATTTGAATTATAAGAAACTGCTCAAAAGTGAAACTTCGTCATGCGTTTTCGCTTGTTAAGAACCCATGTCAATCCTTCTCTTTACTATGTTAGTATATTGTTGTTGGACGCATATGCTTTGTAAGTCGTCCCATAGTAATTGTTGATCCATAGTTTGTGTTATTGTTGTGAGGTGCATATGCTTTGTAAGCCGCCTGTAGTATTTGTTGATCCATAGTTTATATTGGTCCATGGTTTTGACCCATAGTATTGGCGCCTATTTTTAGTATATAAGTGTGTGTTGAGGCCAAGGAAGGCACCGTGAAGTTATTTTGTATTGAGATTGCTCAAAGGAGGTTTCCCCCTCAAAGTGGCCCGCGATTAATATAAAAGTGATTTTGAGTTCTGCTGCTATATCGTGTATTTGATTACTTGTTTGCTGCAGGGTCCTCACATCGCTAGCGTTGGGCTTAAAGGTGGTCAAAATAGCTTGGAACGTTGCAAAAGTTGGTGTGCATGCTTGTTTATTTAATGAGCATCCAAATCTATGAGCAAGTTTCAATTCTTAGAAGTTGGTCAAAAGTGAAACTCCATCGTGCGGTTTTGTTATGGTTTGGCTTAAAGGAGTCGAAAATAACTTTGAATATCATGAAAGTTGGCGTGCACTCTTATCTTGCAAATGCACATCTAAATCTATGATCAAATTTTAATTCTTAGATTTTTGTCAAGAGTGAAACTCCATCATGCGGTTTTGCCAGGATTGCGGTTACAGGGGGTGAAAATAGTTCAAAACGTCGTCAAAGTCGGAGTGCATTGGCATCCAAATCTATGATCAAATTTCAATTCTAAGAAATTAGTCAGAAGTGAAACTCCGCCGTTCATTTTTTCTAGAGTTGGGCTCGAAGGGATCCAAATAGCTTCGACCATTACACAAGTTGGCATGCACGTTTTTATATCAAACGGGCATCCAAATCTATGATCAAATTTCAACTCTGAGAATTTGGTCAAAAGTGAAACTTCGTCATTCGATTTCGCTAAGGTTTGGCTTAAAGGAGGGGAAAATGGATTTGAGAAATTGGAAACAAAAGCAACCTTTTAGGGCTTCGTTTCACCAAGTTTGCCTGAAGTCAAAAATAGCTTGAAATCCCCTGAAAGTTTGTATGCATGGTTATCTCTAAAATGGGTACCTAAATTCTTCTTCAAATTTCAATTACAAGAAAGCCAAAAAAATAACATCTCTTAGAACTTTACTTGACCAACCTTGAATAACGACCAAAATAGCTTTGAACATCATGAAAGTTATCATGCACTCTCATCTACCAAATGTGCCGATAAATCTACGATTAAATTTTAATTTTGAGAAATTAGTCAAACGTGAAACTTCGTTGTGCGGTTTTGCTAAGGTTGGGCTTAAAGGGGGTGAAAATATTTTGGAATGTCTCAAAAGTTTGCATGCACGCTTGTTGATCAAATTGGCATCCAAATTTATGATCAAATTTAAATTCTAAGAAACTGCTCGAAAGGGAAACTCCGTCGTGCGGTTTCAACAGGGTTGGGCTTAAAGGGGGCCAAAATAGCTTGAAACGTCATGAAAGTTGGCGTGCATGCTTGTCTATCCAATATGCATCCAAACATATGATCAGGTTTAAATTCTGAGCATCTGGTCAAAGCTGAGACTGCATCATGCATTTTTGTTAGGGTTTGGCTTAAAGATGGCAAAAATAGCTCTCAAGATCGTGAAAGTTGGCATGCACTCTTATTTTCCAAATGCGGATTTAAATCTATGATTAAATTTTAATTCCAAGAAATTGGTTAAAAGTAAAACTCCGTCATGCACATTTTTATGTGTGCCATTTAAATGGGCATCTAAATCTACTTTTAAATTTGATTTCTAAGAAATTGGAAAATAGTGCAACCTTATAGGCCTTGGATTGAACAAGATTTTCCAAGGTCCAAAATAGTTCAAAATCCCCTGAAAGTGTTTGTGTACGGTTATCTCTCAAATAAGTACCTAAATTCTCTTTCAAATTTCACTTACAAGAAAGTCAAACAAATAGCATCTCTTAGACCTTTGCTTGACCAACCTTGAATAATGACCAAAATAAATTCGAACATCGTGGAAATTGGTGTGCACTGTTATCTACCAAATGCTAAGATAAATCTACGATCAAATTTTAATTTTGAGAAATTAGTCAAAAGCAAAACTCTTTTGTATGGTTTTGCTGACGTTGGGATTAAAGGGGGTGAAATATTTTGGAACGTCTTGAAATTTTGCATGCAGGCTTGTCTATCAAATGGACATTCAAATCTATTATCAACTTTGAATTATAAGAAACTGCTCAAAAGTGAAACTTCATCATGCGTTTTCGCTAGGGCTGGGCTTAAAGGTGGTCAAAATAGCTTCGAAAATTGCGAAAGTGGGTGTGCATGCTTATTTATCTAATGGGCATCCAAATCTATGATCAAGTTTCAATTTTTAGAAGTTGGTAAAAAGTCAAACTCCATCGTGCGGTTTTGTCTGGGTTTGGCTTAAAGGAGACGAAAATAACTCTGAACATCATGAAAGTTGACTTGCACTCTTATCTTCCAAATGCACATCTAAATCTATGATCAAATTTTAATTTCAATAAATTTGTCAAGAGTGAAACTTCGTCATGCGGTTACGCTAAGATTGGGATTACAGGGGGTGAAAATAGTTCAAAACGTCGTGAAAGCCTGAGTGTACGGTTATCTATCAAACAGGCATCCGAATCTATGATCAAATTTAAATTTGATAAATTAGCCAGAAGTGAAAATCCGTGATTCGATTTCGCTAAGTTTTGGCTTAAAGGAGGGGAAAATGGCTTTGAGAAATTGGAAACAAATACAACCTCTTAGGGCTTGGTTTCACCAAGTTTGCCTAAGCTCCAAAATAGTTCGAAATCCCCTGAAAGTTTGTATGCATGGTTATCTCTCAAATCGGTACCTAAATTATCTTTCAAATTTCAATTACAAGAAAACCGAAAAAATAACATCTCTTAGACGTTTACTTGAAAAGCATTGAATAACGACCAAAATAGCTCTGAACATCATGAAATTTAGCATGCACTCTTATCTACGAAATGCGCTGATAAATAAACGATTAAATTTTAATTTTGAGAAATTAGTCAAACGTGAAACTTCGTTGTGTGGTTTTGCTAAGGTCGGGCTTAAGGGGGTGAAAATATTTTGGAATGTCTCAAAAGTTTGCATCCATGCTTGTTCATCAAATGGGCATCAAAATTTATGATCAAATTTAAATTCTAAGAAACTGCTCGAAAGTGAAACTCAGTCGTGGAGTTTCGATAGGGTTGGGCTTAAAGGGGGTCAAAATAGCTCAAAACGTCACGAAAGTTGGCGTGCATGCTTGTCTATCCAATATCCATCCAAATATATGTTCAGGTTTCAATTCTCAGAATTTGTTCAAAGCTGAAACTACATCATGCAGTTTTGTTATGGTTTGGCTTAAAGATGTCGAAAATAGCTCTCAACATCGTGAAAGTTGGCACGCACTCTTATTTTCCAAATGCGCATTTAAATCAATGATTAAATTTTAATTCAAATAAATTAGTTAAAAGTGAAACTCAGTCGTGCACGTTTTTATGTGTGCCTCTTAAGTGGGTATCTAAATCTACTTTTAAATTTGATTTCCAAGAAATTGGAAAAAAGTGCAACATTTTAGGCCTTGGTTTGACCAAGATTGACAAGGTTGAAAGTAGCTCAAAATCCACTGAAAGTGTGTATGCATGGTTATCTCTCAAATGGGTACCTAAATTCTCTTTCAAATTTCGCTTACAAGAAAGTTGAAAAAATAGCATCTCTTAGACCTTTGCTTGACCAACCTTGAATAATGACCAAAATAAATTCGAACATCGTGGAAATTGGTGTGCACTGTTATCTACCAAATGCTAAGATAAATCTACAATCAAATTTTAATTCTGAGAAATTAGTCAAAAGTGAAACTCTGTTGTATGGTTTTGCTGAGGTTGGGATTAAAGGGGGTGAAATATTTTGGAACGTCTCGAAATTTCGCGTGCACGCTTGTCTATCAAATGGACATTCAAATCTATTATCAAATTTCTATTATAAGAAACTGCTCAAAAGTGAAACTTCGTCATGCGTTTTTGCTAGGGTTGGGCTTAAAGGTGGTCAAAATAGCTTGGAACGTTGCAAAAGTTGGCGTGCATGCTTGTTTATTTAATGAGCATCCAAATCTATGAACAAGTTTCAATTCTTAGAATTTTGTCAAAAGCGAAACTCCATCGTGCGGTTATGTTAGGGTTTGGCTTAAAGGAGTCGAAAATAACTCTGAACATCATGAAAGTTGGCGTGCACTCTCATCTTGCAAATTCACATCTAAATATATGATCAAATTTTAATTCTGAGATTTTTGTCAAGAGTGAAACTCCGCCATGCAGTATTGCTAGGATTGCGGTTACAGGAGGTGAAAATAGCTCAAAACGTCGTGAAAGTTGGAGTGCACTAGCATCCAAATCTATGATCAAATTTCAATTCTAAGAAATTAGTCAGAAGTGAAACTCCGCCATGCAAGTTTTTATGTGTGCCTCTTAAATGGGCATCTAAATCTACTTTTAAATTTGATTTCTAAGAAATTGGAAAATAGTGCAACCTTTTAGGCCTTCGTTTGACCAAGATTTTCCAAGGTCCAAAATAGTTCAAAATCCCCTGAAAGTGTTTCTGCATGGTTATCTCTCAAATAAGTACCTAAATTCTCTTTCAAATTTCACTTACAAGAAATTCAAACAAATAGCATCTCTTAGAACTTTGCTTGACCAACCTTGAATAATGACCAAAATAAATTCGAACATCATGGAAATTGGTGTGCACTGTTATCTACCAAATGATAAGATAAATCTACGATCAAATTTTAATTCTGAGAAATTAGTCAAAAGTAAAACTCTTTTGTATGGTTTTGTTGAGGTTGGGATTAAAGGGGGCAAAATATTTTGGAACGTCTTGAAATTTTGCATGGACACTTGTCTATCAAATGGACATTCAAATCTATTATCAAATTTCAATTATAAGAAAATGCTCAAAAGTGAAACTTCGTCATGCGTTTTCGCTAGGGTTGGGCTTAAAGGTGGTCAAAATAGCTTGGAACATTATGGAAGTTGGTGTGCATGCTTATTTATCTAATGGGCATCCAAATATATGAACAAGTTTCAATTCTTAGAAGTTGGTCAAAAGTCAAACTCCATCGTGCGGTTTTGTTAGGGTTTGGCTTCAAGGAGACGAAAATAAATCTGAACATCATGAAAGTTGACGGGCACTCGTATCTTCCAAATGCACATCTAAATCTATGATCAACTTTTAATTTCAATAAATTTGTCAAGAGTGAAACTTCGTCATGCGGTTTCTCTAAGATTGCGATTACACGGGGTGAAAATAGCTTAAAACGTCGCGAAAGCTTGAGTGTATGGTTACCTATCAAACGGGCATCCGAATCTATGATCAAATTTAAATTTGACAAATTAGTCAGAAGTGAAACTCTGTCGTTCATTTTCACTAGAGTTGGGCTCGACGGGGTCAAAATAGCTTAGACCATTGCAAAAGTTGGTGTGCACATTTTTATATGAAACGGGCATCCAAATCTATAATCAAATTTCAAATCTGAGAATTTGGTCAAAAGTGAAAATCCGTGATTCGATTTCGCTAAGTTTTGGCTTAAAGGAGGGGAAAATGGCTTTGAGAAATTGGAAACAAATACAAACTTTTAGGGCTTGGTTTCACCAAGTTTGCCTAAGCTCCAAAATAGCTCGAAATCCCCTGAAAGTTTGTATGCATGCTTATCTCTCAAATGGGTACCTAAATTCTCATTCAAATTTCAATTACAAGAAAACCAAAAAAATAACATCTCTTAGACCTTTACTTGAAAAACCTTGAATAAAAACCAAAATAGCTCCGAACATCATGAAATTTAGCATGCACTCTTATCTACCAAATGCGTTGATAAATAAACGATTCAATTTTAATTTTGAGAAATTAGTCAAACGAGAAACTTCGTTGTGCGGTTTTGCTAAGGTTGGGCTTAAGGGGGTGAAAATATTTTGGAATGTCTCAAAAGTTTGCATGCACGCTTGTTCATCAAATGGGCATCGAAATTTATGATCAAATTTAAATTCTAAGAAACTGCTCGAAAGTGAAACTCCGTCGTGTAGTTTCGATAGGGTTGGGCTTAAAGGGGGTCAAGATAGCTCGAAAAATCATGAAAGTTGGTGTGCATGCTTGTCTATCCAATATGCATCCAAATATATGATCAGGTTTCAATTCTAAGAATTTCGTCAAAGCTGATACTGCATCATGCAGTTTTGTTATGTTTTGCCTTAAAGATGTTGAAAATAGCTCTCAACATCGTGAAAGTTGGCACGCACTCTTATTTTCCAAATGCGCATTTAAATCTATGATTAAATTTTAATTCGAAGAAATTGGTTAAAAGTGAAACTCAGTCGTGCACGTATTTATGTGTGCCTCTTAAATGGGTATCTAAATCTACTTTTAAATTTGATTTCTAAGAAATTGGAAAAAAGTGCAACATTTTATGCCTTGGTTTGACCAAGTTTGACCAAGGTCGAAAGTAGCTCGAAATCCCCCGAAAGTGTGTATGCATGGTTATCTCTCAAATGGGTACCTAAATTCTCTTTCAAATTTCGCTTACAAGAAAGTTGAAAAAATAGCATCTCTCAGACCTTTACTTGACCAACCTTGAATAATGACCAAAATAAATTCGAACATCATGGAAATTTGTGTGCACTGTTATCTACCAAATGCTAAGATAAATCTACAATCAAATTTTAATTCTGAGAAATTAGTCAAAAGTGAAACTCTGTTGTATGGTTTTGCTGAGGTTGGGATTAAAGGGGGTGAAATATTTTGGAACGTCTCGAAATTTTGTGTGCACGCTTGTTTATCAAATGGACATTCAAATCTATGATCAAATTTCAATTATAAGAAATTTCTCAAAAGTGAAACTTCGTCATGCGTTTTCACTAGGGTTGGGCTTAAAGGTGGTCAAAATAGCTTGGAACGTTGCAAAAGTTGGCGTGCATGCTTGTTTATTTAATGGGCATCCAAATCTATGAACAAGTTTCAATTCTTAGAAGTTGGTCAAAAGTGAAACTCCATCGTGGGGTTTTGTTAGGGTTTGGCTTAAAGGAGTCGAAAATAACTCTGAACATCATGAACATTACAAATGCACATCTAAATATATGATCAAATTTTAATTCTGAGATTTTTTTCAAGAGTGAAACTCCGTCATGCGGTTTTGCTAGGATTGCGGTTACAGGGGGTGAAAATAGCTCAGAACGTCATGAAAGTCGGAGTGCATTGGCATCCAAATCTATGATCAAATTTCAATTCTAAGAAACTCCACCGTTCATTTTTGCTAGAGTTGGGCTCGAAGGGGTACAAATAGCTTGGACCATTACACAAGTTGGCATGCACATTTTTATATCAAACGGGCATCCAAATCTATGATCAAATTTCAACTCTGAGAATTTGGTCAAAAGTGAAACTTCGCCATTCGATTTCGCTAAGGTTTGGCTTATAGGAGGGGAAAATGGCTTTGAGAAATTGGAAACAAATACAACCTTTTAGGACTTCGTTTCACCAAGTTTGCCTGAAGTCCAAAATAGCTCGAAATCCCCTGAAAGTTTGTATGCATGGTTATCTCTCAAATGGGTACCTAAATTCTTTTTCAAATTTCAATTACAAGAAAGCCGAAAAAATAACATCTCTTAGACCTTTACTTGACCAACCTTGAATAACGACAAAAATAGCTCTGAACATCATGAAAGTTAGCATGCACTCTCATCTACCAAATGTGCTGATAAATCTACGATTAAATTTTAATTTTGAGAAATTAGTCAAACGTGAAAATTCGTTGTGCGGTTTTGCTAACGTTGGGCTTAAAAGGGGTGAAAATATTTTGGAATGTCTCAAAAGTTTGCATGCACGCTTGTTGATCAAATTGGCATCCAAATTTATGATCAAATTTAAATTCTAAGAAACTGCTCGAAAGGGAAACTCCGTCGTGCGGTTTCAACATGTTTGGGCTTAAAGCGGGTCAAAATAGCTTGAAACGTCACGAAAGTTGGCGTGCATGCTTGTCTATCCAATATGCATCCAAACATATGATCACGTTTAAATTCTGAGAATCTAGTCAAAGCTGAGACTGCATCATGCAGTTTTGTTAGGGTTTGGCTTAAAGATAGCGAGAATAGCTCTCAACATCGTGAAAGTTGGCACACACTCTTATTTTCCAAATGCAGATTTAAATCTATGATTAAATTTTGATTCCAAGAAATTGGTTAAAAGTGAAACTCCCTCCTGCACGTTTTTATGTGTGCCTCTTAAATGGGCATCTAAATCTACTTTTAAATTTAATTTCTAAGAAATTGGAAAATAGTGCAACCTTTTAGGCCTTGGTTTGACCAAGATTTTCCAAGGTCCAAAATAGTTCAAAATCCCCTGAAAGTGTTTGTGCATGGTCATCTCTCAAATAAGTACCTAAATTCTCTTTCAAATTTCACTTACAAGAAAGTCAAACAAATAGCATCTCTTAGACCTTTGCTTGACCAACCTTGAATAATGACCAAAATAAATTCGAACATCATGGAAATTGGTGTGCACTGTTATCTACCAAATTCTAAGATAAATCTACGATCAAATTTTAATTCTGAGAAATTACTCAAAAGTAAAACTCTTTTGTATGGTTTTGCTAAGGTTGGGATTATAGGGGGAGAAATATTTTGGAACGTCTTGAAATTTTGCATGCACGCTTGTCTATCAAATGGACATTCAAATCTATTATCAAATTTCAATTATAAAAAACTGCTCAAAAGTGAAACTTCGTCATGCATTTTCACTAGGGTTGGGCTTAAAGGTCGTCAAAATAGCTTGGAACATTGTGAAAGTTAACGTGCATTCTTATTTATCTAATGGGCATCCAAATCTATGATAAAGTTTCAATTCTTAGAAGTTGGTCAACAGCAAAATTCCATCATGCGGTTTTGTTAGGGTTTGGCTTAAAGGAGACGAAAATAACTCTGAACATCATGAAAGTTGACCTGCACTCTTATATTCCAAATGCACATCTAAATCTATGATCAAATTTTAATTTCAATAAATTTGTCAAGAGTGAAACTTCGTCATGCGGTTTCGTTAAGATTGGGATTACAGGGGGTGAAAATAGCTCAAAATGTCGCAAAAGCTTGAGTGTACGGTTATCTATCAAACGGGCATCCGAATCTATGATCAAATTTAAATTTGAGAAATTAGTCAGAAGTGAAAGTCTGTCGTTCATTTTCGCTAGAGTTGGGCTCGAAGGGGTCAAAATAGCTCGGACCGTTGCAAAAGTTGGCGTGCACGTTTTTATATGAAACAGGCATCAAAATCTATGATCAAATTTCAACTCTGAGAATTTGGTCAAAAATGAAAATCCGTGATTCGATTTCGCTAAGTTTTGGCTTAAAGCATGGGAAAATGGCTTTGAGAAATTGGAAACAAATACAACCTTTTAGGGCTTGGTTTCACCAAGTTTGCCTAAGCTCCAAAATAGCTCGAAATCCCCTGAAAGTTTGTATGCATGGTTATCTCTCAAATGGGTACCTAAATTCTTTTTCAAATTTAAATTACAAGAAAACCGAAAAATTAACATCTCTTAGACCTTTACTTGAAAAACCTTGAATAACGACCAAAATAACTCCGAACATCATGAAATTTAGCATGCACTCTTATCTATCAAATGCGCTGATAAATAAACGATTAAATTTTAATTTTGAGAAATTAGTCAAACGTGAAACTTCGTTGTGTGGTTTTGCTAAGGTTGGGTTTAAGGGGGTGAAAATATTTTGGAATGTCTCAAAAGTTTGCATGCACGCTTGCTCATCAAATGTGCATGCTTGTTTATTTAATGAGCATCCAAATCTATGAACAAGTTTCAATTCTTAGAAGTTGGTCAAAAGCGAAACTCCATCGTGCGGTTTTGTTAGGGTTTGGCTTAAAGGAGTCGAAAATAAATCTGAACATCATGAAAGTTGGCGTACACTCTTATCTTGCAAATGCACATCTAAATCTATGATCAAATTTTAATTATGAGATTTTTGTCAAGAGTGAAACTCCGTCATGCGGTTTCGCCAGGATTGCTGTTTCAGGGGGTGAAAATAGCTCAAAAAGTCGTGAAAGTCGGAGTGCACTGGCATCCAAATCTATCATCAAATTTCAATTCTGAGAAATTAGTCAGAAGTGAAACTCCGCCGTTCATTTTTGCTAGACTTGGGCTCGAAGGGGTCAAAATAGCTTGGACCATTACAGAAGTTGGAATGCACGTTTTTATATCAAATGGGCATCCAAATCTATGATCAAATTTCAACTCTGAGAATTTGGTCAAAAGTAAAACTTCGTCATTCGATTTCGCTAAGGTTTGGCTTAAAGGAGGGGAAAGTGGCTTTGAGAAATTGGAAACAAATACAACCTTTTAGGGCTTGGTTTCACCAAGTTTGCCTGAAGTCCAAAATAGCTCGAAATCCCCTGAAAGTTTGTATGAATGGTTATCTCTCAAATGGGTACCTAAATTCTTCTTCAAATTTCAATTACAAGAAAGCCGAAAAAATAACATCTCTTATACCTTTACTTGACCAACCTTGAACAACGACCAAAATAGCTCAAAACATCATGAAAGTTAGCATGCACTCTCAACTACCAAAAGCTGAGACTGCATCATGCAGTTTTGTTAGGGTTTGGATTAAAGATGGAGAAAATAGATCTCACCATCGTGAAAGTTGGCAGGCACTCTTATTTTCCAAATGCAGATTTAAATCTATGATTAAATTTTGATTCCAAGAAATTGGCTAAAAGTGAGACTCCGTCATGCACGTTTTTATGTGTGCCTCTTAAATGGGCATCTAAATCTTCCTTTAAATTTGATTTCTAAGAAATTGGAAAATAGTGCAACCTTTTAGGCCTTGGTTTGACCAAGATTTTCCAAGGTCCAAAATAGTTCAAAATCCCCTGAAAGTGTTTGTGCATGGTTATCTCTCAAATAAGTACCTAAATTCTCTTTCAAATTTCACTTAGAAGAAAGGCAAACAAATAACATCTCTTCGACCTTTGCTTGACTAACCTTAAATAATGACCAAAATAAATTTGAACATCGTGGAAATTGGTGTGCACTGTTATCTACCAAATGCTAAGATAAATCTACGATCAAATTTTAATTATGAGAAATTAGTCAAAAGTAAAACTCTTTTGTATGGTTTTGCTGAGTTTGGGATTAAAGGGGGTGAAATATTTTGGAACCTCTTGAAATTTTGCATGGATGCTTGTTTATCAAATGGACATTCAAATCTATTATCAAATTTCAATTATATTAAACTGCTCGAAAGTGAAACTTCGTCATGCGTTTTCGCTAGAGTTGGGCTTAAAGGTGGTCAAAATAGCTTGGAACATTGTGAAAGTTGGCGTGCATGCTTATTTATCTAATGGGCATCCAAATCTGTGATCAACTTTCAATTCTTATTAGTTGGTCAAAAGTCAAACTCCATCGTGCGGTTTTGTTAGGGTTTGGCTTAAAGGAGACGAAAATAACTCTGAACATCATGAAAGTTGACGTGCACTCTTATCTTCCAAATGCACATCTAAATCTATAATCAAATTTTAATTTCAATAAATTTGTCAAGAGTGAAACTTCGTCATGCGGTTTCGCTAAGATTGGGATTACAGGTGGTGAAAATAGCTCAAAACGTCACGAAAGCGTGAGTGTACGGTTATCTATCAAACGGGCATTCGAATCTATGATCAAATTTAAATTTGAGAAATTAGTCAGAAGTGAAACTCTATCGTTGATTTGCGTTAGAGTTGGGATCGAAGGGGTCAAAATAGCTCGGACCGTTGCAAAAGGTGGTGTGCACGTTTTTATATGGAGCGGGCATCCAAATCTATGATCAAATTTCAACTCTGAGAATTTGGTCAAAAGTGAAAATCCGTGATTCGATTTCGCTATGTTTTGGCTTTAAGGAGGGGAAAATGGCTTTGAGAAATTGGAAACAAATACAACCTTTTAGGGCTTGGTTTCACCAAGTTTTCCTAAGCTCCAAAATAGCTCAAAATCCCCTGAAAGTTTGTATGCATGGTTATCTCTCAAATCGGTACCTAAATTATCTTTCAAATTTCAATTACAAGAAAACCGAAAAAATAACATCTCTTAGAACTTTACTTGAAAAACCTTGAATAACGACCAAAATAGCTCCGAACATCATGAAATTTAGCATGCACTCTTATCTACCAAATGCGCTGAAAAATAAACGATTAAATTTTAATTTTGAGAAATTAGTCAAACGTGAAACTTCGTTGTGCGGTTTTGCTAAGGTTGGGCTCAAGGGGGTGAAAATATTTTGGAATGTCTCAAAAATTTGCATGCACGCTTGTTCATCAAATGGGCATCCAAATTTATGATCAAATTTAAATTCTAAGAAACTGCTCGAAAGTGAAACTCCGTCGTGCAGTTTCAATAGGGCCAGGCTTAAAGGGGGTCAAAATAGCTCGAAACGTCACGAAAGTTGGCGTGCATGCTTATCTATCCAATATGCATCCAAATTTATGATCAGGTTTCACTTATGAGAATTTCGTCAAAGCTGAGACTGCATCATGCAGTTTTGTTATGGTTTAGCTTAAAGACGTCGAAAATAGCTCTCAAGATCGTGAAAGTTGGCACGCACTCTTATTTTCCAAATGCGCATTTAAATCTATGATTAAATTTTAATTCGAAGAAATTGGTTAAAAGTGAAACTCAGTCGTGCACGTTTTTATGTGTGCCTCTTAAATGGGTATCTAAATCTACTTTTAAATTTGATTTCTAAGAAATTGGAAAAAAGTGCAACATTTTAGGCCTTGGTTTGACCAAGTTTGACGAAGGTCGAAAGTAGCTCGAAATCCCCCGAAAGTGTGTATGCATGGTTATCTCTCAAATGGGTACCTAAATTCTCTTTCAAATTTCGCTTACAAGAAAGTTGAAAAAATAGCATCTCTTAGACCTTTGCTTGACCAACCTTGAATAATGACCAAAATAAATTCGAGCATCGTGGAAATTGGTGTGCACTGTTATCTACCAAATGCTAAGATAATCTACAATCAAATTTTAATTCTGAAAAATTAGTCAAAAGTGAAACTCTGTTGTATGGTTTTGCTGAGGTTGGGATTAAAGGGGGTGAAATATTCTAGAACGTCTCGAAATTTCGCGTGCATGCTTGTCTATCAATTGGACATTCAAATCTATGATCAAATTTCAATTATAAGAAACTTCTCATAAGTGAAACTACGTCATGCGTGTTCGCTAGGGTTGGGCTTAAAGGTGGCAAAAATAGCTTGGAACGCTACAAAAGTTGGCGTGCATGCTTGTTTATTTAATGAGCATCCAAATCTATGAGCAAGTTTCAATTCTTAGAAGTTGGTCAAAAGCGAAACTCCATCGTGCGGTTTTGTTAGGGGTTGGCTTAAAGGAGTCAAAAATAACTCTGAACATCATGAAAGTTGGCGTGCACTCTTATCTTGCAAATGCACATCTAAATATATGATCAAATTTTAATTCTGATATTTTTGTCAAGAGTGAAACTCCGTCATGCGGTTTTGCCAGGATTGCGGTTAAAGGGGGTGAAAATAGGACAAAACGTCGTGAAAGTCGGAGTGCAAGGGCATCCAAATCTATGATCAAATTTCAATTCTAAGAAATTATTTAGAAGTAAAACTCCGTCGTTTATTTTTTCTAGAGTTGGGCTCGAAGGGGTCCAAATAGCTTGGACCATTACACAAGTTGGCATGCACGTTTTTATATCAAACGGGCATCCAAATCTATGATCAAATTTCAACTCTGAGAATTTGGTCAAAAGTGAAACTTCGTCATTCGATTTCTCTAAGGTTTTTCTCAAAGGAGGGAAAAATGGCTTTGAGAAATTGGAAACAAGTACAACCTTTTAGGGTTTCGTTTCACCAACTTTTCCTGAAGTCCAAAATAGCTCGAAATCCCCTGAAAGTTGGTATGCATGGTTATCTCTCAAATGGGTACCTAAATTCTTCTTCAAATTTCAATTACAAGAAAGCCGAAAAAATAAAATCTCTTAGACCTTTACTTGACCAACCTTGAATAATGTCCAAAATAGCTCTGAACATCATGAAAGTTAGCATGCACTCTCATCTACCAATTGCGACGATAAATCTACGATTAAATTTTAATTTTGAGAAATTAGTCAAACATGAAAATTCGTTGTGCGGTTTTGCTAAGGTTGGGCTTAAGGGGGGTGAAAATACTTTGGAATGTCTCAAAATTTTGCGTGCACGCTTGTTGATCAAATTTGAATCCAAATTTATGATCAAATTTAAATTCTAAGAAACTGCTCGAAAGGGAAACACCGTCGTGCGGTTTCAATAGGGTTGGGCTTAAAGGGGGTCAAAATAGCTTGAAACGTCTCGAAAATTGGCGTGCATGCTTGTCTATCCAATATGCATCCAAACATATGATCAGGTTTAAATTCTGAGAATCTGGTCAAAGCTGAGACTGCATCATGCAGTTTTTTTAGGGTTTGGCTTAAAGATGGCGAAAATAGCTCTCAACATCGTGAAAGTTGGCATGCACTCTTATTTTCCAAATGCGGATTTAAATCTATGATTAAATCTTAATTCCAAGAAATTGGTTAAAATTGAAACTCCGTCATGCACGTTTTTATGTGTGCCTCTTAAATGGGCATCTAAATCTACTTTTAAATTTGATTTCTAAGAAATTGGAAAATAGTGCAACTTTTTAGGCCTTGGTTTGACCAAGATTTTCCAAGGTCCAAAATAGTTCAAAATCCCCTGAAAGTGTTTGTGCATGGTTATCTCTCAAATAAGTACCTAAATTCTCTTTCAAATTTCAGTTACAAGAAAGTCAAACAAATAGCATCTCTTAGAACTTTGCTTGACCAACCTTGAATAATGACCAAAATAAATTTGAACATCATGGAAATTGGTGTGCACTGTTATCTACCAAATGCTACGATAAATCTACGATCAAATTTTAATTCTGAGAAATTAGTCAAAAGTAAAACTCTTTTGTATGGTTTTGCTGACGTTGGGATTAAAGGGGGTGAAATATTTTGGAACGTCTTGAAATTTTGCATGCACGCTTGTCTATCAAATGGACATTCAAATCTATTATCAAATTTCAATTATAAGAAACTGCTCAAAAGTGAAACTTCGTCATGCATTTTCGCTAGGGTTGGGCTTAAAGGTGGTCAAAATAGCTTGGAACATTGTGAAAGTTGGCGTGGATGCTTATTTATCTAATGGGCATCCAAATCTATGATCATGTTTCAATTCTTAGAACTTGGTAAAAAGCAAAACTCCATTGTGCGGTTTTGTTAAGGTTTGGCTTAAAGGAGACGAAAATAACTCTGAACATCATGAAAGTTGACATGCACTCTTATCTTCCAAATGCACATCTAAATCTATAATCAAATTTTAATTTCAATAAATTTGTCAAGAGTGAAACTTCGTCACGTGGTTTCACTAAGATTGGGATTACAGGGGGTGAAAATAGCTCAAAATATCGCGAAAGCTTGAGTGTACGGTTATCTATCAAACGGGCATCCGAATCTATGATCAAATTTAAATTTGAGAAATTAGTCAGAAGTGATACTCTGTCGTTCATTTTCGCTAGAGTTGGGCTCGAAGGGGTCAAAATAGCTCAGACCGTTGCAAAATTTGGGGTGCACGTTTTTATATGAAACGGGCATCCAAATCTATGATCAAATTTCAACTCTGAGAATTTGGTCAAAAGTGAAAATCCGTGAATCGATTTCGCTAAGTTTTGGCTTAAAGGAGGGGAAAATGGCTTTGAAAAATTTGGTTAAAAGTGAAACTCAGTCGTGCACATTTTTATGTGTGCCTCTTAAATGGGTATCTAAATCTACTTTTAAATTTCATTTCTAAGAAATTGGAAAAAAGTGCAACATTTTAGGCCTTGGTTTGACCAAGTTTGACCAAGGTCGAAAGTAGCTCGAAATCCCCCGAAAGTGTGTATGCATGGTTATCTTTCAAATGGGTACCTAAATTCTCTTTCAAATTTTGCTTACAAGAAAGTTGAAAAAATAGCATCTCTTAGACCTTTGCTTGACCAACCTTGAAAAATGACCAAAATAAATTCGAGCATCGTGGAAATTGGTGTGCACTGTTATCTACCAAATGCTAAGATAAATCTACAACAAAATTTTAATTCTGAGAAATTAGTCAAAAGTGAAACTCTGTTGTATGGTTTTGCTGAGGTTGGGATTAAAGGGGGTGGCATATTTTGGAATGTCTCGAAATTTCGCATGCACGCTTGTCTATCAAATGGACATTCAAATCTATGATCAAATTTCAATTATAAGAAACTGCTCAAAAGTGAAACTTCGTCATGCGTTTTCGCTAGGGTTGGGCTTAAAGGTGGTCAAAATAGCTTGGAATGATGCAAAAGTTGGCGTGCATGCTTGTTTATTTAATGAGCATCCAAATCTATGAACAAGTTTCAATTCTTAGAAGTTGGTCAAAAGAGAAACTCCATCGTGCGGTTTTGTTAGGGTTTGGCTTAAAGGAGTCGAAAAGAACTCTGAACATCATGAAATTTGACGTGCATTCTTATCTTGCAAATGCACATCTAAATCTATGATCAAATTTTAATTCTGAGATTTTTCTCAAGAGTGAAACTCCGTCATGCGGTTTCGCCAGGATTGCGGTTACACGGGGTGAAAATAGCTCAAAACGTCATGAAAGTCAGAGTGCACAGGCATCCAAATGTATGATCAAATTTCAATTCTGAGAAATTAGTCAGAAGTGAAACTCCGCCGTTCATTTTTGCTAGAGTTGGGCTCGAAGGGTTCCAAAAATCTTGGACCATTACACAAGTTGGCATGCACGTTTTTATATCAAACGGGCATCCAAATCTATGATCAAATTTCAACTCTGAGAATTTGGTCAAAAATGAAACTTCATCATTCGATTTCGCTAAGGTTTGTCTTAAAGGAGGGGAAAATGGCTTTGAGAAATTGGAAACAAGTACAACCTTTTAGGGCTTCGTTTCACCAAGTTTGCCTGAAGTCCAAAATAGCTCGAAATCCCCTGAAAGTTTGTATGCATGGTTATCTCTCAAATGGGTTCCTAAATTTTTCTTCAAATTTCAATTACAAGAAAGCCGAAAAAATAAAATCTCTTAGACCTTTACTTGACCAACCTTGAATAACGACAAAAATATCTCTGAACATCATGAAAGTTAGCATTCACTCTCATCTACCAAATGTACCGATAAATCTACGATTAAATTTTAATTTTGAGAAATTAGTCAAACGTGAAAATTCGTTGTGCGGTTTTGCTAAGGTTGGGATTAAGGGGGGTGAAAATATTTTGGAATGTCTCAAAAGTTTGCATGCACGCTTGTTGATCAAATTGGCATCCAAATTTATGATCAAATTTAAATTCTAAGAAAATGCTCGAAAGGGAAACTCCGTCGTGCGTTTTCAACAGGGTTGGGCTTAAAGGGGGTCAAAATAGCTTGGAACGTCACGAAAATTGGCGTACATGCTTGTCTATCCAATATGCATTGAAACATATGATCAGTTTTAAATTCTGAGAATCTGGACAAAGCTGAGACTGCATCATGCAGTTTTGTTAGGGTTTGGCTTAAAGATGGCGAAAATAGCTCTCAACATCGTGAAAGTTGGCATGCACTCTTATTTTCCAAATGTGGTTTTAAATCTATGATTAAATTTTAATTCCAAGAAATTGGTTAAAAGTGAAACTCGGTCATGCACGTTTTTATGTGTGCCTCTTAAATGGGCATCTAAATCTACTTTTAAATTTGATTTCTAAGAAATTGGAAATTAGTGCAACCTTTTAGGCCTTGGTTTGACCAAGATTTTCCAGCTGGTTTAGCTTCCTATCTATTCATATTCCTATTTTATTTATTTACAATAATCCTGACGGATTATTCTAACAATCCCCCTCTTAATCCGAAGGGGTGT
>LPNX010260969.1:177583-214922 GCA_001517045.1 Pseudotsuga menziesii | reverse complement strand
GGGAGAGGCCCTCTGACAAACTGGTGGTGACCGTGTCAAAAAATACTAAGGGATTTTGGTTCCCTAAAGGACAACAACTATGTCTCACGTGTAAATAACCGAGGGTTGTTATTTGAAGCCTATCCCCCCGATCCTACCTAACTACAATATTCTTTTGGGTTCCTCAAATGAGGTTATGGTGTTGGTTGAGTTAAGTAGATTTTAAGGTCTCACTTTGAATTAGGGGATAGATTGTGTGCATGTGAGGTTGTGAATCCAAAATAGTTACTCAATAACAATGTATGAAAAACTGAAAAACTTTGAAAACATTTGAAAACTTTTTTTTTTTTTTTTTGAAAGAAAGAATGCTAAAATTTTTCTAAAAAATGCTGTAAACAAGGGACAGAAATGGCTGTACGGCTGCAAATGGGACAGGTGGCTGTGCAGGTGCAGGAAAACTGGAGGCAAAGTGGCTGGGTTTCGGCGCAGAAACAAGGGCGAAAAACAGTTCGCGGACCACGGGTATGGGGCGGACTCGCGCGGTCGAGCCGCGGGTTTGAAGGCAACAGTCGCGCGCAGATCGCCGGTTTAGAGGAAACAGACGCGGTCTAGGTCGCGGGGTTAGGGCTGACAGCGGCGGTCGGAGCGCGCCTGTGTAATGAACAGGCGCGGTCGGAGCGCGCCTGTGTAATGAACAGGCGCGGTCGGATCGCGACTGCGGGCTGAAAAAACGCGGTCGGGGCGCAACAGGGAAAATTCAAAAACGCGTCCAGGATGCAGGAAAATGGCTGACAGCGGCGGGCTGGTTGCAGGTTAGGGCCTGAAATGTGCGGTCGGGCCGCGACTGCGGAAGGAAAAATCGCGGTTTCCGGCGGCCGAAAACGACAGCCGAAAGTACAGTACGGAAAAATAACAGTAAAAAAGACAGGGGAGTCGCCAAAACTGTAGCTAGGGTTTTCACCCTAGCTTGTGCTGATGAGCACCTACTAAGGAATCTGGAATCCTTAGTATCAGTTCAATGATGTAAACAAAAATAAACTGAAATAAAGACTAAGCTAAAGCAGTTAAAGTAAAGAACATGAAACAAAACAGTAAAGAAATGTATAATGGTGATTTTTATTGATATTACCTCCAATGAGGAGGTTGATGGAGTCCGTTGCGCTGGTCCGATGTCGGTTGCTTCGAGCTCCGAGCTGCTTCTTTTCCTTCTCCGGTGGTGGAAATGGGCCAAAAAGAGTTCTCAATGGTGAAAGTAGCTTGATGGTAAGCTAGGGTTTCGAGAATAATTTCGGCAGAGGCAGGATGCTTATGACTGTGGATGTGAAATGAGGGGACTCCACCACTTATTTATAGTTTTTTAGTGGTGGAGTGCTTGCCCATGGTTTTGGAAACCATGTGGTTTAGGGCAGCTTGTTTAGGGTTTTTTCCTCCTTTTCCTCATTATTTTATATTTTTCTTCCCTTTTTGGGGATTTTTTCTATTTTTAGAGGAATTTTGGATATTTTTGGAGGAAAAAAAGGGGTTTTTTGGCCTTTTGGAGGCATTTTAGGCCTTTTGGAGGCTTTTTAGATGGTTTTATGGCCTTTTGGAGGCATTTTAGGCCTTTTGGAGGCTTTTTAGTGGGATTTTCAGGGAAATATGGTAGGCAAATGGACAAATGAGCCATGTAGTGGGGTAGATGAGGTAGTTAACCATTTTTGAGTGTTAACACTTTGGGGGTTGTTTTCTCTGCATTCAATGAATTTGAATTGCTATTTCTCTCTTGTTTCCGTGTCGAGTATGGGGGCATGTATGCATGATAGAGTCTGAATGGTGTGAAGTTTGTCTCAGCCTGTCTGTTTGCCTTGATTTCTTGCACCTTTCTTCCTGTACGCGAGTTTTTAACTCACATTCGCATATACACGCGGGTTCCTCTGCGATTTCTGCGTATACACGCGGGTTTACTGCGAACAGTCGCGTATAACCTTGCTTTTTCCTTTTTGTGGAAGATAATTGGTTTCTGGGTGAATTTTGATATTTGCTGAGTCTCCTTTGGCACTGCCTGAGTCTATTTATACCTCTGTTTCTGACCAGAAACGTTTTTTTAGGCTAAATTTTTTCTTTTTAGAAGGTTCTTGTCATGGCATTTTCGATTTTTTGTTTGATATTATTGCACTAGAGTTCTTTTACCTTAGTGCTTTGCTTGAGTGCTGTTTGGGTGTGCTTGCAGAGTCTAGGGGTCATAGAATAATTCTTTTGCTTTTTTCATTTCATTTTATTTTCAAAAAATCCAAAAACATTTGCTTATCATCATGCATTGCATTTTGCACTTTCCATTGTACTTGCACTAGATTTGCTTTGAAGTACTAGTCAGGACTTCATATAGGAAAATTTGCATTCATCATTTGAGGAAAAATTGTGCATTTCACGTAGTAGCATACCCTGTTTTCATGGACACAATGCATTTGCATTGATTGTTAGGTGTGCATTTTAATTCATGTTGCGTCATAACACCATTAGTTGCACGACCATATCCCATTTTTGAGTAATCAAGCCAACTAAAATCAACGCTAAATTAAAATGAACTACACTCTTTTCTTTTCTAGGGTGCACCAACAAGCTTAGGTTTTAGGATCTTGGAATAGTTCATTGTAAGTCAATTCTCCAAGTTCACTAAACAACAATATGTATGTGTCTGTCCAGGTGAGTGTGTGAAATCCTTGATATAACCAGTGTTTCTCGGGATGCTCCTCTCAAAAGGGAGTTAAGCACGAGGCAGTGTGAGCGGTTATTGATTAGGGTGACCCCTAGTCATAACTGAGTAGCACCGGAGATATTTCCAGGAGTGTATTCATATCTGGGGGCTCTTTTGAGAGTTTCAGGCTTTGCTACCCTGCCCATACGGTCAATCCCACCTGCGACTATCTGCCTGAGCATTGATTATATTGAGGTGACCTTAGTGGCCTTACCTAGGATATTGAGGGGGTACTTTGCAGGGGTTATTTTGTAGGTGTCCCGGACAGGTTGGGGTCGGATAGCATAGTCGCTTTACGCGTTGAAGCTGAGGGGCACAATAATTGGTTACATACCTCCGCTTGTTGTGTATCGGAGTCTCAAGCCTTTCCTAGGTGAGACATACCTACTTCATTTAGGAGCTCACTTATCCAGACCTTGTTTTCTTGCATTTGGCTTTAGATTTTATTAGTGATTGCTTTGTGCAAGATAGTTGGCTTAGGGTTTATGTAAATAGAGAGTCTTTGCTATTTTTTGAGTCATTGTGGATTTGAGTGTGGTTCCTCATTGTTCTCGTCGTTTAGCAGGACTTCTACCTTCTAATTCTCCTCCTCCTTTGGGAGAGAGACCTAGACAGTCTAGGCGGACTATGTTACACATTGATTCACACACCATGGGAGACCAATTAGAGGATATTCTTGAACCACCTCCTCCCATTTGTGTAGATGATGGGGAATTTACTCCTACTTATGATCCTTCACACGACTTAGCTGAGTTAGGTCCTGTGATTTCTGAGATAGGAGCCATGCATGATAGACCTACTCACTCTAGTGCTGATTCCCCATTGACGCGTTACCAGTATGGAATGCTGGAGGACGTCGAGACTCATTTTGAACCTGCCAGCACTAGCTACGGTAGTTATGCTATGTCTCGTTTCCATACACATGATTTGGCATTTCACGTCGAATCCGACTTCGAGCCTAACACTATGACTGGGGGCACTCTCATTCCTTACAATGCGGAGAGGTTTGGGAACACTAGTCACATTGCACCTTCCGTCCCAGTGGTGGAAGTTACATCATATATCCCTCTTAGGTCTAGAGTTAGCAATCCTATTAGGATACCAGACCCGAGATGAGTGATGATAGGCAGTAGTACATACTTGATTACTCAGATCCCTTCGTCCTCTATCCCTAGTTCTTCAAATGTACATCCTCCACCTTATTCACGTGGTCCTTCGAGTCGGAACATGGCTACGAGTCAGGTCTATACTGCAGTTACTAGACCAATTGTGTCTCAAGTTTACATACCACCCGTTGCTTTGGGAGGCTATGTTCATGCTTCTAGAGGTCATATTACTACTTCCGCGGCATATATCCCTACTTCTGGTATGTATATTCCTACTTCCAGAGCGTATATTCCTACCTACGGAGTGTCTCATGGGGCATCGCATGCGCTGAACTATGGACCCTATTATGGGACGTGATACAAACAGGGTTCTTCACCTTATGGGGTAGGTATCAACAACCTACTTACTCTCCTAATTACGGCTTTGTAGCTCCTACTAGTCAAGGTCCACCATACTATGATGCTTCCATGCCACCCTATACGGGTCATACGGGAGGAGGACACTATGGCCAAGGCCATGGTGGTAGTCAACCCTATATGAATCAGGGAGCGGTCCATTGACCTCACCATCCTAGGCTCCCTTTCCTCGCAACGCTTAATCTTCCTGACTTATCGAGACTGACGAACGATCCTGCAGCTCATGAACCAGCTTGGCCGGCTGTCCCTACCAAGCTTCCTTCAGACATACCTAAGTTCAAGGGAAAACCGGGAGAGGATCCAAGCAAACACGTTACTACATTTCACCTATGGTGCTCTTCGAATTCATTACATCAAGACTCAGTCCGTTTGAGACTATTTCAATGCACCCTCATAGGGCCTGCTGCGAAATGGTATATAGAGTTACCTAGGGGTGCTTTCACTTTGTTCGATGACCTTGCGATGACTTTTCTTAATCACTTCCAGCTACCAGTGCGTTATGACGTTGGTACTGAACTCTTGTCGACATTTCAGCAAGATAAAGCCACACATATTTCTAATCATATTCAACAATGGCGTAGACGGAAGAGATTGATTAAATCCTTTATACCGCCGGAGTTCCTCCTCGAGTGATTCGTCAAGTTGTTATTGCCATATATAGCAAAGGATGTTTCTACATCCGGAGTGCAGAATGAGGAACAAGCAATTTTTAGGGTGCATGAACTGGACTTGATCTATGCTCAGTTCGGTTTGCTGTATGAGATTATTCCCAATGCTCCTCGTTCCAGTTTCTATCCCAAAGTCAAACCTGGACCACATGCCGATGGCATTGTGGGTTGTGCAAGTGCGAAACCTACAAATTTGGTTGCAAAACAAGTTTGTCAGTTGTCAATCAACCAATCTGCTACGGGACAAGCTACGGCTTCATCTCAACCCGCCCAAATGGTGAATGTACTTTCTATGCAATTGTCGGACCAGAAGGGTAACCAGCAGCCCGAACGGAATAGAAAAAAGGGTAAAAATAATCGAAAGGGTGGGAATAAGAATGAGAATGATAACAATAATGACAAGAACGGTCGAAATGCTGGGGGGGACAAGCAAGCTAAACGTAAGGTTAAGTTCCCTTGCAAGTTGTGTAAGGACGATCACCTCACTTACTTGTGCCCCCGTATTAAGGAAGCTTCGAGATTCTTGGCACAGGGCCCAGTTGTGCTAACTAAACCTTTACCGCATAATCAAAATATGAACTCAAAGTCCCATGACCAGTCTGATGATGATCATGATCTGCCAGAGACTAGTGGTCTTGGGTGCATTAATATGGTCCGCGCTGCAAAAGTTGTGATGCATGTGAAAGATTATGGTTCGTCACAGCCCAGCCCAGGAAAAGAACCTGATCCACTAGGGTCCCCTTTGCGTATTGAGAAACTTGTGGATAAACCTGAGACTGCACCTCGCATTCCTAAGGGAGTCCTTAAGCGTTCAGGGCATAATCCAAATGCCCGAGCCGCCCAGAACTATTCAGTTGTCAAGGATTTGGGCCATACTCCTTGTGCAATGTCTGCATTGGAAGTGCTTCAGAGTTATCCTTCACAAAGGAAGGCATTGCTTTCTACCCTTGGTGTGAACAATGATGACTCTTCCTCCGTGATTATATTTGAAACTGTGGGACTTCAGCCTCACTTGCCCTACTATGTGTCTCTTTTGGTTCATGTAGAATGTCTTACTATGATCGTCAAGCGTATTGTGATTGACAAGGGCACTGCTGCTTCTGTGATGTCTCTATCCTGCTGGAAGGGTCTGGGTTCCCCTGAGCTATCTAAATCATCGACCATGTTAACTGCGTTCGATGGGAGATCTTTTAGGCCGCACGGTATCCTTCCTTCCCTTAAAGTCTGTTTGGGAGGGAAGACTATTGAAATAGAGGTTGAGGTGGTTGATGCACCACTTGACTGCAATATCTTGTTGGGTAGGAACTGGATGTACAACATGCAAGCCGTTGCTTCTTCCTTGTTCCGCGTTGTATGCTTTCCACATAATGGGAAGATTGTAACGATTGATCAAATGGAATTCAAGAATCCGTCTGTTACCACATATTCAGGAGCTTCAATCCCAATCGTTGAACATTCTCAGCCGGCAATTAGGAGTGTGGGTGTAGGCATGCACCCATCCCTCATGGGAATCTTTAGTTGTCCTGCACCGATCCTCATGATAGGATCTAGTTTCAATGAGGCTTCGACATCTACGAGATCGGTGTCTTTTCGTACGAGTCATATGGAAGATCCGTGGATTCTTCCTGCACTAAGTACTTCAAGTGAGCCCATCGTGACAAATGTGCCATTGCCTGCAGCCATGATTGCTTATCAAGCTGATCTGGAGTCTGTTGCAGAGCCTAGTCCTTCCTCTTCACGAACAGAGGAGGAGGACCCTTATGTGCTGCCGGCATGGGTAGTACAGTCATCTCACATGCACAACTACCTTGATACGGTTTTCCCTTCGGATGAAGCGATTATTGAGGCTATGTCGGGAGTTGAGCCACCATGGGAAGAACTCCATCATAGATCATATTTTCTTCCAGAGCTTGACTATTTGGAGTGTGAGGATTTTAGGGCGGTTCTTACTCAGAGAGTTGGTAGTCCCGTGGTTCCGTTAAGCTCTCCTGGTCCGATGGCTGATGGAAACATGGAGAACATATCTTCAACGATTCCTATCAACATCTCTCGCAATCCTGGCATGGTAGAGAATGTCTATATTGGGGCGGAATGTTCCCATGCTGAGATTCTGGAATACACCGAGCTATTTAATGAATTCTGTGATATTTTTGCTTGGTCTTATGACAATATGCCAGGTATTGACCCTCAAATTGTCGAACATGAGATTAAGACTTACCCCAACGCTAAGCCTGTTTGACAGTGTTTACGCGTGGTGAATCCTAGGAAAGCACCTGTCATTAAGGCAGAGATAGAGAAACTATTGAAATCTGGTTTCATCTATCCCATTCCCTTAACGAAGTGGGTTTCAAACCCCATTCTGGTGGATAAGAAGCAGGGAGCGGTCTGCATATGTACTAATTTCCGTGATTTAAATCGTGCCTATCCTAAGGACAACTTCCCCACACCATTTATTGATCAAATTTTGGATGAGTGTGCGGGTAGAGAGGTGTTCTCCTTCATGGACATCTTTTTCGGGTATAATCAGATACAGATTAAACCTGAGGACCAACATAAGACTGCATTTATCAATCCTTGGGGAACGTTTGCATATCTGAAAATTCCTTTCGGCCTTAAAAACACCGAAGCTACATTTCAGCAGGAAATGACCTTGATCTTCCATGATCTCAAGTCTATTATTGAAGTATTTTTGGATGACCTCGCTGCTCATTCTCATATGAGAATGTGTCATCCCTATCACTTGAGATTGGTATTCGAAAGATGTCGACACTATTCAGTTAGATTAAATCCTCATAAGTGCATCTTTTGCGTGAAGTCAGGTCGTTTGTTAGGATTCATCGTTTCGAAAGAAGGTATAAGAGTCGACCCTTTGAAGGTTGAGGCAATACTTCAGTTGTCTCCCTCGAAAAATATTCGTCATCTTCAGTGTTTGCAAGGCATGTCAAACTTCTTATGAAGATTTATGGTCAACTTTTCCAATTTGACTAGAGGATTCATGCGTCTCTTGAAGAAGGATACTCCCTTTGATTGGGATGAGCGAGCCCAGGAGTCCTTTGATGTGCTCAAGCGAGCCCTAACATCGGCCCCAGTGATTATTCCCCCGGACTATGGCCGTGATTTCTTATTATATGTGGCCGCATATTTAGAGATGATTGGTATGGTTTTGGTTCAAGAGGATGAGGAGCTCCAAGAGCATGTCATATATTATCTGAGCCAGAACCTTATTGACGCAGAGATTCATTATTCTCATGTCGAGAAGCTTGCTTTAGCTACCGTACATGCGGTTCAGCGGTTGAGACATTATATTCTCCTTCGCCAGACCTTGGTTGTGGCCCATGTCAATCTGTTTCAGTTAGTCCTCACCTGAAGGATGATTGGGGGAAAGTATAAGGATTTTCATTCTTCAAGAATTTGATCTTGAGTTTATTTCGGCAAAATTGAAGAAATATTTAATCTTTGCAGAGCTTATATCGGATTTCCCGAGCAAGGCCGAGGAGTTGGTTTGTGAAGATACGTTTGTCGATGAATACATCTTCTTAATCTCAACATTATACCCATGGTATGGGGATATCATAATATATTTACAAACACTGAATACCCCTACTCACCTCTCGCGAGATGAACGATGACGATTATGTCACGTTTCTAAGAACTACCTCATAGTGGACAATACTTTGTACCGTCATGGGGTAGATTCCATTTTACGACATTGTTTAACTCATGAGAAGGCTGAGGTAGTGCTGAATGATTGCCACGGAGGGGCATGTGGTGGTCATTTATATGGGCTTTCTACAGCTCAAAATATTTTAAGAGAAGGTTATTTCTGGCCGTCGATCTTTAAAGATTGTATTGATGCGGTCAAGAGGTGCCACCCTTGCCATGTGTTCGCACATAATATGCGCTTGAAACCTGCCTCATTACATCCCATTCTCACCGTTGGTCCCTTCACTAAGTGGGGGCTCGATTTTATGGATTGCAACCCAGCTTCGGCTGGGGGGCACCATCATATTATAGTGGATGTTGATTACTTCATGAAATGGGCTGAGGCTATGCCTACAGTAAAATCCGACGGTGAGACAGCCGCTCACTTTGTATTCAACCAAATTATTACTCGGTTCGGGATTCTGAAAGAGCTTGTCATTGACCATGGCTCGCACTTTCAAAACCGTATGATGGAAGAGTTGGCATCAAAGTTAGGGTATAAGCAAGAGCAATCCTCTTCTTACTAACCTCAAGCGAATGGACAGGTAGAGGCAGTGAATAAATCACTCAAATCCATTCTCCAATGAACCATCACGCAAAGCAAGACGAATTGGCACATTATGTTATACCCTGCTTTGTCGGCATATTGAACCGATGTTAAGACTGCCACTGGTTTTTCTCCATATCAACTTGTACATGGAGTGAAGTCGATATTGCTGGTTGAATGCGAGATTATTTCGTTGAAGCTAGCTGTGGAACTCTTACCAGACACTTCACCTTTGAAGGAGCGTTTGGTTCACCTTGAGAAACTTGATGAGCAGCGTCGAGATGCCTTGGTGGCTCTAGAGGTTAATAAGTGTCGCGTAAAGGCCCAATACGATAAGTTTGTCCATCCAAGGGCGTTTAGTGAAGGAAAATTGGTCCTTTTGTGGGATCAACCGAAAGAACCCTTGGGGCAGGGAAATTTAATCCTATGTGGCGTGGTCCTTACGTGGTCAAGCATGTGTTAGATAAGGGTGCCTATGAGTTAGTGGATTATGAAGGGACGGCCTTGGCAGAGCCTAGAAATGGGCTCTATCTTAAGAAATACTATGCATGATTTTCAGCCAAGGCTGCTTATTGTATATTATTGTACAGCTTTGCATAGTTAGGTCTTTTTCTTATTGTGATCGGGTTTGTGATTAGTTTCTGTTTCTTTTGGCAGATGTCAATGGAATCTTCCACTTACATAGGATTCGCGGATGGTGCAAGCTATCACACTCAACACTCAGCCTCTGTTGCTTGGGTGATTTATACTCCTATGGGTCAGGTACTGTCTTCAGGAGGTGTATGTCTACAACCATCTTCCAACAATGTTGCCGAATACAGCGCCATTATTGAGCTTCTACGGGATGCCATTCTACATGGCATCCTATCTCTTGAGATACGTCTCGATTCGGAGTTAGTAGTGTCACAACTCAATGGTTTGTACCATGTTAGAGATCTGACGTTATTGAGAAGGTTCTTGGATGTGAGATTGTTAGAATGACAATTTGACAATATAACATATATACACATTCCAAGAAATAATAATCAAGTTGCTGACTCATATGCTAACTACGTGTTAGATTGGAATTTGTTTCATTCACAATAAATTAATCACAAACACAATTTTTACACATGTAAATAAATAAATCGATCACCATAAAACTTTTTATATATACATAAAAAATGTGGTAATACATAGTGTCATGATACAAAATTGGGGCTTTTAAGCCACCATCATATAATACACGGTCATACAAAATGTGTACACTCCTAGGTGTCTAATATTGTGGAGGAGGAGGAGGGTTGTGATCATGGAAGGTCACTACGGCTCTAGCTAGCCATCGGAATAAACGCACCCATGCACGTGGTACACCCACCACCTACCGCTGCATGGCCTCAGGAAAGTCCTCTACTTGTGCCATGGGAACTCTATGAGTCAATCTCACAAAGTTGGTATGAATTATCTAGAGTGTTCGCTCCACATCCACACCCGTGATTTCATATCCTCTTCCCCTCCGTCTATGATGAGGGAAGCCCTCTGGCCACCGTGGTCCCACATCTGCACACAAATGGTAGATGTCACTATGTATTGTCGCGCAAAAACATGTCTTTTTGATTCCATATAATCAAGAAAACAAAAAAAAATTAAATAACTCAAAAAACATTAAAAAGAGTGAGGGTCGAGATTCATTACCTATATCACCATATGTCGATCCTGGTGGTAGGGGCATGTCCGAGTCCCCCCAGAAATCTATCCCTACATAGGGGTAGTCATCGATGGAAACTATCTGTCGTTGCCACCATGGAAAGAAGTCAGCTAGATATGGGTTGGCCACCATACCACCCCCTAGTCTGCGCATAGCATCTGCCCAACGTTGTTGGGCCAGATCTCAAAGCCCGTGGAGAGGAATGTCCACTCTAGGGCTCAGTCCTGGAACACCCTCGAAGAAAAACGTGCTCAAAATACTACTGAACCCGAATTTCTGCACCCTTCCTGCCTTACATTCACTGAGCTGGTGTTTCATGTTGCTCAGTAGTGTAGTACTCCAGTCGTAAATAGTGGGTCTCATGCACTCCACTGCATAGAACATCAGAGGCCGCAAGGCATGGTGGAGTGATGCCAAGCCGGCTATTCTGCCCAGTGTCAATAGTATGGCCTTTAGGCCCAGCACCTGTATAGCATTGGTAGGGACCTGACTCCCCACCTTCTCGGTGTCTGGATAATAGTACACTTCAATGTACTCGTTGATAGTCAGGCCACCCCCTGGCCCACCACGGGAATGAAGGTTCACCTCCTCCCCTCATCTAGAAAGCCCTGTGATAAAGTATATGTCCTCCACCTCTATGGTGAGGGACATCCCATCTATGTGGAAGGACTCCGAGTCTGGATCCCAATAATCCACCAGCATCTGTAATAGTCTTGGTTTGGCCCTCAAACCACCAAGACACCAAAACTTGTAGAGTACGCATGCACGTAAAGCTTGTTGAACCATTAAGTCGGCCCTTATTGCTTCCTCTACTTCACCATGCTCACACTCTCTCCACTCTAGGACCATCCTGCACAAGAAATTGCACATTTTCCCATTAGTTTATTGAAAAAACCATATGCGCGGCCTCATACGTGACTGTTTTCAAAACAGCCACGTATGTATGCGGGTTCAAGGCCATTTTCCATGTATATCTAGCCCTATACGCAGAAAAAACCTCGATTTCCGTGTGGGCCGCAGTGCTCATCTTGGGTTGGCCTAGAAACCTGATTAGACCATGGAAATTCATAAATATTATATCAAAATGCAAGAGGAGAGCATGAGTAAATACCTGGAAGAAACGATAGTGAATTCCGCCTGCTGGATATCCTAGAATTTGCTGTTGAAAATCAGAGCTCAAATGGGTAAAAGTTTCAAATGATTTATATTTTTTACTATTTATAGAAAATTTTCAAATATTTGAAAATTTTTACCCCCTTGTCTATAGTTTCGACAGTTTCTAACCATTTTGGACCATTTTTTACATAATTTGTGATGTAGAAGACCTTTTTCAGTGCCGTTTCAGCCATTGGATTGACCCGTTCGTGTCGATCTCAGGTATCATGTCTAAACTGGCATATAGGTTAGGTTTCACCACCATTTGCATTTTGCATGACCTTATTACCATATCACCATGACCTTAGGTACGAACCCACTCTGTTATGTCACAGAACCTTCTTGCTGCTTTAGATGTGGCATGATATGAATGGTAGAAGCTTCACCTTACATGGGTACCCTAGTTAGCGCCTTATTTGCATTTGGTTCCCATGCTGAAATTTTCTCTTTTAGGGTGTGGGAGTCCATTGTATAGTATTTCCATGACATTTCGCAAGAGCCTCATACTCCTCTTAATCTTATGTTGGCCTATTTCCCTCAGGACTCCCTTATGTCAAGTTGTGAATGCATTATCATGAGCTTTGCCTGCCTTATTGAGCTTTATGCCGACTCCCCTGACATTGCGTTTCAGCCATATATCCCGATCTTGTCTCATGTCTAGCCATGCAGAGCCTCGTTTTATATCCTTTGCAGCTTGATTCCCTTTTTACCGGGAGTAGATTTTCCCCCGAGTGTCGATATCCTACACATGTATCCTTGCATTCAGCATAGGTATGTGCCACTGCTTGGAACTAGTTTGTTTTCCCTTATGACACTCGTCTCCTCCTAGTTTGTAACTATAAAGCTATTTTATTCTTTTTTCAAGCTTTTTAAATAACTGAAAAAGTCCAAAAAAAAATCAAAAAACCAAAAAGTTGGACAAGGAAAGATGTTATCTTTGGCAGCTGTCGAGTCGTGTTGCCTTCGAACAGAGCACTGTATATCACATCCATTGGTTGGGTTATAGTTTGACTTTAGGAGCTGTACTCGTTTATCTGAGTTTATCTCCACCGACTAGTTAAGCTTCCAGTCCCTATGGAGCCTCTGTCGATGCCTCCTGTGTCGCAGAGATTTCCCAGTTTGTATATCGAGTCTATGCTACCTTCATTCAGTCACCATATGCCGTCATGCTCTTGTTCGAAGGAAATTGAAACCTGAGTCGATCATTCCTCAGTTATCTTGACTTTGCATGTCGGCCATTCCTGGTACAGTTACTAGTTCGTGCACCTTATGATCGAGTCCTTCCACATTATATAGCTTTGCTGAGTACCTCGTGTTGGATGATGGGGGATGCCTTAATGCCCTCCTTCTAGTGGATTTCATCCCATCAACTTCAGATCATTTATTCTGGGATTGGAATCTAGAGTCATTTTGAGTGCCTTGAGACTTGCAGTCATCAATGGCAGGTTCTCTCGCCATCGACAGTTTCTTGGGAATACATCAATGTCCCCTTATCGATGGATCCTCTCAAGTGTTCGACCTCAACACATCTATTCACACTTGTTAGTTTTCACTCTAGTACCTTGATTCCCATTTTCATTATCGGTGGGTGATCTCGCGTCTGTTAATGGTATACATTAATGACCGGTAATCAGACGATGGATTACTATGTTTGACCTCAACACCTCTATTCGCATAGTAGGACATGTACTCATAGCGGTTTGTGTAGAAGACTTTCCAGATTGGTGGCATCTCTTATATTCTACCTCCTTGATCCTGCCAGTGTTCATGAGATTTTAGCTCTCGTGACTTGATTCCAATATATGTTAGATATTTCCAGCCACTATGGAGATCTTGATCTATTATACATCTTCAGCTATTTTGGAGATCCTGGTCCTTTGTATATCTTCATCATGGAGATTCTGATCTATGTATATTGTACTTGGCGATGACCACATATGTGATATCATGTATTATGCCGATTCATGGCCATTTTACTCTTATGTATCTAGTACTGCTATATGTATTTGCAGTTATATGCAGAGTTGTATTATTGTACTATGTTGATTGGGTGGTTGGTCTTCCATTTGGGATCCTTCATCACTCCACTTCTGGGATGGAATTATAATGTATTTCGGCCATCGTATGACCCCTCTGACCTCACACATTAGGGGGCATCTATTATAGTGTATTTCACCACTCCAGGTGAATCACACTTTGTATGGCCTTCCCCTATCCCGCTGCAGACTCCTTAGACCCCATGGACCATTTTTTGTCCTTTGATGTTTCCTTGATCATCCCTAAAAACATATGAAAAATGATACACGCGACTTTTAAACCTATAAGTGCGTATATACGCGGGTTTGACCACTAAAACCGTGTACATCGGGATGTGTGCATAATCCAAATCCTTTTGGAGTTTTCCTTGACATGGATCGAACTCATTTGACTCCTGGCCTTCCCTATGCCTTGAGATCGCTTGGATTTGACCTTTCATTACCCCTTTGAAAAGCTATATAAGGAACCCCTTGGTACATTGAAAGCATAAGAGAGAATTGAGAGCAAAGAAACTATAGTCCATTATTGCCGGAACTTATGCTTGAGTTTGCATCCCTTTGTCCCTTGGAGCACTTTTGTGTTCTTCCCAAGCTTGCCTTTTGCTTGTGAGCTTGCTATCAAGAGATGGAGGATTGAAGTGGTGGAGGCCCAAGTAGGGGATTCAGTTTCTCCGGTTCGCAGACGTAGGCTCCCTTGTTACATTCACCAGATTACTCTCTAGAATTTATATTGTATCCGGTTGTGTCAGAGTCAACCATTGGGGTAGTATTGGTCTAGGAGGACAACAAGATCCAAGAGCGTGTTGTCTATTATCTTAGTTGGGAATTAGCTGTTCCTCAACTTGGATGCTCCCACGTCAAGAAGTTAGATTTAGTAGTTGTTTATGCTGTGCAGAGGTTATGTCACTGCATCCTACTGAGGACCACTATAGTAGTGGAGGATGTTAATCCTTTTCAATATGTTTTATCCCGACGCATAATCGGGGGAAAATTCAATAAATGGATAGTTATTCTCCAAGATTTTGACCTGTATTTTCAGTCTGCAAAATCTAAAAATTCCTTAGGTTTTGTAGAGCTTATTGCAGAATTTCCTACTGAAGATAATGTAGTGGTTGAAGAGTACTCATTCCTAGATGAGTACATTTTATAATTTCCACCTCTGATCCTTGGTACGGAGATATACTTATATATCTCTAGACTTTGAAGTGTCATGCATCCTTCTCGAGGGAAGAGCAGCGTAAACTGCGTATAGATGCAAAAAAATACCTTATCATCGGGGATACTTTGTACCATAGAGGGGTATACTCAATTTTGCATCGGTGCCTCACCCACGAGGAGGCGGATTTTGTCTTGATTAATTCATATAGCAAAGTGTGTGGGGGTCATTTATTTGGGTTAGCAATGACCCAAAATATTTTATGTGACGGTTATTTCTATCCCACAATATTTAAATATTGTGTGGAGGCTGTGAAGCGTTCTCATCTTTTTCAGATCTACACCAAGAAAATGCGGTCACATCCTGCTCCATTGTTTCCCATCATTGCGGTGGGCCCCTTCACTAAGTGGAGGGTGTATTAAATGACGTGCAACCTGGATTCTGTTGGGGGGTACAAATATATCATTGTCATTGTCGATTACTTTACTAAGTGGGAAGAGGCAATGCCTACTTTCAAATATGATGGAGAAACAATAGCTTTCTTTGTGTGTAAACCAGATCATTACTAGTTTTGGTATTCTTAAAGAGATTTTCACAGACCATGGTAGTCATTTTCAGAATAGCATGATGATCGAATTGACTACTATGCTAGGGTTCAAGCAAGATCATTCATCTTCCTTCTACCCGCAAGTGAATGGTTAAGTAGAGGTAGTAAATAAGACCTTGAAGACCATCCTCAAGCATACCATCAACGCAAGCCGGTCAAATTGGCACATTATGCTATATCCTGCACTTTGGGCATACTGGACTAATGTCAAGACTGCCATGGGTTTTTCACCTTTCCAACTTATTCATGGGTGGAAACAGTCACTACAGTTGAATGAAAAATTCCATCACTTAAAATAGTCATTCATGTACTCCCTGGCACCACTGAATTAGAAGAACATTTTCTACATTTGGAAAATCTAGATGAACGATGCAGAGATGCGTTAATGACAAATGAAGATCATAAGAATAGGGTTAAAAACTAATATGATAAAGTTGTTAAGCCTAGAATTTATTCTGAAGGGGAGCTCGTCTTAATCTGGGTTCAGGACAAAGAACCCCTAGGGGTAGGGAAATTCAAATCCATGTGGTTAGGTCCCTACATTCTATCAAAGGTCCTAAAGAAAGGGGCATATGAGTTAACTTATTTTGATGGAAATAAGCTGTCTGATCCTAGAAATGGGCTCTATCTGAAGAAGTACTATGCCTAGGCTTGGTGCTTTTTCTTGTATTTTTATTGTATGTATTTTTTATGTACAATAGTTAGTCGGTTAGTGTTTCTTATACCATCTATTGGTTGTTACAAATATCAGCTGAGTGGTTTGTAGGTTTTGCAGATGCCCCAAGTCATCATACTTGTAACCTGGCTTCAATCGTATGGGTCATTTATTCACCCTCGGGACAGCTAGTTGCTTCTAGAGGTGCTTTCTTAGGTCCCGCTACTAATAATGTGGCCAAATACATGGTTGTTATCTAGTTATTATGGGATGCCTTGTCATGTGGCACCACTTGGTTAGAGGTCATACTTGACTCTCAACTCGTGGTTTCCCAGATCAATGGAGCTTATCAGGTGTCAAACCCTACCCTGTTACGTCAGTTTTGCAGGCTAGATTACTTGAAAGAAATTTTGATTATATTTCATTTAATCACATTCCATGAAATGAAAATATAATAACTGATGCATGTGCGAACTACATTCTAGATTGGCACTTAACACATATTTTGTAAAATATACATAACAAATATATTTGGAACACATGTAAATAACTAGGCAATATATATATATATATATATATGTAGAAATATGTCCATAAATGGTCGAGTTTTGATCCAAAGATCCAATCACAAATGTAAAAATATACAAAAAATAAGATCTCAATCCATAAAAATGCCTATAGATCTAGGCTTGATCCTCGGCATCCTCAACTGCAGTAGCCTCCTCGTCCTCCCTGAAAATTAGAATGGCCCTGGCTACTCTCCTTAGTAGACGTATCCAGGTAGTTGCGATTCCTACTACAAACTCCCGCATAACAATTGAATTCGCTCAGTCCGTATGGTGGGAACTCCCTGGGTCATTCTAGTCATCTTTCCCTTGATAACTCTGAGTATACCTTGGTCCCCACCCTGTACGGGCCACACAAACATCCTAGGGTTCCCATTGGGGTGTATAGGTCCAATATCTACATTTCAAATACATGTAAAATGGATTAAAATCTTATAAATATGTATATAATTTTATGATTAAAATTCATAAAAATAAAAAAACTTAAAAACAAAAATACCTAGCTCTCCCCATGCTCCCCCTGGAGGGAGGACAAGATCCTTGCCTCCTCAGAAATCCAACCCGGAGTAAGGAAACTACTCAAGAGTTGGAAACCTCCTCCCACCATACATAAAAATCATCGTCATAAACACTCTAGATCTTTTGACAGAGGAAGACCTCTCCCCACTTAGTCAGTCTAGGCTAGCGAGGAGAAAATGCTACTAGTTCTACTGTAGGACTGATGGCGGGCACTCTCTCAAAGAAGAATGCTACCAATATGCTATAATATCCAAAGTTTTTTTGGCGTCCTCTCTTGCAGTCAGAGCGCTACTTCCTCATGATCAGGATCATAACCGAACACCAATAAAAAAAAGCACCCTACACACACTCTACCGAAACTCTCATCTATGCCTGAGTGGCTAGATGAAATGAAGATGATCTTGTAACCCTCACCATTGTGCTTACCACTACCTATAATGGGAATTTGGTTATGTGAACTATAGGAATGCATGATCACTTTTTTTGAGTACCTGGTGTGCAGTAGGTGTCAACGTAGTCTTGGACACTCATAGGGTCACCACCCCTACCAGTACCCTCGAGGTTCATAGGAATACCCCTGCAAGACAACCCCATGATAAAGTACATATTTTCTACAGTAACTTCTAGGATCTCCCCTTGAAGATTGAAAGCACCAAGGTCGTGATCCCATTAACTGATCAAATGATCAAGTAAATACACATTGGCCCACATACTGGAAGTACATAAGAACTTCAATAAACCACTTTGCCATAAAGCTTGCAAAGTTGGGTCATCTTGTAGAGCATCTCAATCCATGTATTCATTCTCTCATTCTCTCCACTCTAGCACCATGTTGTACCTACCCAATTGACCACTATTGATCATTAGAATCCATTAAATTCTTCCAATTTTGGCCATAATACAAACTTTTATATCTCACGCAGAACATTTGACTGTTCTTTAGACATGTCACGTGTCACACATGAGTTTCTCTTGAGCAGGTCATGTTTAAAACAGGTGTACAACACTATCTTAGTCGCATACCCTCGTGTATTGCATGGCATTCTTAGGGCCCACACAAAACCTTAAAATTTTGCATAAAAATAAAAATTAGAGTAGATATAATGAATGAGAGGGAAGAGCCAATCAGCCTGACACTTGCATATTTTGAAATGGTCCACTGGTTTGTCCTCGCCAAGCAATCCAAGTTAGAGGTGAAAACTTGCTATAGTGGGTAAAAATATCAAATGGTATGTTTTATTTTGGTTTTTGAACTATATATAGAAAAAATTCAAAATTTTGAACTCACATTCTATAGCTTAAAAATTATTTTTGATAAATGAACTAATACCATCTCTTTTTCCTCAATGCAATAGGTTCGAATTCTTTAAAAAGTTGTTATCCACTCATATAGGATAGGATTTGGTCCTCCATATGTCTTTATGCATTTATACCTTATCCGCTTTTGACCCTAGGATTACCTTTTTGACCACGGACTATGGTGTTTAACCATTTTCACCCCATCTACATCATTGTTCCTATGTGGATATGGCCTCCTTTTCATGGGTACCCTAGTTTAGAACACTTTATTGTCTTTTGGTACCCATGCCACAATTGTGGTAGGTTTGCGGGAGCCTTATTAGTAGTTTTTCATGACAAAATGATCCTTCATTTTGCATCTTTTTATGAGCTATCCCTTTTTATAAGAATCCATGCCCTTATAGAGTTTCTTTAGGCCCAGTTATAACTCCTCAAAAAAGACTTGACTGTTGAGTAAAATTTTCCAATCAGGCTAGTTAAGAATATGTGAGCGGGCATCCACATTGGTGGTAGTTTATCGCTTTTTTGGACCATGTGGAATAATACGAAAAAGAAGAAATCTCTTGTCTTTGGAATTGAGAAGAGTATTCTTAGGCATAGGTTTATCACTTTTCTGAACCTGAGGGACTAAACTTACGGAAAAGGAACAACCAATATGAGCTTAGTTTTCTCTTTTTCGTGCTCTGGACCCAAACATGAAAAATATTTCGAGCGTACTTTATATATTTGTCATGCTTGTTAAAACATAAAGAACAAAACATCGAGTTTACTGTTGTAAGCCCCATTTCTCATAATCAAATGGATCTTTTCGAGTGATATTTCCTTCCTTCACACTCGTAAAACTCAGGCTATATGCTGCTTTTGAAGGAGCATTGGGTAGGTGGTAATTTAACCTTTTTTGGACCTTCTTGAATAAGTACAAAAAAGGTGTGCCTTACTTCTTCAGAAGCTAAGAGATTTCTTTTAAGGTTTATTTTATACTTTTCTAGCCTCAGGAGACAAATTCTATGAAAAATCACCCCCCTGGAGTCTTCTTTGGAGTTTTTAGACTCTCAAAATATGAAAACACCAATGAGGATGTGCTAGTTTGGGCTCGTAAAATCCACAGATCAGTGACCTTATCAAGCATTATTCTCTTCCCTCTTCAAGCTTGTCAAAAATTAAGAGAGTCCTGAGTTGACTTTCCTGAACTCGTTAAAATTTAACAAGAAAGATAAGAAATAAGTACTCTCTTTCAGTTATAAACAGTGGCAACATGTCCTCCTTGAACATAACACTCTCTGAGCATTTCGATACTCATGTCTCAGTTTACACTTTTAGCTCAGCTATTACTTCTAGTTTTTACTCCTCCACTTGTCCTTTATACATGGGGAATATGATCATGTCTCCTACATGACAGATAAATCTAGTTGTCCTATATGCAAGTTAAAAGATTCCTTTGGTAATCTTTGTGTCATGCTCATTGTTCAAGGATTTATCCCTTCATCTGATTATTATCCTGATTCCCATCATCGTCCTATCTGAGTTTTAATTGTGTCTATCTTTCCTGTATCCAGTTCCTAGTCACTCTTATGATCTGTTGGAGGATTCATTGCCTTCCTCATCACAACATGGTTTCTCATCAGCAGTTCCTGAAGATGAAGACCTAGAGTTTTGACGATGGTACCTTAGGATTCACTACCATTATCGTGAACTCCTTTGCTTCAGTTGTCAGTATCACTCATTGTATGACATTCTATCGAGTTCCTTCTATGTTCAACCTCCGCACATCTATTCACATGGTAGGGATTGTATTGGTTCCTTTAGATTTCAAGGAATACCTTAGGTTGACATTTATAACCTAATTTGCGCAAGATTGTGTTATGATAAGTTACACAGCTTCTATATTTTGAAGACTCATCATTGTATATTGTGGCTTCAATCCACCTTTGTAGTATATTTGTTCTTGTTACCCGTATCATATGATCTAATCAAATATTGTAAAGGAGCTAGTGCTCCATTATATTGAACATGGCATCCTCAGACATGATTTTGTATATGACTTTTATATGTATATGTTTTAGGTATCTCCTCTACTGCCTTGGACACTTGAGTTCTCCAATATTAAAAGACTATAATGTATTTCTCCCATCACTTGCCTCTGACCTCACACATTAGGGGGAATCCATTATCATGTAAAATGACACTTCTCCATCCGAGTACTGACATCCAATATGTCGGGACACAAAAGGACAAACTGGATTGAAGTAGCCAAAACACTATAGATGGGCATGACTGATGATACATCATCCCCATACTAGCTAAATATATTTTTATTAGGACATTAAGGTTGCACATGAAACTACTTGCATAGCAACCCGCATGTCACACAGGAGTATGTGCATTGCAACTCACGTGTACATTGGACACGTGGGTTTCCTTAAAGAAAATACCATGTCATACACGACATTCCTATATCAATACTTGCATGTACCTTAATTTAAAGTTAAAAAATATAAATCATGATTAGTTGAGATCATTTGAGCACCTAATCATAACTTTCTCATTTGTCTCAACCATCCTAACCTTCAAAACCTCTTTTTTACCTCATGTATAAATAGAGGGAATAGGATGGGGCTAATAAATCGTTCCTAGAAGAGCAAAGTTATGCTGGTGGCATTCCTTCAGACATCTCGGAGCAGGAAAACTCAGTGTCCTTGGTTTGCAGAAGGATTACTTGTTTCAAAAGTTGGGTTGTAATCTCACCATTCTCTATTTATTAATAAAGAAAGTTCTTCTTCCAATATTGTGCACTCTTGTATATGTTGATTATTGAATTATCTTATTGTTTCATTATGAATATGTTTTCCATTAATAATTGATATATATAAAGATATTTGTAGGAATAACTTGTTCTTTTCAGGTGATTGGAGAAGCCCTAGAAGCTGTGGAAGCAAATAGAAGAGGAGAAGAAAAGGCTTGGATCAACTGTCATAAACCAAGTTTGCAAAGTTTTCTTCTTATTCCTATTTCAATTTCTACATAGTTGATTGTCTGCAAGTATATCTTAGTAAGTTGGTAACCCCGGAGACCCTAGGTTATAAGGGTGTGTTTTCCTGAACAACAACATTGCTGAAGCGGATTTTAATAAATTGAATGTTGAATTGAAGAAATTTCCACTTGTAGAAAAAATGAGCAAGGCTCCAATTTTGAAAATATTATAGCAGCAAGTAGCTGGATTGCGGACATAGTAGAAGCAATGAACAAATCACATCGCATATCTACAGACGGAAGCATAAAATGATACAGGAACAATCCACCCAATTCATGAAATGGTGCAACAGGCATTGGGTGTGATGTAAGTAGAAACTTTGGAACATATAAGTTATGAACTTGTCAAACAATTGCAGAAAGTATAGGAAGAGGTGAGAAAAGAAGCATAAGTCGTAATGAAAATATGTCAATATTTCCATAAAAAGCTCACACCAACAGATGTTTCAAACTAAAGTGGCCCAGGACGAACCACATGTGAGTGTTGGGGGTCTATTTTCCCTAGGAAAATACAGGAAAAGATAAACATAATCTTTCTTGGATAGATGAAGATTTTAGTCACAAGACGAGAAAATGTCATGGCAGAAGAAGTTGCGATAAAAGAGGAGAAAAGCAAGTTGAAATGAGGAGTTTGGCCTATTTTTGGTAAAGATTTTGTTAGAATAATAGTCTACTTTTGGGAATAAAGCATGATTGTAAATGGGGCCGATAGTGCCTATTTTTAGATGTAACAAGGTGTGTTAAATTAGTGAGACAACTCATCGACTAACAATTGAGAATCCATTGACGGGTAAAACAAGAATTGTAAAATCCTATAAAGTCGATCCAAGCTATGTGTGGGTGACAGATATACAGAGAGAGAGATCACAAGAGTAGAGAATAAGGAATAATAGAACATAATAGAAAAAGAGAGAGAGAGAGAGACCAAAACCAGAGAGCATGAGATGGGAAAATAAGTCATTGATTGTAAAGAATATCTAAAGAAGAGTCTATAGACTATGTGCATAGACCAAAGTCGTTCAAATATTAATCATGCCAGATGAAGAGTTCCTTTGTGTTTTTTCTCGGATGGGTTTCCACATTAAACTCTATGTCTTTGTGTTTTTGATAACCGTGTCTATGGTTGAATGAATATGTTAAGTATGTCAAGAATCTAATTGATATAAATGGTATGGAGTGTTAATTCATGTTTAATAATATAGAATATATGATGTGATGTATGTCGATAGATCAATATGTTATATCCTTTGATGATGTATGTATGTAGACAAAATTATATTCCCTGGTTTCGGCCAAGAAACCTGATGGTGCTATGATAAGAAAATTCCCTAACATCATTATAGAAACCTGGTTCTGGAATTTCCCATAGATATATCAGGTGAGATCTCATTTGCGTCGTAGGTGTTTCTGATGAGGTTATACTCTATAGGTCTAATATCTTGGGATTTGTTGATGAACAAGTGATCTGAACCTGGGTCGACCAAATTCATGCCAACATTTAACAATTTTCAACCAGATAGAAAATCCTGCATGAGGACCCTCTTTATATAAAAGAGACTACTTCATTTTGGTATATAGTCCATGATCAATTTATTGCATAAAGTATGACATGGACATATTTTATTATTTATCCATAAGGATGGGTCAATTGATAAAAGATTGGGTTTTATAAAGAGAGAGGTGAAGGTTTTCTCAGAACAAACACTAGTTACAATCCTATATTCTAGCTATATGCTCAACACATGCATGCAAGTAGAAGTGCGTCTTCCCGTCAGGAAGAAGTTTTTTTAGCAAATATATAAGAACTAACCTGGAAACAAGACCTTCTTTCCTGGATTTCAAGGCTTGGAAGTCTTCCTTTAAAAGAGATAAACTTTTCATCTTGCATTTGTTGATTCCCTCCCAAATTCATCCTTCCATGATCGATATGCTCAACATTCTGTTGACCATAGAAATATTTGGCAAGATTATTCAACTACAACTTTAACATTGGAATATTTTCGAACCAACCTTCTGCTTCAATTCTTGCCTAACGTCAACACTTGGATTTGTTAGGACACTCTAAAAACCCTTTATTTTTTATTGTTGATGGGTGAAAAGTAGTAGGCAAGGAACATATTTCAAGGATTGGCAATGTCTTAAGTTTATTGCTTGATGTTGCTAGTTGTGTTGTCAATGTGTTGTTTCACCTTCCATGCTTATAATGCATGCAACTTATATATTATATAGGACTCCCTCTCATGTAGTCATTGAATTCGTGGTTGGCTTGCTGCGATGGGTTTATAAGCAAAGAAACCTAAAATTGTTAAAGCAAGAAGGATGAAATTGTTCAAGCAAGCAAGTTGAGAAGAGGTAGAATATTCCACAACAAATCGCTTGCTTTCTTGTAGGATCAGATGTTTATTGTATAAACATCCACTACCTAAAGCTAGAAATACAAGAACCTTTCCTCAAGCACTTTCATGGGGTGCATAAATGAAACAATAGGTTTTAACATTCGCTTTATGTTAAAATCATTGAAATATGTTGATGAACCTTATATGTTGATGAAAGAGTACTCGACAACGCCCCTCTCATAATGAATCATTTTATATTTAAATTCATCTTTAAAAAAATTTCCCCAAATAGATTCTCCTCTTCTTCTAGTGCAAATTGGATCATTATAACCATTGGAGCTGCATAAAATTTCTGCCAATACAATACATGAATCAAGAAATATGGAGAAAGAAATATGAATTTGTAATTGTCATTTATTTAGTGAGTTGGAGTGTATAAATTGCAACTACCAATACAAAAAAAAATTAGGGAGTGGGGTTGGTTGTGCAAAGTGATCCTCACCTATAAGTTATTAATACTTTCTTAAAACAATTTAATGTATTTGTCATTGTGATGAAGTTAAAGATGATATAAGTTGGTACCAAAATCTACCTAATCAAGTTTTTTTTTTTTTTTCGACAACAAAAGTGTTTATACCACTTTCTTGCATGAAATTGCCCTAATATTTTTCACAAAATATTTAGATTTATTACCAATATTAGGTAGACTTTCGCATTTCCACAATCCTTCAATCTGTTAAGTCTCCATATTTATTTTCCGTCATTTTCCTTTTAAGTCTACATCAAACCAACCAACATCTCTCCTAATGAATAAGTCTCCTATTTTATTAAGTCGTGATGTAGTGTACAAAGACCATTAATACTCATAATCAAGCCAAAAAGTATGTAATAAACTTTTTATTAATTTAAAATAATTTAAATTTATATAAAATAAATTTAAATGGACATCACCTTTACCCTTTAAATATAAGTATAGAACACATATACTTTTGTAAAAGTATATGTCATGGTCAAGTCATATACTTTATAAATCTAAAATTTCTAAAAGTTTGACAAAAAGTATGTAATAAACTTTTTATTAATTTAAAAAAAAAAAATTTATATAAAAGAAATTTAAATGGACATCACCTTTACCTTTTAAATATAAGTATAGAACTCATATACTTTTGTAAAAGTATATGTCATGGTCAAGTCATATACTTTATAAATCTAAAATTTCTAAAAGTTTGACAAATAAATAATTTTTAATATAGGTATAAAACAGTTTTTAATATAAGTATGAAAGATTCATACTTTTGTTTGTTGCAAGGGAGAAGTTCAGAAGAAGCGTTTGTTTTGCACCATGCCTTAAACTTGTTAGTGGGCGCTTGAATATGTAAAGCATATTAGATACATTTCTCTCACTAAATGTGGGATTATTCCATTACAAGCATGGAATGCCAACGGAAAGTTCCAAATGCCAACCCTCATGGATTATACAAGTGTCACTACTTCTGCCTATGCGTCAAACAAGATGGGAAGCCATATCTGCCATGAAACAATTTTTTAGCATAATTGATTTCTATCTTACAGGCATTTGTAAATTCCCTTGCATTTATTTAGGAATCAAAGAGGGGAGATGGTAACAGTTATCATACTACGTCTAGCTATTGGTACCATGGAAGTCATTCAATTGTTCTCGAAATCTCAAAAAAAATGAATGCGCAGTACACGTTTGGAGAAATCAATCTGAAATGTGGTTGGATAAATTCCTTCGTAGTAATAACATATTTTGTTTTTCTTTCCATGCATCTACGGGATATATGAGTAACCCGAGTGTTCTCATCTCCTGGACTTGATTGAGATGCAGTTAACTAAAAGATAAATGTTATAGGTGATGAATATTGAAGACAAACCTGTTGGGAAAGTTGTTGAATTCTTGTTAATATGAGTAGAGGCCGTGTGTTGATCTCCTTTGCAATAGACACCGCAATCAGAGATGAAGTAGTGTCAGTCAAACGTACAAGACATTCAATTGCCAGAATTACTAACAAATATGGAAGCCTCGTCAATTCAGGAGCTGTTGGGAAAACGGTTGCGCAATTGTGGCAGCATCTACCTGGATTATTTATGGTGACTCTTTAAATTCTAGAAATTATGTTGAATTAGCAGCGTAACTTGATCTTGATGGACTTCTTGGTGAAGGAGCATGTTAAAGAGTGTCTCATCCAGTTCTACTTAGGGTTTCATCTCTTCTTGTTCAAACAAATCACAAGGTGGAAGGGTGCTACGAAATCAGGCTCTACCAAACCATTTCTAGTGCTAAATATGTAAAAACACAGAGATCATACATGTCAATTATTGAATAATCTTTCAGGTTTTAATTGTAAATAATATTTCAGTTATTAGTTAGTAAATTCTCGTTAATAGTCTCGTTATCTAACTATAGATAACGGTTTTGATTTTCTTTATATGTAATACTTTTTATGAAGTAATATATTCATTGTTTAGGTTCTTCACGGCCGTGGTATAAGAGCAAGGCAGCGAAGTATTCCTGTGAAGGAGGAGCCCACAAAGGAGATATCACCAAGAAATAAGACTTGCTCACTAAAGATTGTGGAAGAAAGACTCCACATAATGGGGAGATTGTACCTAAATTGTTTAGAAGAATTATTTTCTTATTTAAAAAAAAAGATCGGCCATTTATTTTTGCATGCAATGGTTTCTTTAAATTAATTATCAAATCTTTGGGGAGTTCTTTTTAGAAAATGAAAGCTTTTAAGCCGCCATTTATATTTGGGTACAAGGTTTTTTTTAATTGAATTATTAAATCTTTGGGGAAATCTTTTTAGAAGATAAAAGATTTTAAAGAACATCCACATAGAGGAAAATAATATATTAGACTGTAATTTGTACACAGAAAATTAATTTCAATGAATTCTTTAATTTCAATTGTTGAAGTAATTTTGTCTGTAAAGAAAATTATCATGAATGGTTTCGTAAAGTTAAAAATACTCTTATTTTTAATGATATGTGGGATGAAATTTGTGAAAATGAGAAATTTGAAGATAATAAAGATGGAGAAGCAATAGATGAAGTGGATAAAAGTGCACCAGTACCACCTACTAATACCAAAGAGTTAGCATTATGAAGAAGCAAGGACAAGAAGGCTTATGCCTTGATCATTACCTCTGTAAGTGAAGAAGTAATTAGACATTTAGTTTCTAGCAAAAGTGCTTGGAAAGCATTAAAGAATCTAAAAGATTTTTATGATTTACATTCTGAGCTTGAAATCATACAATTGTTAATGAAATTATTTAACTTGGAATTAAAAGATAATGATCCAATGAAACTTACTTCTGAAACTAGAGCTATTTTTCATGATATCGATGCAACTGGTGTAAAAGTTGACACTCAACTTACTACATTTATTAAAGTTCTTTATCCTTCGTATACTCATTATGTAGAATCACTTCAAGCTAGTGGCCAGATGAAAGCTATGACCTTCAGAAAACTTGTTGAGAAAATTGCAGAGAGAGATAAAGCATTTGGGAAGAAGTATTTAATCCCAATGAAGAAACTTTGTGTCTTACACATAAATGACACAAATCAAAAGAAGAATGTGCAAAGGATGAAAATAGAAGCAGAGGTTTAGGTAGAGGATAAACAGGACAGTACAGAGGAAGGGGAGGGAGATTTAATCAAGGAGAGAAACAATGTTATAGATGTGTAAAAACCGGTCATACTGTTAGTTATTGTAGAACTTCATGGGAGAAAATTCTTAACAAGAAAGAGAAAATACAAGATAAAGGAAACAATAAAGGTCACCCTCCTGAATCTACACATTATGTTGTTGCACATTGTAATCTTGGAATTGAAGAAGCTTTTAGTACTTAGTTTTCTTAGAATGATATTTGGTTATTAGATACTGGAGCCACATGCCATATGACTTTAGAAAATACTTCTTTTAGACAAGTAGTGATCAAATTGATGGGGTAGTACATTTGGCAAATAAGTCTCAGTTAAAACCTTCAGAAATTGGCTTTGTTAGACTGAAATTATCAAGACTTGTTGATTACATACTTTTTGATGTTCATTATCTTCCACATTTGAAGAGAAATCCAATATCTCTTGTGCAAATTAGACAACAAGATCACTCAATACATATGTTTGATGGTATCATTGAGATTAGAAGAAATTATGATAATGTGATTGTAATGACTAGAGTGGAAGATAACAAACTTTTAAAGTTGAATGGTACCTCATCCAATTCACAGAATTCTGTAAATTTGGCTAAGCATAACAGTAATTTTTTTCCATCTTGTTATGGCATTCCAGATGTGGTCATATGATTTATGATAGTCTTAGAATTATGAAACAAATAGGAGTTCAAGGGCTTCCTACTATTCCAAGACAACTTTCACAATGTGATGCTTGTATTTTAGGCAAGCATAGTAAACAACCTTTTCATGACTCTATGTTTCGAGCTTCAAAAAAGCTTGGTCTTATTCACTCAGATTTATATAGGCCCATGGATGTTCCATCAACAAATGCTAACAAATATATAATGACTTTTATGGATGAATTTACAAAGATATGTTGGGTTTATTTATTAAAAGCAAAATGTCAATATTTTGATACATTCGGAAATTTTCATTTGTGGATTAAAAATGAAGCTCAGCTCAATATTGGAACCCTTCGAACTGATAATGGTGGTAAATATACATCTCAATATTTTGAATATTATTTGTAGGAGAATAGTGTTAAACATCAAACCATTGTTCTTTATAATCCGCAACAAAATGGTGTGGCAGAACGTATGAATAGGATACTGTTGAATATGGTAAGATCAATGATGTTTTTTAAGAATGTTAAGTTAATGTTTTGGGGAGAAGCAGTTCTTTTTGTTGTCTACATTAAGAATATATGCCCTTCTACTGCACTACAAAACAAAACACCTTATGAGATGCAGGATGGCCATCTTCCAGCTGTCAGACATTTTAGAATTTTTGGTTCCACATGCTATGATTTGATTCATTAACAACAAATAAATAAATTGGGAGCAAGAAGCCGAAAGTGTATTTTTTTGGGATATTCTAATACTTCCAAAGCTTATATATTGTATGATAAAGATAACATGAAGTTTATTGTTTCTAGAGATGTTATATTTCTTGAATTTGAGAAAGATGCACTCACTATTGATAAACAACTTTCTCAACTTCATTTATTTAATTCTAAAAAAATATAGCATGAAATGGATAATGAACTTCCAAATCTTGAAGGAGATATTCCTGTTCTTAGTCAATTTTGGGAATTTCCTTCTATAGCAACAAGTTCTTCTAATGCACAAGTTGATGATTGTAATGCACAAGTTCATGAAACAGAGGGTGAGATAGTTGATGATATTGTTAATGGAATGGATAAATTAAGTCTCATAGATAATGAAGAACCTGCTCTTTAAGAAGAAATAGAAAAAAAACCACAACAACAAAGTTTGTAGATCGATACAAACTAAGATATTTCAAAAAAGGTATGATGATTTTGTCACATTAGATTGTGAATTAAATTTTTATGCTTTTGATGAACCTGCATCTTTTCAAGAAGTAGTAACTAGTGATGTATGGAAAAGTACAATGCAAAGAGAGTATGATGCTCTCATAAAAAATGGAACTTGGAGGTTGGTGGACCCTCCAATTGGAACCAAACCTATTGGTTGCAAGTGGATATATAAGAATAAGTATAAAGTAGATGGCTCACTTCACAAACACAAAGAGAGACTTGTAGAAAAAGGATATGCACAGAAAGAAGGTGTTGATTACACAAAAACATTTACTCCTACAACTAAATGGGGCACTATTCAAACTCTATTTTCTTTAGCAGCACAAAAATGATGGAAAATACATCATATGGATGTTAAAACAGCCTTATTGAATGGAGACTTGAAAGAAGATGCTTATATGGCTCATCCTGAAGGTTTTTCTATCAAAGGTCAAGAACAAAAGGTATGCAAATTGGTAAAATCTTTGTATGGTTTGAAGCAATCACTTCGAGCATGGTATGAAAAGTTAACTGAATGCCTTCATAATTGAATTAGAATCATTTCATTCTAGATGATGCAAATTTATTTGTTAAGAAATTTGGAATATCGGTTGTATATATAGTTGTCTATGTGGATGATTTGGTTATCACGGGAAATGATGATGGTTATATAGCCTCTATTAAAAGAGAGTTGAATTTTTTTTTTGATATGACAGATTGGGATTATTACATTATTATTTAGGAATTGGAGTAGATAAAAAACCAAATCACTTTTTTATTTCTCAGAAAAAATATGTTGGAGAGTTATTGACAAAATTTGGTATGCAAGATTGTAATCATGCTTTTACACCGATGGAGAAGAATCTAAAGCTTCAAATTAAGGTAGCACATTTGAAGATCCAACAAAGTACATGCAACTTGTTGGAAGTTTAATTTATCTTACTACTACTCGTCCTGACGAAACTTTTGTTGTAGGAATACTTTCCAGTTTTATGCATGTCATCCCTGTGAAGGTAATTTTAATGTAGCAAAGCGAGTGCTCAAATATTTAAAATGCACTCAATCTTATGGCATCAAATATTCTAAAGTTTCAAACTTCCATCTCACTGGTTATTCAGATTCTGATTTTAATGGAGATAAAGAGCATGGGGTCTCTCCTTCAGGTTATTTGATGAACTTTGGATCAGAATCTATCACATGGAGATCACAAAAGCAATATGTTCCTACTGATTCTACAACAGAAGCCAAATATGTTGCAACAGCTCAAGCCACAAAAGAAATCATTTGGATTCGTAAAATACTTGAAGACTTGTAGGAGAAACAAATGACTTCAACACCTCCTTTGTTGACAACTCTTCTGCAATTCGATTGGCCAAGAATCCAAAATTCCATGATCGAACCAAACACATCAACACCAAATATCACTTGATTCGACATCATGTTGAGTCCAAAACCATTCATCTGACAAATTGTTCTACTTCAGAGAAAATTGTATATATCTTTACTAAAGCATTGGGCTGTGAAAAGTTTGAAAATTTTAGAATGCATCTTGGCATATCAAACGTCCCTTTAGATTAAGGGGGGATTGTTGAATAATCCTTTGGGATTTCATTATAAATAATATTTCAGTTATTAGTTAATAAATTCTCGTTAATAATCTCGTTATCTAACTACAGATAACGATTTTGATTTCCTTTATATGTAATACTCTTTTACGAAGTAATATATTCATTGCTTAGGTTCTTCACGACCTGTGTCACCCACAGTAAAACAAGGATAATGATAGTCAAATCAATGACTAAGAATCATTCGAATATTTGGAGGTTTTGATGTTTTCATAAGAAAGATAAATGGAAAATGGATCGAGTAAATCATGGAACATAATAAGTGTACTAGTTTTGAGGATAAAATTCAGGTTTCCAGGTGGCAAAGTTTCCATAGAATCAATGAGTTTAACCTTTTGGAATAGATCTAAGCATTCCTGCAAATGCTTATTGTTGATTGTACATTTTTCTTCAATTCCATTGACCTACAATTTGATCATTTTTTGGGTATAAATATATATATCTTACCTTATCTTAGTTGTGAATGTTATCATTAGTGAATGGATAAAGCCCATATTATTTCTAAACACATAATGTGGTACTGGTGAGGTGTTATACACACACATCGTGGAGAATAACTAGTAATGAGATGACCATATAATCTATTTAAGAAGTATAATGGAACAACTAAGACCATCCAGTAAAGTGCACACAAATTTATGCATTGGAATGTTCCAGATAACACACAGAATGATCATGCCACACCCCTCTAAGACTACTATACATAATAGTAATGATCACATGTTTGTAGTTGTAAGTTGGGAGGTAAGAATACTAATTGTCTAGCATCCTTTGATGTTATATTTCTAATTTATGCTTGGGAAATTTCTACTATACACTAAGTTTCTTCTATGTTAACCACTTAGAAACAATGGGGATAAACACACTGTATTCTTGGAACATATTGCATCATCTTTCAACAAAAAGACAATATATGTGTTGTAATATAGTAGTTTTGAGGCAATCAAGGGGAATTCCAAGAGAAATGAAGCGATCATGAATTACATTTGTTTTATAGGGTGAAATCTGTGATTGATGTTCTTGGTCACATATTGCATAAGAAATTATGAAGATAAGCAGGTTCTCTTTGTTGTTTACACTAGGCCTTTTTAAATTACAATGAAATTCTTCTATAATTATCTATTGTATTGAGCTTAGTTGTCATCATGGAGTAAGGTAAAATGAACCCCTATGTTCAAAACCATAATGTCAACAATGGTAATTATTATTTATTAAACTAGCCACCAGGTGCTGCCATTACTAACCTTGTATGTGTGTGTTCCTGTAGGCTTAGATGATTCCAAAAGTTCACATCATGTAGATAATTTTGCGTGAAAATTTAGTTATCTCGTCAATATTATGGATTACTGTGTTGTATTCCAATCTAAAATATATTTCATTCATTTTTTGTTAGAATCTTTAATGCCTTGACAACTCTTTTCAAATTTAGTCATTTTCCTCAAGCTCATGGATTTCTTATCTGTGACTTCTCTAACTAATTTTATTTTGGTTTTCAAATAATTCTAATAGTTGTATTTTCTCAGGATGCATTAACTTGCAAAAGTATCATGAAATAAAGTAAGTTTTAACTATGTCAAACTTTTCCATTTATCAGTTTCATTGTGCATGCTCAGGCATAGAGAGTGGGCCTTGACATGGATGTACTAGATGATTTGGGATGATAGCTGACATCCTACTTGGAATTGGAATTTTCTAGACTAGTAACCTTTCACCATAATCATTGGTTGTATTGACATGATTTGTATCTTCTCTATGAGCCAATCTAGCATGTTCACTTGGCAGTTCAACAAGACAAAACATGGTTGGATGATAACTTAGCGCCATTGTTAGTTATGCTTAACACTACATGGATAGGTGCATGAGTAAATGTATATGGTCATATATTGATAACTTAGTGGTAAAATTATATGGATGGATGATAACTTAGTGGGATTATAATTTCATTTTTTAGCATGGAATCCTAGGAACAATAGATGTCCATCAATGAATGCAAGGAAAAAAGTGCATCATGCATCATTGGCATGAAGAAAGGAGGTCAGGTCTCATCTTCTGGTCCAAACAAGGTAAAATTTCTAGCACAACCAGAGATGATTGCAGTAGTATGATGAACAAAGGGGCTCCATTTTTTTAAGGAAGCTTCAATGATTTGGATCTAGAAAAGCATAACATGACATCTACTCTAATCTTATCCTTATTGGGTATTCGTAATCTAAAAGAGATAATTAGATTAAGAAAGTCATCAATAGATTATGTATTGGTAATCCTTTGGTCCCTACCCCATTATTAGAGTCCCTATTGGTAGGAATGTTTCCATCTTAGAATTTGTAGTGGAAAAGCATAGGTCTATATCAATAGGGCGGTCATTGTTTTCCAGTTCTTATTAAAAAAAATTATCAGCATACAATAGGATCAAGAATGGTAGGATAATAAGCCCAATTCAACTAAAAATTATAAGAATGGTTGAAAGGATAGAACCATATTGATTCACATATTCACAATTGAAAGGATAGAAGCATACTTAGGGTTTAAACAAGCTATAAGAGAATGAAAGTCCATCTCACAATGTTGGGGGCTTGCCACCAAGAAACATCATGCCGAATCCTATGGATGCCAAATCAAATAGAAAGTATCATTATATGATGTACGATGTTACTGTAGCAAGGTGTCTCATATATCCTTGACGAAAAAATTGTTGTTCAGATCAATGCAAGCAATGTTTCACCTATATTTCAATATACTTCTTGAATATTTTGGTATCTAATCTTGTCTCGGCCATGATATATTAAAAGAGGAATTGGTTGTCGTTGTTCTTGATATACATGGAGAGGTTCATTGAAATCATCTAATATGAGCTATATTTGTTGCTCAAGGAAAGCACCATCACAATGAATTACACCCACGAGATTATATTTGCGATTAGGTCATCTGAATTTTAAAGAGTTACATTTTTTAGTATTGGTGTCTCATTGCATCATAATACAACTTTTACTAAAAATAAATGAATAAGAAAATGATTGCATGACAACAATAGAAAAGTAAAGAATCTATAAAAGAAAAAAAAACATTTTAATCTTGATGTTACCCGTGGATATCCTTATGCCCCTTCCTATTCTTGGTGTCTCTTGATTTTTCTCTGCAATGAATGGTTGAGGCCTTTCCTTCAACCTTTTAATTCCTAAATTCGTAGAGTCTCATGATTCCTTTTTGTTTGAAGCTTAAACCATGAAAAAATGAAACCCTATCTTACTTAGGTGATCAAAGGAAAGAGACATTAACAACAAAAGAGGCATATGGATACCCTCATCAGTATTTCATTAAACAGTTCCAAGGTCTCTTTTGTTGGCCCACCCATGGCATAAGTTTCAATTACACCATATAGAAGACACCATCCCTCTAATACATTTGATCAAAGACTCTAAGAACCCCAAATCCACCGAATGTTTTTTTCTCTCTATTTGTTTATTTTCCCTTTGGTTCTCTTTTTGTTTTTATTTTTAATTTTTAAACTAAAATAGATTGCCACATTGCATCAAATACTTCCAAGAGTTTTTCTGTGAGCCCTCTCTTGGCATAAGCCATCACCTTTCACAGGACCGCATCTCTCTAATAAATTCAATCAAAGACATTGTGAACCCCAACACCACTGAATGAAAAAAATAGTGAATGGAGCAATTGAAACAATTTGCAACTTTCTAGTTTAAAAAATGATTTTTTTCTTTTTTTATAATTTTCTCTCTAGTTCTTTTTTAATTTTTTTTTGTAAGCTAAAATAAAATAAAATAAAAATCTAAAATGTGGAAGCTTTATGGCCAAACTTTTCATTCTTCTTGTTTTGGTGTTTGTATTCTTTTAATTTTTTAATTTGTTAATATCAATATATTACCTATAATAACTAAATTATATTAATATAATTACGTAGGATATATTATATGGAGTTGTTTATCCATTCAATGATTTCACTCGGACGAAGAGATTGTTTGGCCTAATCTAATCATCCCTTCGGCACCTTGTTTAAACTCTGATTGTCATGTCATCCTCCAAACTCGATAACCTCTAATCAGGTTCATACAGGTATGCTCCAAGGATGCGACAGAGTAGTTCATACCCATCGATCAAACCATTCCATGCATCAAACCATCCCATAAGCGTTGGAATTTGAAATTGAATTAAGTGAATGGTGGGCTAAATTTGAAATTTGAAAACATTTTGAAATGTAAAGTACATGCAATCTTTCCCCAATTTAATCAGTCATATTGCTCTTTTAAGGTAGTTTTATAATTATTCTTCTTATTTGTTTCTGAATGATAAGACCACATATAAAAATATCCTCGCTACTCATGAATTTACACCAATAAAATCGAAGGGATGAGGAATATGGAGATGACATAAAAACTATGGCGACCGAACATTTTGGTCTCCTGGTCATTTTTCTTGGATTTTCTACTAGTGTTAGGAGAGGCAAAGAGAGAGAGCGATTTATGAGTAGGGGGAGTAGGAGAGGTATATAGAGATGTGAAGGTGTAGGGGGGATTTTGGGGGAAATAAATAGATAGATATCGAGGTATGGGGGTAGGGACTTAGGGAGGACTAGGGAATTTAGAAAGAAGGCGGGGTATGGGGTGGGGGAAGAGAGAGAAAGATAGAGAGAAATGGAGGGTATGATAAGTGATAGGGGGAGGGTGGATTAGAAAGTACATAGAGAGAATGGGAATTATGGGTAGGGAGAGGGGCATTAGGAGAAACACATAGAGAGAGGGGGGATTATGGATAGGGAGAGTAGGAAATACAGAAGGGGGAGGGGAGGGGGTGGTTATGGTTTAGGAGAGTAGGAGGGGGGTTAGGGAGATAGAGGGGTAGTTATGGGTAGTGAGAGTGTGTGTGAGAGAGAAATGAAGGGGTGTGCGGATATTTTGGGGGAGAGATAGGGGGGTGTTAGGGAGTCGGGTAAGTATAAATGATTGCAAGAATAGAGTGATTGAAAAACTCATATTTTATACCTTTTTTCTCCAATATAACCACCTTACCTACTATTATTTTTTGTCAATAGTGGAATATTGCATATAGAATCAATATTTTTTTTTTTTTGAAATCCCTTCTCATTACTAAAAACTAGCAAGGTCGCAAGAGTGTATGTTCCAGTGACATATTCAATTGTAATGATGAACTCCAATGAAGGTTCAACATATGGCGCATATACATTGTCCTCTACATTCTACAACCAGACAAAAAAAAAATCTTACCATGAAAAAAAAGAAAAAAAAAGATTAATAATCACTAAAAAATTGTAACGTATTAATAACCTTGATCATATCCATGAGAAAATGCGCATAATTGGTGTATAAATCAGTAGATAATTGTTTTATTGCTTGATGTAAATATTCTATAAGTGGATTTTATTTTTCCCCAACATAGAACTTGTATTTCCTAATATTTTCAATGTGTTCCTTAGGGGTCACCATAACTATATCCAGACACACTCAACTTTAATTCCAACATGGTAAAATACCCCAAACATGATCAACTTTAATTCCACAATTAACGTCTATTCCATCATAGTAAAAATATACAAAAACACTAGACTTTAATTCTAGCACTATAAATCCCAACTGCCATAGTAAAACAACAAAACTAACCCTTTATCCACATTATAAGAAATAAATTCACCTAAAGGAATATAAGATTGGAAGAAATGTTGAAAGAAACTTAAGTTGAATGAAACTGGGGCATGATTCCATCCTCTAAGTTTTACAATTCTCCTCATCCCTTATAGGGCACTCTCTAAGAAAGTGGTCACATGTAGGGCACATCTTATCACAAATACACATTATTATTTTTGAGACGTGTTAGAATAGATCAATAATAGAATAGATTAAGAACTCAATTAGGGGTATGTGGAGGAGTAGAGGGGTGATTGAGTAAATGAGTGATTGAGAAAGAGAGAGAGTTGGTGGGTAAGGTCAGGGAGGGTGTGGGTGAATAGGGTTAGGGAGAAGAAGGG
>LPNX010260969.1:162770-175862 GCA_001517045.1 Pseudotsuga menziesii | reverse complement strand
GGTGTCAGGGATTTAGGGGAGGGAGTGTTAAGGAGTTGGGGGAGAGAGAGGGGGGGTTAGGGAGTTAGGGGAGAGATAGAGGGGGGTTATGGAGTTGGGGGAGAGACATGGGGGTTGGAGAGATAGGGAGATGAGATGTGGGGAGGTTGAGAGATAGAGAGAGGGTGTTTAGGAATAGAGAGAGATGGGTAGTTTATATATATATATATATATGAACATAAACTTTTGTAGGGTTATGGGTAGGGGTGGTGTCAAGGAATTATGTGTGAGAGAGGGGGGTGTTAGGGAGTTAGGGGAGAGAGAGGGGTTTAGTAAGGGTTAGAGAGAGAGAGAGAAGGGGTTTTTTAGGGAGAAATAGGAAGAATAGGGAGTTAGGGTATTTGGGGAGAGAGAGAGTAAGGATTTATGAGGTTGGGTAAGAGATAGAGGGGTAGGAGTTAGGGTTTTTATGTAAGAATAAAGCATACGTGTTTATTTCAACATAAACAAGTGCATGTTTTTATGAATTATTCATGGATATAGTCATTAACCAAGCCTCTTCAATGTGCCTTTAATGTCCTCTATAAAACATGTGTGTTTTGTACACTATAAATGCATGTGTGTTTTGTACATAATAAATGTGTGCATGTTTTATTTTTGTAAAAATATTTTTTTTAATATCCAATAGTCACTCGAACAAGATTAAGAAAATTATAGTCATCTCACAATTTTTCATCAAATTGAACAAGAACTATCCAATTGAAGAGAACCAAAGACAATCTCCATCATTCCTTTACTTATAATTGAAGAGAAATAAAGATAATTTCTCTCATTGATCATTATGGTGATGAGGTATATTCACAATTGAGGAAATAAAACAACAATATTGAAGAAATTATAATGGAAGAGAAAAAAAGACAATTTCCATCATTCATTTGCTTATAATTGAGGAGAAAAAAAGACAATTGTTCTCATTGATAATTGGGGTGATGGGGTATATTCATAAATGAGTAAGAAAATATACAAGCTTGAAAAATATTTAATGGAAGAGCACCAAGGAAAATATTCCACATTCATTTCTTATCATTGATGAGAACAAAAGATAAATTTTCCTCCTTGGTAATTTTGGTGGTGGGGTGAATTCACAATTGAGGAATAAAATCAACAATATTGAAGAATCTCTAGTTTAAGAGGATCAAGGACAATATTCAACGTTCATTTTCTTATAATTGAGGAGCACAAAAGATAATTTTCATCATTCATTTTCTTACAAATGAGAAGCACCAAAGGCAATTTTAATTGAATTGATCATTATGGCGATGGGGAATATACACAATCGAGTAAAAAAATCAAGAAGGAAGAAGAAGCTTCAAGAGATTATTGAAGAAAATAGAGAAAAGAAAATACTAGACATGATCAATCGGTGGAATTCTATGGACACTCATCCAATTAAAATTATAGATGATACCATGAGTATTCCTACCAACCCATGACAAGGAAAAGAGAAGCATTCACTAGAGGTTCCCTCAATTTCCACAGCAGTTGAGCAACTAAAGGGTCGTGTATATGGCACTTTATGTTCTCTTATTTTTTCTTTGATTCTATACTTTTTTATACTATCACTACTTTTTGGCTACCTTTGGGAAAGTTTTGGCTCTAGTAAGGATTGATCATGTTTTCCTTTAATATTTGTTATTTTCTAGTGATTTGGGTATGGCTATGTTTTTATGATTTCCTACTAAAGGAATGGTGTTCCAAGTTCATCGTTGTTACAATTTTAGGATACATAAAGAGGCACTAAAGAAGGTTGCAAAAGATAATGTTGTGGAAGACTTAAAGGTTTGCATATAAGTCTCAATTTTATACACAATATGCATGCAAAGGATTATTTGAGACACGTATATCTGACACATGGGTCAATAAAGGATCTAGATTATTCAATGTGATCCTGCTCATCACTACACATAATCATGGTCAAATTACGAAACGAATATGTGTTTCCGTAGCCAAGTTAGAAATCAATAGTTTTGTAGCCAACCCAGTGATCACGAAAATTTTTCAATGATGCAGAATCTATTGAGTTACACAGCTATTTCGCCATTCTCTTTTGCAATATTTCTAGTATTAAAACTACATCCATACTTCGCAGCATTAGCCTATTGGTTTGGATCATAATATCCTTTGAATAATTAATACATGTTCTTTAATTGGTAATCGGTTGTAACTATTCCCTCTTTCACAATTATTTCGTAGGTTTTGATGTATAAAAACTCTAAACCTTCTCTGGGAAGGATTAGCCATGAACTTGTACAAAAATTATTGAACCTTGATGTAATCAGATTTTATTATACAATATCACTACTTTCTTGTTCTAGATGTGTTGATCAGTTTCATATGAGTGAGTGGCTTTCCCATCTCTTATCTCCAAAGGTAGGGCCCCCTTCTAGTGACAAGCACTATTGTAGTTAGATTTTTCTTTGTTTAGGAATTTGGTAATTGATTAATTGTTTGCATTCATAAAAGTGTGTGTCGATTTCGGAATGGTGTGAGTTCTTAGCATATGAGCATTTAAGGAGTTGAATTTATTATTTTTATATATTATTGAGTTACAGAGGAATGCATATGTTTTCGATGCTTGATTGAAGAGTATAATTTTGACGTGAAGGATTGCATTAGATATTTATTATAATTTTGTTATTGGTTGAGAACCATAGAAGTACATTGTTAATTTATGGTTAGGAATTCGCAAATTGTTTATTCTTAGTTGTTGGTTCTATATGATTTACTTTTTGCAGAATTATTGAGTGTTTTAATTGAATTCTGTCGTTAAGATTCTTTCATGTAGTATAGTGGGATAAGTTGTTATAATTGGTAGAAAAATGCTTTTATTTTGATTAGTTTAAAGGTTTCTTTTAGCATCTATTCAATTAAGGACCATTCGATACAGTGGTATTTTCCAATCCAATATCATTAACTACTCGATCTCCTCTATACTAAAAATCATCCGAGTTAGTGTCTGACATAAACTTTATTGTGTAGATCATAAGTCTTTTGTGGCCCTGGTTTGATAATTTATGAACAAATTTCGGTTAGTCTTTTAAAATTAATCAAAAGGTAAAAGAAACACTTGTAATTTTGGCACCATTATCGGGGAGCTTCCAAGGACATTACAATTTTGGTTGATTGTTTCGGTCTTGTGAGTGTGGTTTTATTTTTTTTAATTTATCTTTGAGTGTGTTGCATATGGTATTTTATGGAATTAGTTTTGTGTTATTTCTAAGGAAGGAATAGTCACATATGATATTTTCTAGAAGTAGCTTTGTGTGATTTCTGAGGAGGGACTAATACGATATACAGACAATTCCATAGGAATATTGCTCGCTGCAGGTCCCTGTGATACTGGATATGCCAATAATTCATGCATAGAATGAGAGATAGTAAAATTAGGCTTGTATATGCATATAATGTAACTGATTGAGCAAAAATATGAATATAATTGAACTTTAAAACTTTAATACACAATAACCGTGCAAAAGAATCTCGTCAATAATCCAAAGAAATAAATAAAACCATAAAAAACAAGATATACCCCGAGAAAATCCTCCACTGATTCAGAGAATAAAGTAACCAACAAACAATCTTAGAGTATGATTGATAATTTTCCTAGAATGATTACAACACAATAGTAGATTGCATTCTTTGATAGAACCATAGGGTAAAGATCAAATGGAACACTGTATGATCTTTCCAAGTGCGTAGCACTTTAATAGCAGGTCAAAGTAGGCCATACAAGTAAGGTAGTGAATATTGCATGCTTCAGTAAGTAGTTAACACTGAGAACATTATTCTATCTTCAACCATGTGCCCTCACTGACTTGGTGTCAATTTGACACTCCATAATTATCTCCCACAAATAATATGTGTTCCCTCCATTAACTCACTGAGTTTAACTATCTCTAATTGAGTTGTTAACTTAATGAACTGAACTGAACTGAATGAAACATATGCAACTGAATGGAACTACGTGGAATTGAATTGAACTGAATCTAATTGAACATAACATAATGTAACTAAACATAAATTAATGTAACTGAATATAAATGAATGTAACTCCATTAGTGCCATCTCCTACAACTGCTTGCATAAATTAAGGATTTGATTCCTTAATTAACTGAAACGTGTTTATCATAATTAATACTCAGTTGATGCCTTATAACTTCGAGTTCACTTGATGGCATGCATGGGTAATTTGAATTCTCTCTCTATCTCTGTGCTCATATTAATTTTCTCTACATGGTCTGTATTTGTTTTCATTAATTATATATCATATCATACTCATAAGAATTATTCTTAACCTATAGCCATATGTATTACCCAATGTCATATAGTCACATGCTAAAGTAAATCACTCTAGGGGTAGCTAATCCCTAAAGGATACTTGTAGAAATTGTTGACCATTACTAGCCATACATTACATTCTATATCCTCGAGACTTAATACAAAATAATTCATGGGAACTTAATACACCATAAGTTTTGGACTTGATACAAGACAAGTCTCAGACCTTAACATAATTTCATGATCTTAACCACAAGATCCTAGTACAAGCATCCCTCTCAAATATTACAATGTCATGTGAAATTAATGCAATATAAGTTTTGGACTTGATACAACACAAGTCTCATACCTTAATAAAACATAAGGTCACAGAGAATATATGAACCTAATTACAACATAGATTCCAAACTTGATTACAATACAAGTCTCATAGCTTAATACAACATAAGGTCATGGAGAATAACTCCTGAATTTATGCTCTCAACACTCCCTCTCAGTGAGGGAGACATTCTTTGCCATACCAAGATTATCTTGGAAATGTCTAAAATTTGTCACAGATGGAGTCTTGTTGCAAGTTTGCAATATTCTCATCAATACCTATGTACTGGAACCCATTTTACATGACGATGACTTCAATGAAGGAAAACTTCATCTCAATGTGTTTTTATCATAACACACATATGGGGTTTTCAAGAAAACTTAACTATTAAATCCTAATGACTATATGATCAAGTATTTCACCCTAGTATGTATCTTCCCAAGCTACATTACTCCTTAGTATGTAGTAATCTCCACAAAAAACATTTTTCTTCTGTAGTACTCTCATACATACATCTTGCTTCTGTAGTNAAGATATATATATATATATATATATATATATATATATATATATATATATAACGATCATATAATAGGTTTTCCATGTATCAAATACACTAAATATATTATTCTAATGTACCTCAAAGGTACTCAAACATATGCCTAGTAGAAAGCATAAAATACAACAGGTTTGCTCAAAGACCAACCAACTACTTACACAAAGTAGCATCATCTAGATCCAATCCAGAATAAAGTTTATCTAAACTAGAAACAATGGATTTTAAATATATTACATACAACATTATACAACAAATGTGTAATAACATGCAGAAAGGATTATATTTTCTCACTGTTTAACATTTGTTGAATTCTTGAATCTTCTCCTAGCTGGAGAAGTTCTCTATGAGCTTTCCATTCTATGTGATGTTCTTCAAGTCATGATCACTTTCTTAGTGATCATTCTCTTTATATTGCAGCACCCCATCTACCTCTCCAAGATTTTTAATTGTTCTCTGACAGTCCAGACTATAACTATTCTTGAGTATCAATAGTCTCTAAGACTTTAACCATGCGTCTGCTCATGTGGATTCTCCCCACAAGTTATCACAACCCCTGGATACCTAAGTCATGTACCATGGCTAGCTTATGGGGATTTTATTTGTTGCTACCTATGAAGACACATCAATACGGGCCTCTTCAACTAGAGGGTTTTTTCTGTACTATACCAAGCTTTCTTTAGATAGAGGCTTTAGTAAGAATGCTAGAAAATTTGCTCATGTATGGATATGTACCATGTCTCAAATATAACTCACTAGAAACCTCAAAAAGCTTTACTTCATTTAAACATGCTCTATCTAGAGAAACACATGTGATCTTCCTCGATCACTATACTAGTCAGGTTTCATATATCTTTGAAACTCTATTTCACTAACCAAGACATATATGAGTCCATAACACTTGTACCAAGTAGGTACCACAACACATGCTATGTACATGTATATGTACAGACTATAAAGCACATGACTGCTCTTGGGACTTATGACTAACCAAGTTCATCTAAAATAACTTTTGATATCTTCCAAATCTGATCTAAACTTCATATTTCTATTCATATATATGGCCATGGCATTTTAATCTATCATCATGAAACTCTTTAGGTTCTCTGCTGCACATTTTCCTTAATTAAGGAAAATCTTATCTGGTGACTGCCACATTTCTAATCATAAGAATCATAAAAAGATTATTGAATATTTTTCTGAGTTTCTTTCTAGATTATGAGAATCATGCATATCTCCTTTTTACAAGAGGCACATCAACCAATTACACTGGTTCTTCAGGTGCTAGTGATATTAGCAACTCCCTATTCACCATGTAAATGTGAGAATCATAATCTGAGTCCTACATCACAAATACTTATGCTCATATCTATATAAATCTCTTCTTTGAAAAATGAACCTAAATAAGATAGAATATCTTCAGGATTCTTCACATCTATCAGAATAGATTTAAGCCATATATTTTGCATGCTTCCCAAGAGGCATAGGAACCTCCCAAACTGTTTTATTTCAGTATCACCCATCTCAATGACTACATTCATGTACTTATTTACTTTAGTTAAGGGCATATTAATTTTCCATACAATAAATAATTATTCTAATGGTTAGAACCATTTCATACTCATGAATTTTATTCACATGAAATACTCTCAATATACTGATAATGATTTACATAGTTATGTATAGATATTGACCAACCAGTTTAACATAACCCATTATAATATTATATACTAATATGCAGTCCTATATCAGTCCAAAAAATTCATTTTATGAAAGAAATATACAAACCCATGTTCATATCTCATGAGGTAAGCATGAAACCCTCTATCTGGCCAACCATGTAGTCTTATGTTCATAGTTTATGAAACAATCATGCATCCCTAAATCTCATGTCTTATGGAGGACATTTTCAGCCTTATATCAGTTGTACATGAGTATAAATCAGTCATACATAAGTCTTATATCATTCCTATATCATCTCACAAAAATATGGACTCATGAGATTGATAACATGCCAATAAGGATAGAAAAAGCAATGTATATGCTAAGCACAATTCCAAGTCCACAAATACATATATATATGGCAGTCATTAAACATAAAAAAAAAAAACTTTAGTTTTGATTTATAACAACATATAAAAAATTGTAAGGTACTTATCTCTATTGTTTGTGTAGGATCCCTCTTGATATCTGCACCCTTACGGAGAAAGGTGGATTCCTTCTTTATTCACTGCAAATTTAAACACTGAAAAAAGAAAACTTAATGCATGTACTAGAAGGTCTGTCTCTAGATGGGAATAAGGATCCCATTAAATCAAGAGTGAATTATCTTATTCACTAAAGGAAACATTGATTTCTATCATCCTCTTCCTTGGATGGTTTATCTTGAGAAGGTTCACCTCCTTCTATGGCGGTGGATGCATGAACTCTTCCTTGTTTTCTTTTCCTTTAATTGCAATCCCGTATGAAGTGACCTGCATTCTTAAAATAAAAAATATTAGTTTTGATCTGTCCATACCTTTATGGATCTCTTTCTTCTTTGCACGGAAAGTTTTCTTGGGAGAAAAAAAATTCTTTCTTTCTTGGTTCTTGTCATGAGGGAAAGATTCTCCTCCTTAGTGCTCACCATCTTGTTTTGAATGCGCCCTTATTCCGAGATGCAATCATGCCAAAGTATTTCAGAATTGGGATGATATTATCCTTCATTTACTGCAAGAAGAAAGGTATCCCATGAGGAGGGGAGTCTATTGATGGCATTTGTAGAACATCATCCTCATCTGTCTCTACATCGATGCTTACAAGTTGATCCTTCACTTGTGAAATATTTGTAAAGAATGATGTGACGGTCTCATCCTTATCCATATTCATGTTTCACAACTTGTTCTTCAAATCCTTGTTTTGAGTAGGGGCATTCTTCTCATAAATATTTGTGAGTGTGTCGAAACACTCCTTTGTTGCCTTCAAAGGTGTGATCACTGACATAAGGTTGTCCTTCATGAAGTCATATATGATCATCTTCTCCTTTGCTTGATTCTCCTTGTAATTTGTTCTTCCTACATTTGTAGTGGGCTATTTGATCATGGAGGTCACAAAATAATCAATATCATGCTCTTCAAGAATATTGATCACCCTTTCCTTCCATGTATTGAAGTTGGATATTCCTTCGATTCGATATTTTGGTCAGATGGATATTGATGCCATTGCTTCTATCTCATTCTCAATACTTCAAGGTCTACGTATGCTTAGAGTATTTGCACAAACTAAGCTCTTGCATGCCCTTTCTCTGACACCATGTTAGTGATTGAGCAAAAATATGAAGATAATTGAACTTTAAATCTTTAATCCACAATAACAATATAGATGAATCTCATCAATAATCCAAAGACATAAATCAAACCATAGAACACAAGATATACCCTAGGAAAACACTTCACTGATTCGAAGGAAAAAAAACCCAGCAAACAATCTTAGAGTATGATTGATAATAGGAAAAGAATCATTACAACACAATAGTAGATTTCCTTCTCTGAGAGCACCACAGAGTAGAGATCAAATGGAATGTTGTATGATATTTCCAAGTGCATAGAACTTTAATAACAAATCAAGTTAGGTAATACAAGTAAGGTAGTGAATATTACACGATCCAGTAAGTAGTTAATATTGAGAACAATGTTTTATCTTCAACCATGCACTCTCACTGACTTGGTGTCAAGTTTGAACTCCATAATTATCTCCCAAAAAGAATATATGCGCCCTCCATTAACTCATTGAGTTTAACTGTCTCTAACTGAGTTGTTAACTGAATGAAATAAACTAAATGGAACTACATAAAACTGAATGGAACTACATGCAATTGAATGGAATTGCATGCAACTGAATGGAACTGCATGCAACTGAATGGAACTGCATGCAACTAAACATAACTGAATGTAACCGAATGTAACTAAACATAAATGAATGGAACTGAATAGGATTGAATGTAACTCCATCAGCGTCATCTCCAACAACTACTTGCATAAATTAAGGATTTGATTCCTTAATTAACTGAAACATTTTTATCATAATTAATACTCAACATATGTATTATCACTTCGAGTTCACTTGGTGGAATGCATGGGTAATTCGAATTCTCTCTTTATCTTTGTGCGCATATTAATTTTCTCTACATGGTCCATATTTTTTTTCATTAATTCTATATCATATCATACTCATAAGAATTGTTTTGAACCTATGGTCATATGTATTACTCTAGGTCATATAGTCACATGCTAAAGTAAATCACTCTAGGGGTAGCTAATCCCTAAAGGAGACTTGTAGCACTTATTGATCATGAATAGCCATACATCACATAGTATATCCTCTAGACTTAATTCAACATAAGTTATGTGAACTTAATACACCATCATTTTTGGACTTGATACAACACAAGTAGCAGACCTTAACATAAGGTCATGATATTAACCATAAGATCCCAGCACAAGCATCTCTCTCGAATATGACAATGTCAAGTGAGATTAATACAATATAAGTTGTGGACTTGATACAACACAAATCTCAGACCTTAATACAACATAAGGTCATGTATAATAACTCTCAAAGTTGTACTCTCAACATATAACATCCCCCCCCCCCCCAATTACTAATGGTGCGGGAAGAGCTGGGAGCTCAATAAGAGGAAGATGCACTCAGAGGGAAACACCTCTACTAATGTCCCTAAACAAGACAATCCTAATCACTCCACTAATCCTACTAGAATAGAGGTTTTACCAACTCACATTGATGATGAAAATCTAGTGACAGAGTTCGTTCAGGGGGGATAACTTTCCAACCAGCTAAGTGCTGGCAATTAGTTGAAAGAGGAAAAAAAGTCCATTGGCTCCCTATTGTCTACTAGATTAATTATGTTGGAAGTTTTTTGGGTAAGTATGGATGGTAGGGGGGAGAACATTACAAACATGGAGGAAACAAATGGGGAAGAATCAAGTATTAGAACAAACACTTTTGAAATTCTAATCAGAATTCAGGGTGTACACTTACAAATCAGATGAAGAATATCCCACATTCAACATTGCTGAATTTTCATGGTATGGAAAGTGAGGACCCATATACATTTCTGTTTGAGTTTGATGTACTCTACAAGAGCTATGATTACCTTACAGATTATGGAAGGCTAAAAATTTTCCAAACCACGTTGAATAATCAAGAACTTATGTTGTTTATGGGGTTGGGAGGGGACAACATCTCAACCTGGGCACAGATGAAGAAACGTTTCTTGGATAAATATCAACAATATTGTAAGAATAAGGATCGGAAGGAAGCAATTTTTAAAATGACCCAGCGAGAGGACAAGACCTTGGAAGACTATGTGGAGAGGTTTTAATATAGTTTGTAGAGATGCAGAGAGAGTGTGTTAAACAGTGACACATTGAAAATTGTAATCTTATGACAAATTCAGGATGATTGCCTTGATATTTTAAATTTAATGGGTGAAAGTGATGTGTCCCTACTAAAATATGAAGAAATATGTGACCTCTGCATAAGACACTCAAGGAACGCCTCTAGGTCAGGAAGAGGAACCATATATGCCGTAAACAGAACCATGAAGACTTCAAGGGAAGGCATTTTGAGAATGGATATTGGCAACCTCCCTAAGGATTTTAAAAGTGACATACTCAATTCTTCGAGTTCTCATTTGGATGCACTTTAGGTGAAGAAAATACAAGAATATAAGGATCGAGCATTGGTTATTTTCTATCCTAAATATATAAAAATACATCCCCTTAAGAATTTCCCACTAGACAAAGTGGAAATATGCTTCCTATGTGACTAGGATCATCCTACGAAAAACTTCCCCTCATTTCCAAGACTCAAGGTTATATACGCGGAAGCAAAGATAGAAGGAGTGTTAAATTTTCATATGCTAAGCTAGATCATTAGTATTTCATTTCGAATTCATAACAAAAGCATATAAACAGGATCACTGAAAGATAGACAAGCACAACCATAGAAACGGAACACAAATATTTATCTTGGGAAAACCCTAAAGGGAAAAACCTAGCAAAAGATTCCTCAATATAGATGCCCCGAAAGGATAAAAGGTAAAACCAACAAGGAGATCAAATCCTGATCCTCCTCCTTCTCCAGCTACTCTTCTCTTCTCCACTAATGCGCTACACAAGTGAGAGAGTGTGTTCCAAATGAGGAGCACTACACCTCTATTTATATTCATCCATTCACTTAAGTTAACTCATCTGTCATTTAGGCTCAAGTTAATCATGTAGGCTCGAGTTACACATGTAGGCTCAAGTAACCACACTGGGGTGCTAATGACCCGCCTTTACAATTAGAGGGGACTGCCTCATGACTCTTATTAGTTCTTCCGATTAGGAGCATCGAGGTACAAAGTAATACAAGTGGTTCTCTCGGTAGGACCATCGGGGACCACAAAGAAATACATATAGAATATTATTCAAAGTTACAATATTTCAACACTCCCCCTTAACGAGAAGGGTATTCTATAACAACATCAACAACAACAATAATAGGAGAGAGATAGAGGACATCATCAACATCATCAGAGTGATACATATATAAATCATTCGAAGCTTTTCAACATCATGTATTCTTCATCTTCAATCTTTAGTCTTCAGCATCATCAGTACTTTGACTGCTTCGATCAGCAACATCTTCAGCATCTTGATTCTTCAATCAGCAGCAACATCTTCAGCACTTTGACCTTTTGATCAGAAACATCTTTAGCACTTTGACCTTTCAATCAGCAACATCATCTTCGGAACTTTGACCTTTCGATTAGCAACATCATCTTCAACACCTTGACCTTTCGATCAGCAACATCTTCTTCAACACTTTGGCCTTTCGATCAGCAACAACTTCTTCAGCACTTTGGCCTTTCGATCAGCAACAACATCATCATCATACTCTGATCTTTCGATCAGAAACATCATCATGGAAACATCATGAAAACATAATCATCATCATCATCAAAATATCAGCATCAAAATATCATCATCATCATACTCTGATCTTTCAATCAGAATCATCATTATCATCAACCTCTGATCTTTCAATCAAAAACATCATCAATCGAACATCATCATACTATAACATCAACTCATCATCATATTCTGATCTTTCGATCAGTACGTCATCATCATCATACTTTGATAATACGGCATCATCATCATTAGGATCTCATCATAATCACATTCTGATCTTTCGATCAGAAACATCATCATCATCATCACATTCTGATATTTCGACCAGAAAACATCATCATCATCAGCAGCATCATAATCATAAGCAACTTCTAATCTTTCTATCAGAAAACATCATCATCATCATCTTCTGATCTTTCGATTAGAGAACATCATCATCAGCAACTTTTGATCTTTTGATCAGAGAAACATCATCATCATCATATTCTGATCTTTTGATCAGAGAACATCATCATCGTCAACAACAGCATCATCATCATATTCTGATCTTTAGATTAGTACGTCATCATCATCATACTCTGATCTTTCGATCAGTATGTCATCATCATCATACTTTGGTCTTTTGATCAGTACGTCATCATCATACTTTGATCTTTCTATCATTATGGCATCATCATCATCAGTAACAACCTGCAATCCACAACTCAAAGACAAAAAAGTCTTTGGATCACTTTTGGACTTAAAGTCCAGGGATGATATAATCCCACCACATTCTCCACAACCGAAGTTACCGGATTTATTACGGGAGAATCAGTCCCTATCACTTTAGGACTAATTCCAAGGACAGTGCAATCCTACTACATTCTCGAGGACCGAAGCCACCAGATTGATTACGGGAGAATCAGTCCCTATCACTTTAGGACTATGTCCAAGGATGATGCAAC
>LPNX010260969.1:69369-162711 GCA_001517045.1 Pseudotsuga menziesii | reverse complement strand
GAGAATCAGTCCCTATCACTTTAGGACTATGTCCAAGGATGATGCAATCCTACCACATTCTTGAGGACCGAAGCCACCGGATTGATTATGGGAGAATCAGTCCTTATCACTTTAGAACTATGTCCAAGGATGATGAAATCCTACCACATTCTTGAGGACCGAAGCCACCTGATTGATTACGGGAGAATCAGTCCCTATCACTTTAGGACGATGTCCAAGGATGATGCAATCCTACCACATTCTCGAGGACCGAGGTCACCGGATCTATTATGGACAGATGTCCCGGGATGATACAATCCATCTTCATTCTCGAAGACTGAGGTCTCCGGATCACTTTATGGCAAGTGCTCAGGGATGATACAATCCCACCACGTTCTCGAGGACCGAGGTCACCGGATCTATTATGGACAGATGTCCCAGGATGATACAATCCCTCTTCATTCTTGAATACCAAGGTCTCCAGATCACTTTAGGGAAAGTGCCCAGGGATGATACAATCCCACCACATTCTCGAGGACCGAGGTCACCGGATCTATTATTGACAGATGTCCCAGGATGATACAATCACTCTTCATTCTCGAAGACCAAGGTCTTCGGATCACTTTAGGGAAATTTCCCAGGGATGATAAAATCCCACTTCATTCTCAAAGACCGAGGTCTCCGGATCACTTTAGGGCAAGTGCTCAGGGATGATACAATCCTACTGCAACATCATTACTCCCCCTTTCGGGGAAGGTCTTTCCGAACCACACCAAGCTTGTCCCAAAAGTGTTCGAACTTTACCCGAGACAGAGGCTTTGTCAGCACATCATCATCTAAACCATCTTCATCTACATCTTCAGTATGTGAATACTGAACTATCACCATATGTATCTCCAGTATGTGAATACTGAAAGTATCATCATCTATATCTTCAGTATAGAAATACGGAGTCACCATCATCTGCATCTACAGTATGTAAATACTGAAACATCTTCTATATCTTCAGTATGGGAATACTGAAACATCATCATCTGCATCTTTATATTGTATGTAGAAATATCAAATTTCTATGTGTTACGACGGAACACAGGGTTCTCTGTTATCATAACTCTCGTTATCACATAGAATCAATGCAGTATCCATCTTCAGGTCAAGGAGACATGATATCAGCTTTCGAAGCCATATGGCTTCACAACTTAGCAAAGCAATCTGCTATGTATTTTCATTCTAAGAGAAACACTGGACTGTTTCCTGCTAAACCATGAACTCATAGCAGACCCCAAACAAAAGCATCTACCTGATGTGCTTTTCCTATCTGAGATACTTCCTGCCCAATCTACATCTGTATAGCCATACAATCTGTAGTCATGGCTACCATCATAGTATAAACCAAGGTCTATAGTCCCTTTCAGATATCTCATCACATGTTTTGTAGCTACTAGGTGAACCCGTCTTTGAACAAGATATTGACTTAAGGTGTTCACAGCAAAACAAATGTCTGGTCTGGTATTTGTTAAGTACATCAATGACCCAATGATCTGTCTGTAATGAGTCGCATCCACTAACTCTGATGAGTCATCAGCTAACAGCTTCAGGTTGGATTCCATGGGCGTGGCCATGGATTTGCATTCCAACATATTGAATCTCTTCAATATCTCTACCGCATACTTTCCTTGGTTGAGAAATATTCCTTCTGAACTTTGTCATAATTCCAGACCTAGGAAATAGTGCATTAACCCAAGGTCTTTCATCTCAAATTCTTCTGCTAGTTTCTTCTTGCTTTCCATGATCTATTTCTCATTCCCTGTCAAGAATAAGTCATCCACATATAATAATAGGATGACAGGTTCATATTCTACAACCTTGAGATAAAGGTTAGGATCAGCTTTACTCTTGGTAAAGCCCATAATTGACAGGAAACTGTCTATCCTTCCATACCAATTTCTGGGAGCTTGCTTCATGCCATAGAGGGCCTTCTTTAACTTACATATATGAGTCCATCTGTCTTCAAATTCAAATCCTTTTGTAAAATACCACATTATTTCTTTTTGGTTTGAGTACTATATCCCAAACATCATTCTAGTAGTCTTTCATCATAACATATTCCATGAGTTCGTCTTGTCAGATCATCAACATATCCTAGTATTCTACATTCAACTTTGAAGGTTGTAACCCACTTTACTCTTGGTAAAGTCTCAATCCATCAGGAAGCTGTCCATCATGTCGTACTGTGTCAAACTCAGATATCTTCTGTAGTCACTCCCCCTGAAGTGGAGTATTATCTTCCTTCTTCATTCTGTACAGGTGGTTCTATGCTTGATATATACTGGTCAATAGAGTATGCCATGTCATAGTCTATTCTTTCTGAGGAAAATCACGAACCTTGCTTTGTACACTTGTTCTTGTAGATCCATATGGAGGATATTACATACTTTCCTTTATATCTCGAAATCATATCGTATACATCATTCCTCATGATCAATTGTCATTCTTTAATCATAGCTTCTTTCATAGCATTCTTTTATTCATCTTGAGTTATCTCTCATACCCATGGTGGTCTTCATCCTTCGAGGTGGATCTACCGCTCTCTGAAGGTGTCTTTGATCCTGGGAGCTTCAAATTCATGTTTATTGAATCATTCATCACTTGTTCTTCGGAACAAGTCTCATCCTTCTTTTATTGTAGGAGGTTGTACAGGACCTTTCCTACAATTCAAATGCACCAATTGCATGGTTAGAACTATTTCATATGCATAATGACAAATTCTTATGCATCATGCAACTGTTTAGCCAATACAACATTCATCCATATCTCACAGAAACTTTCTAGATGCCTTCCATCTCTACCATGACATCATTGAGATTGTGCACTAATCCAATATGTCAGCAAAGAGGTTTGATAAGTAGCAATGGAGATTTGTATAGCACCATGAGCTACTTACCCATCACATGCATATTAGTAGTATACAGTCATTAATGCAAACAATCCATCATGCATAACACATCAACTAAATATAATCAAATGTATAACAAAACAATATCATGAAATGACAATCGAATACTTATCTTTTAGTTGTTTCATGGGTAGAGTCCATCTTGATCATTCTGCTTTATCATCTTCTTTATTCATGAAATCATAATTTCTTATCCAAATGATAAGATGAATAAGAGGTTCTTCAAGAATTGAGTTCTTCATATTCCTCATCACTTGAGGGATCTTCTTTGAATGGTAAGAGCTTGATCTTCAATTTCTCCCATCTTCTTCTTCTCTTCTTATGAGTCGAGCTGAAATTAATTACTTCCTTCTGGCATACATTCTTCGCATAAATGAATCCCATGATCCTGGGAGGCCATTCAAGGTGGCTATCACCACTTCTGCATTCTCCACTTCTTCTACCGCTTCAAGTTGTTCTGCATTCTGGATATTCACATTCTTCAACTATTTTCTCAAAGCCATCTTCTGAATTAAGTTCTTATCTTCAAATAGCTTGATCAAGGAATAAAACATCTTCGGTGTCTTTAGGGAAGACACTTGTGGTACAATTTGATCCGTGATTGAATCAACAATGATCTTCTTGGCCTTGATCAAGTTCTTCTTGTGTAAGGATTTGAGCCTCATCTCCCTCTAGAACTGGAACATCTCTACTCATGTAGGTGTCCAATTCATTTTCTTCAGAGAGATCAAATACTTCCATGCTTGGAAGTTATCAACTTCACCAAGCTCATCAACAAGCTGATGTTATAGATCACTTTGAAATGAGAACCTCAAATTCAAATAGCAAAAGACTAGATCTTACCGATTTGAGGTGTCCATCCTGTTTTCGGAGCTGGCTGATCTAGGGCTTGTCAGAGAAACCCTAATTTTCAAAAATTGGAATATTTTATATCTAACTATATATAAAGATAGATCTCTTCAAATGGAGCTGTCCAATGTACTCATTTTCTGAAAACAGTGGAGGGAAGCTCCCGGAACAGGAAGCCCTAGTTTTCCAATTTCTTCTACAGAAATGACTGTCACTGTCTCTATGATATCTCCGAAATTATTGCTCCTCAATGTCTGAAATTTATCACTAAGGTATCCTCACATGTCCCTAATCCAACACCATAGGTTTCATCAAAATTTGTTTCACCAATTGGGATTTATGATCCTTTTCCCAAGGTGACCTTTTGCAGGACTGTTCAGAACAACAAAGTTGTACGGCATGCCACGTGTCACTAGTTCATATTCTGAGTCTAATATTCGGATCATAGAAATTAAAGTCTGTTATTTTTATAGAAAATCTTTAGGAATCCCATTTGGACTTCTGTATCCCAAGATATAGCAAGTTTCCCCAGGTGTCTTGTTTAGGGATGAATTCTGGAAGAGGTTGGAACCCTAACTTGGAGGGATCATATCTCCCAGAATATAGTGAATAGAAAGCTTAATTTTGGATACAGTGTACATCCAGATTGTATCTTCGTCCTTTGAAATTTTCAACTCTTGAGCAGTCTCCAATCTCAAAATATATCAAAAGTACCAAAACTTAGCATTTTTAGTATTTAGGGTTTTTCTAGCTCGGGGTCAAACTAGGGTTTGACTTTCCCAGAGTTTCACCCAACCAAATTTATTGATCCAGGTCTCTAAACTTCGATTTTGATGAGGAGAACAATCCTATGCCAGGATCACTCAAAAATTTCTCTTATGTATAAAGCCCTAATTTTCCACACCAAAACTTAAAATGCTCGGAATCGAATTCCGCTTCGACAAAAAGATGCGCCCTTCAATGGAGAGTCAGTCTAGCCTTCTTTTGCTGATCGATTGTGGATAGAGACCCAAAAAGTAAGAATCCCTAGCTTCTGTAGCTGCACAATGTCTTCTTTCAGGGTGGCTCTGTTACCATGTTAAATTTTCATATGCTAAGCTAGATCATTAGTATTTCATTTCAAATTCATAACAAAAGCATATAAACAGGATCACTGAAAGATAGACAAGCACAACCATAGAAAAGGAACACAAATATTTATCCTGGGAAAAACCTAAAGGGAAAAACCCAGCAAAATCTTCGTCAATATAGATGCCCCAAAAGGATAAAAGGTAAAACCAACAAGGAGATCAAAGCCTGATCCTCCTCCTTCTCCAGCTACTCTTCTCTTCTCCACTAATGCGTTGCACAAGTGAGAGTGTGTGTTCCAAATGAGGAACACTACACCTCTATTTATATTCATCTGTTCACTTAAGTTAACTCATTTGTCATGTAGGCTTGAGTTAATCATGTAGGCTCAAGTTACACATGTAGGCTCAAGTAACCACACTGGGGTGCTAATGACCCACCTTTACAATTAGAGGGGACTGCCTCATGACTCTTATTAGTTCTTCTGATTAGGAGCATCGAGGTACAAAGTAATACAAGTGGTTCTATCGGTAGGACCATCGGGGACCATAAAGAAATACATATAGAATATTCTTCGAAGTTACAATATTTCAACAAGGAGAACCTATTTGCTTCATATCTCGACCTTCAAGTATGGTCTATATTTTATGGAATCATTTAACCCTTATGGGAATAGTGCACAAACAACACACCAACCACAAGCCTCACAAGTTCCAAAAAAACCTCAACCCTAGTATCCACCTATGCCACAACAAACCTAGGCACCTCCATATTCACAAAAAAACCCTTAGCAATCTAAATGGAGAAATCTAGGCTTTGGAAATCAGAAACAAACTCAATAACAACCTCCTCAAATGAAAACCTCTCAGCAACCTTAATTTGTACCAGCACAACCATTAATGCAACCATCTCCACAACCCTAGTTAACTTTACCATTGATCCATCCACATCCCAGACCAATTCTTCTCGCACAACCTGATCATAACCCCAATAACAAGGCTGGACAAACTATAATGGTTGTTGAACTACCAAATTACCCATCCTATTCCATTTCCACAGTGGAATGCCGCGACATCCAGTGGCGTTTTGGAAGAAACATTAATAAAACCACTTCCCCCATAATTATAGAAGAACATATGGAAGAGACACCAAATAATTTACCAGTAAAACCAAAAGAGAATCTCCCACCCATCGCACCCATGAAATCACAAGAAACAGAAGAAAAAAAACATCCACTATATCTTGAGTACTTAATTATAGACAAACCAATGGCTCATCTAGAGTTCAATCTTCTGGGGGAATTACATAATTTCTTTGTGATAATCCTACTATTCCAATCCATTAAATACATTCCCATTTATTCAAAAGCTATTAGAGATTTATGCTTAAGGAAACCGAGTAGGAAGAGGAAATACCCCCCAGCAGTCCATCTGGTTGGATACTTGGAAAAAATAATGATGGGAAATACTCTTGTTGCTAAATAATTTGGCCCTAGTAGTCTTGTTTTCAAGGTACAAACAAATGGTTTCCCTCTCTCTCTAACACACTGATAGACTTGGGAGAGACCCTTAATGTGATGCGTAAACATACAATGGAAAGACTTAGACTCACAAACCTTTAATGGACTACTATTTTTTTACATTTGGATGACCAATATTCTGTAAGGCTAGAAGCAATTATAGAATATGTTGTGATTTTAGTGGATTCTTCGGAATACCTGACGAATTTCATGGTTTTGCAGAAAAAATCAAATTTGGGAGGATATCCATTCATTCTAGGATGACCAAGGCTGGCCACAATTGATGCTTATATTGGTTGTCAATCAACAAATATGTGGATATCAAATGGTAATGTTGTCAAGGAACTTAGACTATACCCCTGTTCCAAGACAATGATACAACAATATCTTAACTTGTGTCTATAAGGAGAGGAATCCGATCAAGAAGATGAGGCTCTAAAGCTTTACATGATTAAACAATCTCTGGCAGCAAAAGAGCCAACAACATATGACTTGATAAGTAATATTATGACAGATTCTAGTCCTTTTGTAGATTTTATGGAGTTGTTCAATCCAGTGTTTTCTACCCATAAAAATAATACTATTCCAAGTCAATCAATGATCTCGAATACTAATCCCAAGTTTCTTACTGATTATGTAATCTAGGAAGTGGAATTTGAACATGGAAACACATTAAATATCAGTTCCACATTGCCAGATCAGCAAACATAGATGTTTATCTCTATACTGAAGAAACATAAAAATGTATTTTCATGGGATTACAATGACATGAGGGGTCTCCACCCAGATTTGTGTACACACCATATCTATACAAAGGAATAATGTAGACCCATTAGGCAACCTCAATGCATAATGAATTCTACATTAAAGGGGGTGGTCAAAGATTAACTTCAAAATTTGTTGGCTACAAATTTTATTTATCCAATCTCAAATAGAAAATGGGTGTCCCCGCTTGTCATGGTTCCTAAAAAGAATGGAAAATGGTGCATCTGTTTCAATTATAGAGAACTAAATAAAGTTATGCATAAGTACCATTTTCCATTGCCTTTAATCTATCAGGTACTGGAAACACTTTCAGGGAAAAAGTATTTCTCCTTCATGAATGGATTCGATGACTACAATCATATCAGTATAGCATTAGAATATCAAGAAAAAATGACATTTGCATGCCTATGGGGAACGTTTGCATACCATGTGTTACCTTTTGGATTATGTAACGCTCTAGACACATTTCAACATTTACTCCTTAGTATTTTTGCAAACCTCATTCATGAAACCATGGAAGCCTTTATGGACGACTTCAATTTGCATGGTGGAGATTTTGATGAAGCATTGAATAATTTGGGAAAATTACTTACACGATGCAAAGAAGTGAACCTATGTCTTAGCAATGAAAAGTACAGAATGATGTTGACATAGGGAGTGGTTCTGGGTCATCTAATATCACCATAAGGCATTAAAGTAGACCCAACCAAAATAGAAGTAATCCTCAACTTACTAGTACCACATACACAAAAAGAGGTACATAGTTTTATTGGATATGCAGGTTACTATAGAATATTTGTCCAAAATTTCTCAAAGATTGCTAGTCCTTTATTTCTGCTAATGTCCAAAAATAAATAGTTTGAGTGGTCAGATTTCTATCAACTATCTTGGAAAACATTAAAACAAAAAGTCTCTACAACACCCATCCTACGAGGTCTTACTTGGTACCTACCCTTCGTAATATCAATAGATTCTTCTGATACCTCTCTAGGAGGAGTATTGGGCCAACAAGAATACCATAAACCATATTCTATATATTTCACTAGTAAAAACCTGACATTCGTAGAACTAAACTATACAGTGACCGAAAACGAATTCATGATTGTCATTTATGTTGTAAACAAATTTCACCGTTACATTAACGAGTATCTAGTAATTGTGCACATCGACCATTATGCTATTAAATACCTTATGAACAAACCCATTACAAATGGAGGATTCACTTGGGGGTTTCTATTGTTATGAGAATTTGACATCTCAATAATAGACAGACCAGGTAAAGATAATTTGGTTGTCGATTTTCTTTCTAGAATAATGAATACTAACAAATCCCTATCAGTTGATGATACTTTTCTAGATGAACATTTTTTTTTATATCCACTAATGTACCTTTGTTTGCAGATGTAGCAAATTACTTGGTTGTAGGGAAACTTCTAGGGCACATGACATCGAAAGCTAAACAAATAATTGTGCAGTGCAACAACATATTTTCCTTGATGAATGGTTATTTGTTTTATGTAGGACATGACTTGGTGATCCGTCGATGTGTATAAGAATATGATATCTATCAAATTACTAGAACCTGTCACGATGTCCCTTTTGGAATACATTTTGTAGACAAGAGAACAACAAAGAAGATATTACACTTGGGCTATTATTGGCCTACCATATTTAAAGATGCACGAGAGTATGTCTGTAGATGTGATAGCTGCCAAATAATGGGATAACCAATGTAGTAAGAGGAAATTCCATTACAAACTCGGTTGATGATGGAACCATTTGAGAAGTGGGAGTTCGAATTTGTTGTCCCTATCAAACCCTAATCCAGGAATAAATAAAACATTCTAGTATGCACAAATTATGTGACAAAATGGGTAGATGCTAGGGAAATTCCATGAACAACGAAACAAATTTTTTTGGATTTATTGTATGCAGATATTTTTACTAGGTTTGGAATTATTAGGGAAATATTTATTGATGGAGGATTATAATTCACATCTAAACTTATTAAAGCTCTTACATAAAAATGCCATACCAAGCACAAAGTAACTTCAGCATATAATCCCTAGGCCAATGGGAAAGTGGAAGGTACAAACAAAATCTTGGAAGCTATACTGACAAAAATGGTGCAACTCCATTAAATAAATTGGGATTAAAGGTTTCTAGAATCCTTATGGGTCTATAGAATAACATGGAGAACCACCACAGGTTTGTCCCCTATGAATTAGTATATGGGAAGCAAGTCAACTTACCAATAGAAGTTGAAATTAAAACATTAAGAAATGCATTTCAATTAGGCATGGGTCTATCATAGGATCAACATAATCTCCTACAACATCTTGATGAAATTGATGAATTGTGGATAGCTTCCACACAACGTACAACCATTGTTCAACAAAAAAGAGCTAACTACCTTGATCAATTCATCAAAAGTAAGTATTTTCAGGAAGATAATTGGGCTCTCCTCTATGATTCCAAATTCAAAAATTTCAAAGGAAAACTTCCCACCCATTGGTTGGGACTGTATGAGATTTAATTAGTCAATGATAATGGTATAGTACGACTCAAAACTATTGATGACAAAAGAACACTCCTTATGTCCAAGGGTCATCAAATGAGACCATATAAGAAACCATTGTCCAAAGAAGAATTCAATTGTAATATTGATGCATGTTGGTGCATTTAATACTTTGAGATAGCCATCTCAACTTTTGAATAATAACATTATCTTAAAAAAATGGGACTACAAAAAATATATTCACGGACGTAGTCTCTAAAAAAAAATTCACTATGAAAATCTATTTTCGAGACATGGCCTTAAAAAAAGGATAGAGAAAAGTTATTTTGATACTAATAAGTTTATCTATTAGTTTTTGCGGGAGTATTCACAACATCTATAAGAAATTTGGTTTTCATGTCTCCTTGAATAAATCCCTACCGACTCATTGATCATTTCCCTCCATATCCCACTCATTTCCATCCTTTTCCAGCCTCTCCAATCCTTGGTATTTTTATTGACTTGTAACATCCATTTTCTTACATATTCAGACATTTTCCAGAAGCTTCATGCCTTACACCATCTGTAATGTTGTAAAACCCTTTTCTAGTCCATTCCAGAAAAATTTTCCATAATGTTGCGGAACCCTTTCATGTTCCACTAAAAAAACCTTTTCTGTTACATTACGAAGATATTTTATGTAATGTTGCGGAACTCTTTCCCATTCCACCCCAGAACCCTTTTCGGTTCCATTGCGGAAACATTTTCCATTATGTTGCAATACCCTTTTCGTTCCACTACAGAACCTATTTTTGTCACATTGTGGAAATTCCAACCACCATATTACAAAACTTTGCTTGTCATAGAACACTGGAAACAACATGGAGCAGCAGTATCTTAGATCGACTTCAATACTGTCGCCAACCCGTGGAACAACAACATCGCAGATTGACATCACGTAGACTACAAACTCACTCCATCACAGATTTAATTTTAGTATCCATCCAAGGTCACATCAAATTCACTCAGATTTGACTACATCTCAAAAGATCATTTCATATCGTCAGCACGAGACCATACACTTCACCATACCAGAAAGAAATACACAATAGAACCGTACCACCTTGTCAACAGAATAAATGGGGGTCTTCAACCATAATTATCATCATCACAATCAACAAGCCCACAGAACTCCATGCACCCCTTTTTCAAGTAATAAAGTTACATAAGCACCCTTCATTAGCATTTGATGAGTACGATAGGACTAACCATGGTTTACCAAGCCATTTCTCCAACACAGGGTCATGTGTAGATTTGGATGGGGGGAGGGGCTAGAATTACTGTTAAATATAACCAAATATTTCCAAAACAACCAAATTAATAAATAAAAGTTACCAAATTTGGATTATAATTAAATACGCCATCAACAAGCTATTAGATAAATCATTACTGAAAACATCACTGCACCACCCTATGAGGAAATGATAACCCACCTTTAAAGGTTCAAGTCCATTTGTATTCTTACGAAACTGATAAAAAAAATTGAGTGTTGAGTAAAATTAGAAAGAACGTAAGGGAGAACATAGAAATGATTGCAATGGGGAAAGTAATCCAAAGTGAACTCGAAAATACACACATGGTTTACAGGTATAGATAGGTGAAAATGATATTCCAACAGGCAGGGTGGTTGAATTATTTTGACAAGATAAATGAAGGTGACATTGGGATCACAGTGGAATTTTCTCAAACATATGAATATCCAGCTACAAAATTAAGAGGATTAAAAGTTCAAACATACGAGTTGACAATCGCAAGGGTTTCAGGGTTACCTCAAGTGGGCAAAAAATGGTTCGAAAGGGGATTACAAATGAAATCAATCAGAGAAGAATTACTAGAACCCAATGAGGTAGTAGAAGGTACATAGAAAGGGACACAATGAGCTTATTTTTCATCTCTATGGGATGAAGTGGCTCTATATGTGCTCAAATTTATAACATGTGAAGGTCGGTTCAGTTTGCTATTTTCTTATGATTTTAAAATTTCGATTTATTTGAGACATCAAAAGTATATCAATATGCAATATTTTATGTGGAAATCCCTATACTTGATGTGTAGAATGGTTAAGAATGGTAGTAACCTAGACACCAGTCTGAAACATCATGGGCTGATCAAATTACTGGTAGAAGATTCCTTGCAAAAGAAAAATTAGACATGGGGGTTATTCATTGGAATATATCCAAGATCCAGGAAGGCATCGAGGAAGAGAAGGAATTTATCTGAAAGTACCACTGAAAACCCAAGAAAGATATCCTCTCATAAACAAATAAGGAGGAATTCACACTAAAAACCCAAGTAGCTCAATGGAGGGACCTCGAACTAGGTTAAGAGAAGTAAATAAAAAAGAAAAACAACACTAGGAAAGAATGTTCATTCAAAGAAATAATCTTGATAAAAGAATAGAGGGTTTGATCACACCGAGAAAAAATAGAGGAAGTGGATAAAAGGAGGTTAATTTGCAAGACCTAAAAAAATATCAAGACGAGATGGAATGGAAGGAACCAAGATGTTTAAATCAAAACTTGATAAAGACATCTATATCAAGAATAACACGAGGCATGAGGTTGAAGAAGTTTTAGCACTTCCTGTAGGGTAAATATCGAAGGAAATTTAGCGAGCTAAAAAATGCTTACTGTAATTTGATGCATTCTCATCGAAAGTAAACTGAATAAGTAAAATCCCTAAACGTGAAATTATAGATATTTGAAGTCCGTAAGATGGATACTCTATTGGAATTCATGAAAGTGGTGGCCGAGTAGAGTGAAAAAACAATGGAGATATTTAGTGAAGGAGAAGAAGTTACCAAGTGGAAAAATTCTATACAACAAGATGTGGAAATTAAAGAAGAAAAAGTAGATAATTAGGAAGTTTATGATGATGCACCATTAGATGATGCCCAGAAACATAAGCTAGAGGATATGGTAACCCAACAACAATCAACAACAGGTGAATTAAAGGAACATCTAAAACTGGCCTGGGATCAGAAAAAAGGGGGAAGTAGAAGAAACAATGATAGAACAACTCCAGAAACATGATTATGTCCTTGCTACAAGGAGGCTTAGTCAGGAAATTGAAAAATTAAGGTTTGAAAAGGAGTATATAAACTACTTATCCTACTCTATGAGTAATTTGAGATCTCCTTCCAATCTTTATTTTGTATTCTTAAAAGAGGAACTTATATCCTTTAGGATGTTGACGATAATAATGTGGTACAATGAAAAAATTGATACTGAGGACCTATTTATTGCTTCCTTTTCTAGAAGTGACAATGAAGAACATGAATTTTTATGTGAATTATATATGTGCAATTTTATTCTAGTAGATTATGAGGATTGGGATCCAAATCCTCATGTAGGGGAGTTACAATTAAAGGTATTCATGTATTTCATGAGAAATCAATTGAAATGGAAAAATGAATTTCATGAGGTTCTTTCATTTACCTTGATACAAAATTCAAGGCGTAACAAATATCAGGCCTTGAATGTATCAAGTGTAGAAGGCTTCCAATCAATTTCCTGTAGATACTGGAATCTGCCTCCGGTGTAGAATTTTCTTCTTCAAGGCTGATTCCTAAGAGGAATGGGAAAGATGCAGCCTTACAATCAGCCATACTAAACTTAATTAGCAGGTATGAAACATACTTTTATTGGATTATCATCATTCCATCAAAATCTTAAGTTATTTCTAGGCCTAGAACTTGCCTTTGCAGGCCTAAATTACTCATGTCAACGCTTCATGCAAAGCAATTTTTATGAAGCCGATTGAAGCAAGTGTGATTCTTGTAATTAATAAATAATCAAAATAAAGAAATATAATCATAAAATCACCTTCATATTGTTTTAGGTACACATTTGGATCAGACTTACATCTTGAAAAAAAAATTGATAAAAGAAAAGAGTCCATCTTTGCATACCAATCTCTTGGGGCTTGTTTCAATCCATACAATGATTTCCGAAGTATGAAAACTAATGTTGGGTATGATATGTAAAATTAAGGATGATTCATGTAGATCCCTTATTTCATATCTCCATGAATAAAATAACTCTTCACATCCATATGGTGCATCTCCCAGTGTTTGGATGCGGAAATGGCTAAAACTAGCCAAATAGAATCCATCTTTGCCACCGGTGCAAAGCTTTATGTATAGTCCACTCCTTAGAATTGTGAGAAGAATTTTGATACCAAACAAGATTTGTATTTCCATTTCAATCCATATCTAGTAAAATTATTTCTATATACCCATTTGCATTGAACAAGTTTCCTCCCATGTGGAAGGGAAACTAGCTCCCAGGTTGCATTTTTCTAAAGAGATTCATACTCTTCATCCATGGAAGCTTGCCATCTTGGATCATGGTGGGAAGGATAATATGAATTTGTATAATATCCAATCATCATATAAAACTTCTAGGACAGAAAATTATCAATTCAATAAATATCAATACCTTATCTTTGATAGTCTCCTCAAGTTCCTCTTGGATTAGCAGGATTTCCAATGTTTGACCTGACAGTTGAGAGAGTTTTTTCTGCCCATTTTAGTAGATGAGCAGGCTCATTCAGATCTGATTCAGAACCTGATATTTCATTATAATTTATATCATACATTACATATGAAATATCAAAGCACATAATTTCATTTTCATCTCCATAATCTTCATCAGAAAGAGGAAGCAATTTTGCAGTTTCTTCCTCAACTAGTTTCATATCTTGAAGATGTTCTTCAAAGAGGACACTTATCTCGATGATTATATTTTTAGTTATTATATTCAATATATTGTATCATTTTTATTATTTAGAATACCCAATGAGGATACACTCAACACTATGATGCTCCAAATATTTTCTCTTATCTAATGGAATTGTGGCCCATGTAGTGGACCCAAAAACCCTGAGATAGGACACATCGGTCTTGTGACCCATGTAAGATTCAAAAGGTGTTATCCATTTGAATGATGAGTGTGGGAACATATTATGAATGTATTCATAAACATTCATATCCTCATCCCAAATATTTGCAGCCAAATATTAGATTCAAGCATACAAGTTGTCACCTCCTTTAGTGCCTGGTTTTTTCTTTCCACTACACCATTCTGCTGAGGTGTGTAGGGAATAGTGTGTTGGATCTTGATCCCATTTTCTGCAAAAAGTTTCAGAAGCTCTGATTTAATGTACTCACCTCAATTATTATATCCAATATATTTTATCTTGCTCCCAGTTACAGTCTCAACGGAAGCTTTAAAATCTTTGAATTTTTCAAAAACTTCTGATTTCTTTTTCAGAAAGTAGACCCATGTAAATATTGAAAGGTAATTTATGAAGGTAAGGAAATACCTTGATCCATTCATGGAGGTATTTGTAATTGTACCATTGATATGATAGTGGATCAGTCCAAAAATACATGAAGCTCTGCTAGCTTTTCCCCGATCAAACTTATGCTCAGGATGCTTGCTGACTATGCATCCCTTGCAAATCCCTTTTGAGGATTTGATTGTCAGAAGGCCTTCCACCATGGAGTCATTTTGTAGAAGCTATAGATATTTATATTTTAGTTTTCCAAAACTCTCATGCCACAGTTGGATGACCTCATTTCCATGATTCAGGAGGGCGCTTGGCCTTGAATCAGGCACAAAACTGGAAAATTCATAAGCTTTTGTAGCATGATTTGCTTTTCCTACTGCAATGATTTTTCCCGTGGATATCTCAAAAATATAAACATCATTGGGGTTGAATAAAAATATTTTATACAAACCAATGAGTACCATTTGATATACACATAACAATTTTTAGGCTAAAGAGGAAACATAAAGAACATTCTTGAAGTTTCCATGCTCTAGATCAATAGTACCTTTTCCTTTTGATGAGACTTGTGAGTCATCTCCCATGTGAATGGATATGGTTCTGTCAGAATTCAGTGATGTGAAAGAATACTTGAATGAAACCATATGATTCAAAGCACTAGAGTCAATGAGGAGATCTCCAGCATTCGAAACACTAGCCATGAGTGCATTACCTCTTTTAGGATTATTATTCCAATCTTGAGTATCCTTCTTCCTTGCGCCTTCTGGAAGAGTGATGTTTTTTTTTCTCAAGGATAAGGGCCATCTAATCAATAGTTCTATTCATTCAAGATATTTAGGGATGAAAGCATCTATAATAGTAAGAGCACTTTGTCTTCTCTTTGCCCTGTTTTTTTTTCCCTCAAGCTTGAGGGTTCATCCAACTGCTGGTTTTTCTCCTTCTTCTTGAAAGGTTCAAAATTAGTCTTCTCTTTATTTTTATTTCCATTTACATTCGAAGTCTTGGTTCCTCTAGAAAACAAATATTGATCATTGGAGGATCTCATGGATCCCATATTAACAAGTTTATCATTCTCATTCAAGGTAGGAATCTTCCTATTTGGAATTGTAAGCTTTTTGGTATGGAAGGTAGAGACAAAGACAGAGCATTCTGGTCCTAGCTTCGAAAGAATATAAATAATTAGTTTATCATATTTCTTCCCAACTTCACATTGCTTCAATTAGATCACAAGGTGCTTAAACTTAGTGAAGAATCCATGTATGGTCTCAAAATTGCATGGATTGAGAGAGATCAATTCATTCTCCAACTAACGGGCTCTCAAATCATCTTGCTTTCCAAATAGTTTAGCAAGTTGTTCCCACACTTCCTTGGGAGTCTTCAATCTAGAGAGATGGAAAAAAATATCCTTGGAAATGGAGAGGTATAGGAAACCATACACTTCATCTAGTTTTTTCCAATATTTTGCCTTCTCTATTACTACATTTGGTTGTATCTCCATTCCCATGGTGATTTTGAAGACTCCTTTGGATTGAAATGATATCTCAATATCCTCTTTCCACTAATGATAGTTGAAATAAGTGAGAAGATTTCTTGAGGAGGAGTCCATTTTGCAGCTGTAGGGAATGCAATAGAAGTTTTGAGATATCTATCATCACACAAAACAAACAAAATAAGGTCGAACAACCAGCACTTTTGGAGTTTCTTCACACCTGGATAGACTTCTCTAGACAGAATCCAGATGGAGAAAGGCTAATATTCAAGGACTTATGTGGAAAACTCTCTACTTCTGGTGCAATGTTGGAATATTTTTTACCAATTTTGCTCAATCTCCATCAAAGACCCATCAAGAAACTTGTAGAAGATTTTCCTTGTCCTGCCATGGATCTAGTACCAAGAACCAATACAAAACTTACTATAGATTACATAGATCAATTTGCTCAATGAAATGTCAAAAACAATACAAAAGACTTGTAGCTGTATATTTGTTTAATCATTAACCAGAAGAATACATTACAATGCAATACAATGGCATGAATAGTGATGCAATTCGAATCCTTGAGAGTTCATTTGAATTGGGTGCATGAGAGTGTCTTAGTTTTTAGTTGACACCACTCTATAGATCAGTTAACCACTTAACTCCAACATAATTAACTCTAACTGACTCGAAGGAATTTTAGACTGATTCTAACTAAATAGAACTCAACTGCATGCCAACAAGTAGGTGAGGGCTCCTTTTTTACTTCAGTTAGGTGAGTTAAACTGAACTAAGTGACCAAATTTAGATGAGGGAACCTTTAACACTCTAGTTAACTGCATTTAAACTAGAAATAAGTATAAATAATAGGAAAGGTTCCTTTATCACCCCAGTTAGTTGAGAAGTAGGTGAAACAACTCCCAGTTGAGTGACTAGGGTGCATATTCATGCATATTAACCCATATTATCTCCATGATTGAAGGAGAAGGCTTAGTTAGGCTCCTCGGTTGAAGGAGGAGATCTAGTTTGATGATGCAGTCACATGTTTGAGTCAAAACTTAGGATACGTGGTAAATTAGGCCAAAAAAGACAAATAATGATGTGTGGTTAGATAATGACTCCAACATGTAAAAAACCTCATATGGGAAGATGCTCTCTAGGTAAGAGGTTCTCCCTCACTTGGAAAATTGTTCAAAGATAGGATTCAGGCTTGTAAAATTAAGCATTTGTTACACTTCTGGGAATGTCTTAGATTAAGGTTGTTCATGAATGCAAGAATTGGATTCCATTCCACATATTGGAAGCCTTACTCTATTTGCGAATAAGGGTTAATACCTTGAGTACTGAGCTTAAAAGGAAGGATTCTTTCTCCATCATAATGTTTGAGAGGGCTCTAGATAGAGTACAAACCTACGTTAATTGTTTGGATGTGCATAAAACTAAGTGGATTGGGATCTGATTCCATTTTCTTATACTTTGGTTTCCTGTGGTAGATGGAGAAGACAATGAATTATGGAAAATTGTTACATAATAGAGAGGCCTTTATAGAGGGGTTGAAGGGGTATATTCTTCCTATAAGTGGAGTGATGAATGTTCAAGTAGTTCCCCACGCACCCTTGTTAATGGAGAATAGTCCTCATTTGCATGAGGACATGTAAAAATTTTGGTTTGGTGGAGATGAAGGTTCATGTATATGGCACTTTCTAGTCTCTTATTTTTTCCTTATTTCTATACTTTTTGATACTATCACCAGCTCTTTTTTGATACCTTTGGAAAAAATTTGGCTCTGGTAAGGATTGATCATGTTTTCCTTGAATATTCATTATTTGGTAGTGATTTGGCTATGGTTATATTTTTATGATTTCCTGCTAAAGGAATGGTGTTCCAGGTTCATTGTTGTTACAGTTTTGGGTTACAGAAAGAGGAACTACAGACGGTTGCAAAACAAAAAGTTGTGGAAGACTTAAAGGTTTGTAGATAAGTCTCAAGTTTATACACAATATGCATGTAAAGTATTAGTTGAGATGCATATCTCTAACACGTGGGTCAATGAAAGCTATGGATTATTTCATGTGATATTTTTAGTCATTACACATCATCATGGTCAAATTATGGAACAAATATGTGGTTCCGTAGCCAAGTTAGGAATCAACAGTTCTATAGTTAAGTGAGTAATCATAGAAACTTTTCAACGATGTGGAATCTATTGGGTCACCCAATGATTTTTCCATTCTCTTTTTCAATGTTTTTAGTATTAAAACTACATCCATAATTCATGAAATTAGCCTCTTTGTTTGGCTCATAAGATCCTTTAAAGAATTAATATATGTGATTTAATTGGTATTCGGTTCTAACTTTTCACTGTTTCACAATTATTCCGTAGGTTTTGATGTATAAAAACTATGAACCTTCTCTGGAAGTATTATCCATGAACTTGCACACAAATTATTGAACCTTGTTGCAATTAGATTTTATTATACAATATCACTACTTTCTTGTTCTTGATGTGTTTATCATTTTCATGTGAGTGAGTGGCTTTCCCAGCTCCCATGTTTGAACCCTCCTTCTGGTGACAAGTGCAATTGTAGTTAGACATTTCTTTGTTTATGCAGTTGGTAATTGATTATAAATTGTTTTCATTCATAAAAGTGTGTGTTGATTCCATCCTGGTGTGAGTTCTTATCATATGAGCGATTAAGTAGTTGCAATTATAATTTTTACTATTATTGATTTAAAGAGGAATTCATATGTTTTCAATGTTGGATCGAAGAGTATAATTCTGTGGTGAAGGATTTCATTACATATTTCTTAGAATTTTGTTATTGGTTGAGAAGCATAGAAGTACATTGTTAATTTTTGGTTAAGAATTCATAATTTATTTATTCTTAGCTGTTGGTTCGATAGGATTTACTTTTCATAGAATTATTGAGTGTTTTAATTGAATTATGATGTTAGTTCTATTTCCTGTAGTATAGTGGAATACGTTATTATAATTGATAGACCAATGCTTTTATTTTTATTAGTTTAAAGGTTTTCCTGTAGTAGTTATTCAATTAACGACCATTCACCATAGTGGTATTTTCCTATCCAATATCATTAATCACTTGATCTCCTCTGTATTGAAAACCATTCGATTTATAATGTTTGACATAAAATTTGTCGGGTATCTCATAAGTCTTTTGTGGCCTTGGGTTGATAATTTATGAACAACTTTCAATTACTCTTTTAGAATTAATCAAAAGGTAAATGAAGTGCTCGTCAACAACAAGCACCCCATGGCACTAATAAAGAAGTAAAACATAGGTGCTCATGAGGGGAAGTTTCAATTCCCATATCAAGTCAACCTCAAACTAATGAATCACCATCTAAAAACCTAGTTTTTTATTTGGTGTCTTATTGTTATAAAAGCGGCCAAGTTAGAGAGACAATGCATGTAGAACATATTGTTGAAGAAGATAATGTTATTGATATTGTCCAAGAGTATTCGCAATTTCCACCATTCAACCTCCAACAAGAGATTGAAGTACAACAAGATTATGTTGAAAGGCCAAAGTGTCATGTTTATGTGGTAGATGGCACAATTTCAATCTCGTTACCTCCATTATAAATTACATGCCTAATAAATATGAAACGTATGCAATTTGATGAAATTCTCATTGGTTCCCTCGAGGGTACTATTTAAATGCAATATTGTGTATCAAACTCGACAGATATTTAATAAATAGTTTGATTCTAAATGTGATGGAAATAAATGTAGATTATTTTTATCATTGTTAAAATACAGGTGTTTGGTTGTTGTTAGGATAAAGTTAGAGATAAATATGATAAATTATTCTACGGAAAATTCTCATATTTTAAAATATTAGTAGATTGATTTAGCACAATTAGTAATAAAATATGTTTAAAATATCACAATGCAGCTCATCTTGTGTTGTCACAAGGAGTTGTAAATAATAATACTATGGCCCCTCATTTTATCAAACCTACATCAAAACTTGTTAATTTGAATGTAAAAAACTACATAGGAATTCTATTAGAAGAGAACATATTGAAACAACCAGCCAAATAGTTTTTTGGACCTTAATTTGTAGGTTTCCACTCTTTGACAAGAAGCTAACTGATGTAGTAAAGGGATTAGTGTGGAGTTTTTTGCATGATTACAGTAGGAATTCTTCAAAGTAAAAGGATGTACTAAAATATAGAAGGGATTAAAAGGATCATAAACAACACATTAAACAACTTCTTGACATAACACAAATAGAACTATATGAGATATTCAAGAATGAACATAGGGAATTAAACTTGGTACAAAGATCTTTAGAGAAATGCAAGCCTTGGTACGATAGAATAAATATTATTTGTAACACTTGTTGTTGTGTATACCATGTAGAATATGGACATTAATATGACACATTTTTGTAAATTTATTGTGGGTTGCATAATAATCAGGTGCAGAATTGCTCCATGACAATACCATCGACTTCATCAATAGAATCCATTCATAGTATCATGCGTAATACGACAGAAGGGAAAACAAACTATGCAAAACTTGTTTATATGGGACATGGTCCAATTGTGGTGGAATGACATTATTCATACAATGAATGCATGAGAGTGGAGGTAATGAATTTGGGAATATGGTTATAGACATGAAAAGTTTCAAATACATCACCTATGATATAGGACTTGGGAAAGAAAGCTAAAGGATACAATTGCTAACATATCAAGTCAATATATATTTCCAAATTTTATTTTCAATTTTCTTGAAATCCTTAGTTAAAAACATAACTTATGGGATAATATAATTTTGTGCCACCAAGTATAAGTCAACTACTTCATCGACAAATTTATTGAAAAGATGCAACAATATGTTTAGCATGTCCATGTGGCCTGATGACAAGATGAGCAATTCAGAATTTGTAGAGATACATTTCCATATATATGGTAATATACTTTCAATGGTTTATTTTTCCAACCCAAAAATGATATTTTAAGTCAGTATTATCAATATGATCATATTTCCTTGATGGTCCATGTCACATACAGACATGACCCAAATAAAAGCGAATAGAAATGAGAAATTATGAAGGAATAATATCACTTCTACAAAATAGATGATAAGCTCCATGACTTCCATTATGTGTGTCATCGCTTCGTTATGTTATATGATCACCCAAACCAGAGGAACATACAAATGGATTGACATTGGATTTGGTGTAATGGATGTGCTGGTTAGTTAAAAAATGCTTGCATATTTCAATGGTTGTGTTCATTGCACAAATATTATAGGGTGCCACATATGTGGATCTACTTTGATATTGGACACGATAAAGGAGAGCATGAGTCAAAAAATACCTACATCGAGAGGAATTGAAATTATATACTAAATCTATTATTCAATATGATCAATCTATAGTCAAGTGGTGCACATCAATAATGGGAGAGGAATCAACTATGCGATCAAAATCCACAATAAAAATACATGTACAAAGATTTTTTTTGGAGGTGTTAGATGTAGATCATTCACATGCATGGGAATGCAAGAGTGTGACTATGAATAATGGATTTGATTTGATTTGAAGCTCCTCAACCCCACATTTGAAATATGCACCATAAAAATTGCTTTCTCCCCCCCCCCCCCCCATGTAACGATGGTGACTGAGATGGGTATTAATCATTGGATTGGTTTGATGAATGGGATATCATATCACTTCCACTTGATCAACGTGCAATAGTTGATTTAAATCCATTGGAGGAAAACCAATCATATATTTATCTAGATTTTGATCATGTATTATATCTTGTGCAACCTATTATGATTTACAATTAATTTAAATTATTTGCATAGTGTTTAACTGGAGATTAATGGCCTTGTCTCATATTAAATGTCAATCACAATCCTACTCTCATATTTTGTAGGAAACGCATATGCAATGGTTTCCTTAAAATATAGTGAATTGGATGGGTATTATTGGTTGGAATGATGTATAAAGGGAAATCAAACCCTGAATATATCCATAGCCATGATGAAAACAACCACTTCCTAATTGGGTTGATGGTTATTAAATGTGAATTCTTGACACTAGACAATAATGCAAGAAATACGGGTGGATCATATGTTTTCAAGGATTACAAACCAAATACAAGTATGTATCACTTTATGAACCTAATATATTGTATGAACCTCCAGTTACAAATGATACCAAACAAAAATTCCTAAAAGGTAGGCTACCTCTTACCAGATACAAAGCATGAGATAATGAAGACCATCAATAAGAGGGATGATCCCAAGGGCTTGGTTGTATGAAAATAGGTATGTTGTTACAATGAGGTATGTCAAAAAATTATTATAATATTTTATGGGACTTGTATAAAATAATTTTTCACATGTTATACTGTTTAATAATGGAAGTTTGCATTTATATGGAATGTTCATGCCAAACTTCGTTGTTATGCATGCATGTTATTTTTCAATATGTTTTTATTTTGCAACATAAATATTTTCTTAGATCCAATGAGTGGATACATAGGAATTAAGCATCCCACGACCTCTTAGGAACATACATATCCCTCTCTTAAAAAAAAGTTCATTGTAGGTACATACACAAAATTTCAAATATTTTTATAAGTGAGTCTCATCTATATGATTATAATGTGATTGCAGCCCATTGTTGAGTAATCCCTTACACAAAATATTGAAGATACATGTACTTTGGCCTCACAACATGAGTGTCAAGTTATTGCTCCATGCCTTCTCACACCACCTGTGATAGACACCCATGCATGCTCAATAAGGTTATGTTGTTTACAAGTGCAATTATAATAATTGAACATGAATTTGTTTTTAAATTTACAAATGTTAACTAACTTATATTTGGTGTTTCATTTGCAGAATCCATAGATTACGAGAAATACTTGACTGTGTAGTTGGGGATATTTATCAATGTCAAGGAAGACAAAGCTTGAGATTTTAAAGGAAACTAACATGAGCAGGGAGAACAAGGTTAAACGATATTCCACTAGATGTATTTTTGGACTTTGGCCATGGGTGGTATTTTTTGTAACGTGTGGCATTTTTTGTAACTTGTGACATTTTGGGAACAGGATTTGATTATTTCATGTTGGACCAATTTTGTATAATAATTTATCTTGACCAATTTTGAATATAAATGCATGACTCAATGGTTGTGTATATGACAATATCTTTATTGATTTTTCGTTTGTAATGTGGATTTCATCTTCTACACTATGAATATTTCTTTGATTATGGTAAATTCATTTATCATGATTATTAATATAATGAACCCTACTTAATTCACTTGCACACTTGATCATAGTTTATCACAAAAGACGAATCCCATACTAATGTGGAAATAAATGTATCTAAATGAACAAAAACTGAAAGAAATCAACAACGATTGCCATTGGGAGGTCACCAAGAACACTTGCATCATCATGAATAGCCACCATAATCAAGCAACTTAAAACATAGACCCTTAAACATAGATCCTCCATGAGATATATGGATTTTGTTAGAATGGGTTAAAAATAGACCCTTAAAACATTAGTTGGACTTGCAATCAACTTCCAATATTCTCACATATCCAATAGTCACTTGAGTAGATTTTTTTCACTATAAATGGGCTTCGAGGTCCAAACATGGTTAGGGGGGTGTAAGTTTTTTAATCCATAAATGATCCCTTTTGGCACAATCATATCATTAGAAGAGGAGAAAACATGGGATTTAAGTCTTAAACACCTCTTTTTAGGTTTGAATTCCCTAATAAAAACCCGCAAAGAACAACATAAATCCTCTCTAATGTTTACTTAGCATAAAAATTAAATGTGGATGTGATTAGGAGATTAACATACCATGATTGTTTTGTAGGGTCTTGAACATGGTGGATGAAGGAAAAAAATATTATTTTCATATAGTTGAATTTTATCAAGCTCGATATACTTGAATGAGTCCTCAAATAAATACATGGATCCTTTGTAGGGGTTATTTACAATCCATTGAGTGGAATACAAGTCTCGTGAGTAGGTTTTACACACTAAAAATAGGTTTGGATTCCTAAAAATGGTTAAGCGGTTAAATAAGGCTATTGATCCCTAATTTAACCTTCTTGATCTCAGGCTCGATGAATAAAACCTATGAACATTGGAATACCTCTATAGTGAGGTCATGGGTAGTGTTCCCATATGGGACCTTACAAAAAACACTTGTAGTATCTCATGAAACTCGGTTCTTCTACCCCGTATGAAATCTATTCCCCAGGAAAGGATTCACCATGTGTCCCTAAAAGCCTCTAGGAGGTGAGTTGCAACAAGCCATAAAATGATGAATGACACTTGAATCGATGAATTTTAAAATTCATTAGATACATGACATCGGAATATTTCTAGGGGTTCATCTCCCCTAAGGGTCCATGGCCTAGAGCTTGCCTGGTTCAATGATTTCAGAAACTAGGGTTTTGATCAATAAGAAATAGTGTAATATTGCACTAAGGGGTCAATTTTGGAAAACACTCAGCCATGAGGATGTAAGTAACATTCCCACATGTGCACTCCCCAAAAAAATTACAAGAACTAATGGAAATTAGTTATGCTACCCAGTTTGAATTTCATGCCTCGAGCATGGATTCACCATGTGTCTCTAAAAGCCTTTAGGAGGCGAGTTACAACTGGCCATAAAATTATGATTTTGGATCGAATCAATGAAACATTTACTCCATTAAAATCATGGATTTGGAATAATGTTAGGGATTCCTCTATCCTCTGGTTCCATCGCCTGGATCTCATTTGATTTGATGATTTCAAGAACTAGGCTTTTTCCTAGTAAGAGATAATGTGATTTTTCACTAAGGGGTCAACAATTGAAAACACTTGATTGTGAGGATGTTGGTAGCATTCCCACCTGGTCCATGCCCAATAAAAAATGTAGGATTTCATGAAAATTAATTCTTCTTCCTAGTTCAAATTCCATGCCAGCCTGGGAAAGGATTCACTATGTGTCCCTAAAATCCTCTAGGAGGTGAATTTCAATTGGCCATAATTTGATAACCATTGCTCAGATCAACAAACTATAAACTCCCTTGGAATCATGAAATCAGGAAAATCTATGGATTCCTCTATCACATGGGTTCATTGCTTAGATTGTATCCTATTCGATGAATTCAAAACCTAGGGTTTCACTCAATAAGAAACAATGCAATTTTTGGAATAAGGGTTCAATATTGGAAAACACTTATCATGAGGTATTAGGTGGCATTACCACTTGTTCCATACCCAAAACTTATTTTAGGATATCATGAAACTAGTTCTATTTCTTGGTTTGAATTACATGCACCAGGAAGGGATTCACCATGTGTCCCTAAAACCCTAGTCCAGGAGGTGAGTTGCAATTGGACAAAACATGATGATCAACGCTCATATCAATGAACCATCGAATCCCTTGGAATTGTGACATCAAAATAATTCTAAGGGTGCCTCTCTCCTCTGGTTCCATAGACCAAAACTCATTTGGTTCATTAATTTCAAAAAATATGCTTTTCTCAATATGAAATAATGCAATTTTGCACTAAGGGGCCAACTTTGGAAAACAATCAACCGTGATCCCATGACTATCCTTCCCACCTAAATACTGCCCAAATACAATTGTAGTATCTCATGGAAGTTGATTCTATTTCTTATTTCATATTCCATGCCCTGGGAATGGATTCACCATGTGCCCCTAAAAGGATATAGGAGGTTAGCTACAACTGGCCATAAAATGATAATCGTGGCTTATATTGACGAACCATTGACACCATTGGAATCATGACATTGGAATAATTCTATGGATGCCTCTCTCCTCTGGGTTCATGGACCAAAGCTTGTATTCGACGATTTTAGAAACTAGGGATCAAATTTCGAAAACACTTGACCATGAAGTCATGGGTAGCATTCTCACCATGAGGAAGTGTCCGGTAGTGTGAAGAGATTATTAAAATCCTAATTCCACAAGTATCTTTCACAAACACGGTAATGAAATGGTTGATGACGAAGTATATTTCACAAACATGGTATTGAAATGATTTATGACGAAATATATTTCACAAACGTGGTCGTGAAATGAAAGATAACCAACACTACTTACATGAAAATATATGACCGTCGAAGGAAAGAACGATTTTTCTTTTCATGGATGAATAATTAAAGTGTGAAGTGTTTGGACACGTCATAGGTCCCCAAGAACCATTCACAGACACTGTAATGAAATTACCAATGATTAACACTATTTGCATGAAAATGTATGTTTTTACCACAAATATGACTTTTCCTTTTGGTGGGTGAACCAATAAAGTGAGAAGAGATTTGAGACATCATAACTCCCCAAGCACATATTAAATTGAGAAGAGATTTGAGACATTGTAATTCTCCAAGCACATATAAGAATATGTTTTTAGCTAGAAGTTGATATTTATAAGCAACATCTTTGCTTGAATGGGTTATGTTTTCTTTTGAAATTAATTTGGATCTCACACATTCCCATATGATCAAGGGAAATTTCATAGCCCTCATTGTGATTTTTTTTTTGAAATTTGTATTAAGTGTGTGCGAGGAGGATTATGTACTCACACAATGTGTAACGTAGACTGAAAAAACTCATAAAGGTGACTGTTAGATCTAACAACAAGGTAATGTTGTTCAACATCGTGAGATCAAGGACACTAAAAACAATTTTAATAACAATTAATATAATGGTTTGAACAAAGTCATATATGGAATAGTTTATAAGGATTAGGCATCTAATGGATTCTAAAAACCACAATATTGACAAAACCCATTGTTTGTTCACTTACAATTGAGATAATAAGCCTAATTTTTAGGTACATAGTTATTCACACCAATTGATCAACCACCAGCCTTTACTATGGATCAACAAAAGGTTACAAAACTCATTTTTAGGCCCAACACTAAGGAAATGTGATTTAACATTCATGTTATCAAGTATATTATTAACAATTTCATTCAACATTCATGAGATCAAGGACACCATCAATAATTTCACAACAATGTGGTTCACTATTCATGAGATCAAGGACACAATAGAAAATTCAAGAAACAACCAATCTCATTCTCATTTCCTTGGGATATTTTCAATGGAATATAGAGAATAAATGCTCTATAGATAATAATAATAAATGTACTCTAAATGCACCCATTATTTATTCACATGCAATCAATATTATAGGACTAATTTTTATGTGCATTATTATTGACACCATTCATTAATCAACCCCTTATCCTTAACTATAGATATAGAAAGAAAAAAACTTCCATAGGTCATCATTAGACCCAACATCATGGAAATGTGGTTTTACCTTCATGAGATCAATGACACTTACAACAATTTCAAAACCAACCAATCTCATCACCCTAGGTGGATTTTCCACAAAGTAACATAGGGAATAATTTATTCATGAACAACATAAACTACATTCTCAATAAACTAGTTTTTTGTTCAATGGAAAGTGAGCTGATGGGCCTAGATTTTAGGTATGTTTTTAATCTCACCAATCTATCAACCCCACATCCTTGACTAGGGGAAAAGTGAAAAAAGTTCAAATGCTAAGTTATGAGCCCCAACATTGGGACAATGTGGTTCGATATTCATGGGACCACAAAACAATATAAACATTTTGATAAATGACCAATCTCATCACCTTGATGGATTTTCCACAATGTATAGGGAACAAATGTTCAATGAATAAAATAATGTACTCTTGATAAACCCAAGAATAAATTGTACTCTCAATAAAACCATACTATGTTCATGTGTAATCAATATTAGCATGTAAACCACCATTATTTGAGAGGGGACATGCACTAGTATGTTATTGATTGTTTTATACATATATTTCGATATTTATGAAAGGTTGCAAGCATTTTTCAGTGCATGTTGCCATTAGTTCTAGCATGATATAGCATTGATGAAATGTGTAGCACATGTGTTACACTTTGTCTTAGTTTGTAAAGATGTCATTAGTGTGCATGTAATGAGTTCGTGGAAATATTGAAATAAATCAACGCAATGGTGGCAAGTTACTTGTTCAAAACAAGAAATGTAAAAATTATGCTTAAATGAAATTTACAATGAATGATTTAATATGTAATTATATATTTTACTAACATAATTTATAAATTTGGGGAGAAATAGCTCAACACAAAAACAAGTGGATACTTAAGAGAAAATATGAAATAAATGGCATCATGCATTGATAACCGATTGTTTATAATGCAACTTTTGACAAAGTAGACTTCCCTTAAATGGCCTATTAATGTACATGTATCCCAAAGTACAATGATGTACATGTATCCCAAAATACAACAATTAGTACAAGTATCCAAAAGTACATGTATCCTAGACTACACATTAAAAAACAATCTTCCTCTTGTTATTTTCCGACTTTGACCTATCATGCCTACATCTAGGATCGTTTTGCATATATCAAGTCTCCAAATCAAAGATCAAAATTTTTTATTAGCTAAATTCACTAATATATTAGCACTAGCAAACTTAAAAAATCAATTTATGACACAATTATTTATAACAAGCAATCACCAAATCCATTTGAGGTATCAATTCCTATGGTGTCCTCCTCCTTGCCGAAGCCCTCTTTTAGTTTTGTTCTACAATCCACAAATCATATATCATTTAATTCAATAATTATCAACATGTGCATGAAAATTGAATAAAACACTTGGTCATTTGAACATGTCACAACAAAAACAAACTATAGGAAAGGATATTGGGCTCCTTATGTGGCATATGGAGCCATTTATTGAACATTGAGATGGATCACATCCACAAATAAACTAGAGGGGCCAGGCATGATTGTTGCCAATGACTACAGGAACAAAATTATGAAATAATTATATAGGCATGAATAATCAATATAACATGAATAAACTATGTACAAATGTTCAAATAGTTACCTCCATGTGACTTTTTTCCATCGCAGATGCAACATTAACTGATGCATCAATGACCCCTGTGAGGTATGGCATGGATGAATCTCTAGTGGGATGTTGTAAACATGCAAAATAAACATTAAGAAAAAAATTTGTGCAATGAATTGAAAGTTAATCAACGACTATAATCAATGGCTATAGATTACCATGGAATCAGTATATCCATGATCATGGACACATGCGCTCTTTTTGACAAAGTACCATCTAGTATAGATATGACTGACTCTCTTTCCGGTTGATTTTTACATTCACCAACTATTGACATAGTTATATATGCATGAAAACAATCAAATAACATGTATTAACAAGTTAACATGTTGAAATTGTTAACTCTGTGTGAAATGTCTCTCCACCAAATGGGGCACTACCAGTGCCAAAGTCTTGCACCTCTACAAAGGAATATAACATCTACAAGTTTATAAATTGTAAGTGTTAGCAATCTATATATGTGTACAACAAGGAAACATAATTTTGAACATGATTACTATAAATCATGTACTTACCTCCCTCAAAAACCAAGTAAGGTTAACATTTAAATGATCACTAGAATTAATGTGGTTCCTATCCTTTTAAGGATCTAGCAGCTCAATTATAAAATTGTAAATATTAGACCATATAGCATTATTGAAATAACATGTACTAACCAAATAACATGTATTATATATCATTATTTCCTTTTTGTAGAGACATCTAGCATCTGCAAGTTTAAAAATTTTAAATATTATATATCTATATGTGTATAGTAAGGAAAAATTTGTTTGGATAAAATTGTTATTAACCATATACTTACCTACCTAAACATCCTAGTAAAGATAACATCTCTTGGCTGACGCCTATAGTATGAATGACAACACGCTCTGCACTTATGAGCCTCAGTGGTGGTCTCATGATGTTTCGACATACCCCCACTACTACATGGTCCTGCAACAATGGGAGGTGATGGTTATACACCACCAGAAAGAAATGGAAATTCCTAGTATATAGGATCAATAGTGGTGCTATGGTGGACAATAAACTATGATAGAATAATAAATGTCTCATGTGTTTGTGGTATCATGTGATGTGCAGGAGGCACTTCTTTCCTGGGTAACTTCTTGCGATGTGGAGGGATTGGGAGATTGGAATATTGATGCCTAACATTGGGATAGTTTTGAGGAAACCCAAAACCAACGCCTTGGAAATCCAAGATATCAAAATAGTTTACGTATTTTCTCAGCATGAACTCATCATACATATTTTGAAGAAAATATAAATGAACTACCCTATTTTTTGGGGGATCGCACATCAAAAACCATGTACCACTGGTCCATTCAATTCTCTTGGAATGGTGGATAGGTACACCATTCAATATAAATGTGGGATATGTTTGTGCCTATAATTTCCCTTGTTAAGGGATCTATAAACAATACAAATATGTTCTCCTTTGTGGTCTTTAGATCCATCAACATATTGTTTCCTTTTCCTTTCTCTATATGATGCAATGGCGTATATAGAACCATTTGATTAGGTAATGGTGTCTATAACAAAATCTAGATTCTATGCAAGCGACTGGTGGATTTGGTCTCTACCCCTCCATGCAAACCCAATATCTTTAAGTCTACCAATACCTCTTAGTATCACCATAATTGTATACATACTTTTCACCACAATAAAAAAGAAGTAAAAAAATAAATCATTAGAAACATATAAATGGTATAGTGACATCTCTTAAAAATGAAAAATGTAAAACTAGTGTAACAACTAATGACATGAGTATTCAATATTTAAAATTTAAAATTTGAAATTGAACAATTATAGTAGAGAATCAACATAAGATGTTGCCATTTTAAATTTATGTGAGACATGTATTACATTTTTTCGATGTTAGACCAAGGGTGAAATAATGGAATGATTGCATGGTTTTGTATGGAAGGAATGGAAATTGGTCTTGAATGCATTCCTACACACTAATATGAATCCTCTCAATATAATATTTGGACCAAAGGAAACATAAGGGCATAATTATAGCGATCAGTGCATCGAGGAAGGATCAAATGGTAAATAAATTCTTGTAGTTGTAAATAAAAAATGGTATTTCCCTAAAGTACCCATGTTTAAGGGGTATGCGAAATGAAGTGTTCTTAGGACAACGAGGAAACTTATCCAAAATGGAATCATTAACTAAAGATTGTAATAACAGTGTAATTCTACAGGTTGGCACATTAAGGAAGGGTATTCACACCTAATGAATGGTTCAAGGATTTAATATATGGATTTTCACCTTGATGCACCCAACTATAAAGTAAATTTGTCATGAACCCAACCCTACATAATAAGACATGTACTCTTTATTAAAAAAATGCTTAAATAATTGATATGGATTTATGTGAGAATGAAATGAAAAATCATATATAGAACCACATACACATATATATTGCAAGGAACACAATGATACAGTAAACTATGATTCTATTAAATTAATTAAACAAAACGAATTGTAAAATAAAACCAACTAGAATGGTAGTAGTTATATCTATGAGAAGAGATGTAGAGGATACACTCGTTCATTGCAACTAAAATACAATAGGAATCCAAAGGGCCATTTTATCATAAGAATGAGGGTAAAAAACCTAACCTTAGGAGATGAATTTCAAAAGGGTTTGCGGGGCTCGAGGTGGCGATTTCTTGAGGGAATAACTTTTGCATGAGATATCCATTAAGGGAATTTATTAGCTTGTTGAAAATTTATAGCCAATAAGTACACAATTTTCCTATCCAAACATGCATTTAGCTATTTGTTGATTGTTTCATCGTGAGAAAACATTGTTTAGGGCCTCAAAACGACCTTGGAAGTTTTGGACATGAAAATATATAAAAAAATTCGAAACTAAAAGAACTGTTTTGAGCCAGTGGAATAGTTGTATGGATGCTAATATGCATTTGGACCAGAAAGTTGACCCAAAAACTTGTCAAAACTGCCAAACTAGAAAAGTTGTTTTCAGCTAGTGGAATAGGTGGGTGGCCACCAATACCCATCTAGATCAATAATAGGATAAGAGATTAAATTAGGGGTTTTGGGCCTTGAGGAAGAATAAAATAACCTAAGGATTCTACTTTGAGTCACCCATGCCTGAAGAAAATTGACCATGAACATTACTCTTCACAATGAGAGGGACCCATAAAACCCTAGGACAAGTTTGGAAGGAAAAGGGGATGCACATAAACTTGAATTTTCTTGTGATTTATCCAAGACCAAACCTACATTATGAGATGATTCAGGATATCATCTTGACACCAAACTCATAGCATTGAATATTATCCATTGCATTTTGGACCAAGTTGCTCCATTGAATATTTGAATGTATTCCATGGTGATGCTTAACACCACTTTCTCTTAAAATATGACAAAGAAGTAGTCATTGATAAAATGCACATTAACCATTTGAGTGTCAATGGGGATAGGGAGAGGGATACATTTGATCAACCTTCATAAAGTGCGATGATGAAGGAGATAGCCCAGAGATTACACCACATGCACATATAGGGCCTCATCCAAGGAAAATCCTTTCCAAATTAATTGAAACAATCATGATTTCCTTAGATTTGGCTTGATTAACTGAGAAATACGCTCTTGTGGGAATAGAGTTTTCACCGTGTGCAGATAAAATTTTCCAAACCCTAGGGACCTCAACGTGAATCTATAATAAAAGGCCACTCGACTCATCATTATATTTTTCAAAATTGAGTTTAATAACCAATGCTCTAACTCCCATGTATATGTCCTAATATTCCATGCTTTCCTAAACTAAAACCGCATTATCCATGATGAACACATATCAAATGAACCTATTTTTTTCAAGTCTAATAATATCAGGAAAAAAGTATCACAATTTCAAGGCTAGTGCCTCACTAAAATATTATAGGATGCATATAACAATATGATGGTTCTCTAGCTAGGGATGAGCTCAGAGTATCCAACATTGGGAGTGAGATAATGATATTGCATCTGTTAATGAGAGAGATAAGATAATTTTTCCAAATTTCTTCCATTAAGACTATTAGTGAACCAATATTGAAACATCCCAAGTTTCTTTGAAAAATTCATAAAGGTATTCATCTAGCATTGGAGAGTTGTTTCTAGTGATTGTTGTCAAGGAATTGGTTGAAGAATTACAAATTGGTTGAAAAATTACAAATTGTTTGAAGAATTGGTAAATTGGTTGGAGAATTGCTTCTTTGGAAAATTCATTTGCATTCCATGAGCACATATCACGTCCGTCTTACAGATCAATAAGTTGAATTGATCTATATTCATGCACCTCACAAAAGCTACACAACAAAATTGGGATACATCCATGTTATTACAAATAACCAAAATAAAGGTCGGCGGTGGTGTTGGAGGGGTATATGGAAATATAAATTTCCACTAAAAGATCACATATTCATGTGGTTTTTTATTTCAGAACAAAGTCCCAACATGGGATAAAATGGTCAAAAGACATATTGAAGGTTCATGTTTGTGCACCTTATGTAGAACTCAAGAGGAAACTACTTTCCATCTTTTCATAAATTGTCCTTTTTTTGTCCAATTATGCAAATAATGTAGTCATAAATTGCATATCAATTGTTTTTCGGATGGTATGAATGTGGAATATTCTTGGAAAAATTGAGCCTCAAATACAAATCTCCCAAAAATTAGAGCTCTTCCCCGGATTGTAAACTAGGGAGTATGGCTTGCCAGAAATTGATCCATTTTTTAGGAAAAGCCCTTTATCCTTGAACTTATTGCTTTATAATGTTTAAATATATTATATTATTTTCCTTAGCAAAAGGATATACCTTCCATTCGATTCACTCAGGAGGAACAAGTGAATAAAACCATTCCTAAGGAATTTTTATGGTGCCTCATAAAATCAAATGTGTGGGGGTGGGGATATCTTATACTTTTCGGAAACCTCTTATTCAAAATCCAAATGGGATGGGAAATGGAAAAAACAAATTTGTAGAACTTATGGCCTTAAATTTTTTATTATTCTTTGGTAACGAAAAGGGTTTTACATCACTTCCATGTTTTGGAGATTCAACGAATGTTGTTAATTGGATAAACAAAGCACAAAAATGTCATGTTTCTACACACTTTGGTTGGATAAGTGCACCGTATTATGGAAAGTTTTGATTTATGTATATGCCATCCTGTCTATAGGGAGAGAAACTCTATTACAGATAAACTTTCCAAAAAAGGATTACAAATATATTTTGGTCAATGGAAGATTATAGAGGCACAATATAAGACCTTTTTCGAATTCTTCCATTATCCTTTTAATGAAGGGATTGACCCTCAAATGATATAGTCCTTATCATAATACTTTTTAAGTGGAAACCAAATTTTTGGACCATATAAAAGAGTATCTTATCAGCCATTAGCTGATATGTTTTTTTTCCTCTTTTTGCTAAGATCTTCATGGAGACATTTCCGAACATCCTCAGTCAAAAGAATCTATATTTTTGTAAAAATTTGTTTTTTGTAAAGGCTTAAGGGATGGTAGACATGAAATACATGAAGGACATGTATTATGTGTTGGAATTTTATACCTAGGGAAGTTTTCCCCTAGTGAATTTGTGCCTTAGTCTCTAAAAATGGGACAAGTTACATGACCCTTGTATTAATTACTTGAGGTGAGTAATTAATGCACATTAGAGAATAAAGTGATTTTTTAAATAAAGTTAAGTGGAGTTGAGAGGTAAAATATTTAATGGATAGAAAAGTGAATTTTATCTTCCATTGATGAGAAAACACTAGATCAAATGTTGTCCCTTGATCTAGTGACCATTCAGCTACCCTATGAAGGTGAAATGAAAATACAAGGGAAACATTAAAAAATGCACCGATTCCTCATTTTGCAACCAAGAGAGTTGGAGAGCGAATTTGAGAGAAAAAAGACAAATTGGACTTCTTGAGAGGAGAAGAGGAAAAATGCAGAAGAGAGAAACAACATACATGAATAAATCCCAAGAATTCGTACAACATGTTTGTACGACAATTCTAGGCACATTTTTCGAGAAGAAAAATAATGGCATGCATTTCCAAGCAACGACATGGTTTTTAATATTTTTTTCTTTTTGAAATCTGTACAATGGCACATTTTTTGAAATCCATATAGTCTGTACAGTGGAACAATTTTCAAGGTCCATACAGTTTGTTAACTGTTGTTTTCGCATGAATTCCGAAATAGAATAGTAGGTTTTGTGGACAAGATAAGTTGTAATTATGATGTTGCACTTTATTTTGTTGAAGAAATAAAAATAAATTTCTCTCAAATAGGTTATCCTCTTGTGGGTTTTTCCTAGGTAATTTTCCAAAAATACTATGTCTAAAATTTTCTATGTGACTGTCCTAAAATTTACGTCAATGAATTTTTCCAATGTTTCATGTAGAGGTTGTTTATGGGAAATCAATTCATCTACAACATAAATGTTTATTGGATTGGGAATTAAATAATGAGAAAGAGAGTTGAAACCGGGGTGGAAAAAGACACTTAAAATTAACACGGTATCAAAGTTGAGTTGAAGAAAGGGACATAAATCATATTTGTGAATTTTCATATGGTTAGTGGGTCATCTTTTGTCAATGAACAACCTCTGTTGGTTTTTAAATTTTCATTGAAAAGGATACTACATTAAGGTTGGAGGATAGGATTGAGCGGTCTGGGAATTTTTTCCCATGGAAAGCTAGGATACTGCTTATATTGGATGAAAATGAACTTTGGCATGAAGGAGTTCATAGTACACAAGCAAATCCAATTCAAATTTCTACTTCCAACAATGCACAAGCACTTTCAAGCTTCAACAAAAAGGAAATAAAATCTAGAAGAATCATTTTAGATGAAGTTAAAGACCATGTTATCCCACATATTTCAAGAAAATACCGTGGCTATAAGATGTGAGATGCTTTGTCCATATTATACCAAAGTTTGAATGAGAATAAAAAAATGGTACTACAAGAGAAGATAAAGAGCACAAGGATGGCTGCATATGAAAATGTAGCTTCTTACCTTATTATCATATCTCATGTGAGATTGCCACAGTTGGGGAGAAGGTAGATGGAAGTGAGCTAGTGAGGACATCTATGAATGGCCTAACAAAGCCATGGACTATTTTCTTGGAGGCTATAGTTTCCAAGGAGAATGTGCTTTCTTGGGATAGATCGTGGGATTATTTCATGAAGGAGGATACCAAGAGAGGTATTGTGTAGGGTAGCTCATCAAATGGTAAGGAGGAAGAAGAGAATGTTTCCTTGTCAGCTACAGGAAAGAAATCCAAGAAGGGAGGGGCTAAGCAGCCACAGTGGTGAACAGAAGAAGGACTTAAGAGAATTCAAGTTTAATACATGCAATGCATTTGGAGATTATGTTGGCCAATGTCCTAACAAGAAGAGGGGAAGGCAGGAGAAGGAGGAACATGTTGCAGCTAGTTGGGATAGATGAGAGTGTGTATTATGAGAATATGTCTGGGATGTGACATGCATTACTAACTTTAGAGACTATTCCAAAGTAGCTCTTATAGGATGGAGAGGGAACAATCTATGAAGTCATACATATGGGATGAGTATGATTCCAAATAGAGTTTGGAGAGCCTCTGGAGGTATCATGAGTGCTCTTTGTTCTGGGGTTAAGAGATAGAAGACTCTCCATTCCATCCTTGGAGGATGCAAGGTATGCAGTGGTTTTCAAGACTGAACACATATTTATCTACCTAGTGGAAGTGGATCTAGTTGATCCATTATTTATTGGTCATCAGATATATAGAGAGTATGTGGTGCATGGTCAACCTACATCCGGAGGATCTGGGTGGATGACAGGATCAGAGTCTAAGATAGACAAAGAGTGTGAAGTTCCAAGGATTTATGTGGTGCTCAGTAGTCAATCCTTATTTAATAGAGGAGAGCAATATGCTCTGAAGACATCTCCGAAGACATCAGTGGTATTGGGTATCTAGTCTTCGATTCAAGGGAGTATGCGAGAGGCTACTTCTTCGAGTGTTGGCAGGAGAGTCATCTGGTATGACTTGTCACTGATAGATGAGTGAGATGAAACTTCTGAACATGAGGCACCAGTGCATAGTACATGTTTTGTAGAGGGATAAATTCTAGACACACAGGGATCTTCTATAGTGGATAGTGTGAGACTGGAGTGTGACTCTGGTGGAGGACAAGCCAATAAGACTTCTCATAAGAAGCAGAGGTGGTGAGTGTTGTATCTCAAGATGTCCTTGACGCAATGATTCCTAACATGAAGATACATTAAATTTGACCTATATAGAGAGGATTTTAGAAAGGGTGGGAATTCTTACATTGTGTGAGAAGCACATGAGTAAATTACCAGCTTTGGTGGAGAAACAATTTACCTTCTTCAAGGATAAGTTACGAGTGAGGGAGAACATATTCATAGGTAAGAAGGAGTGTTTAATTTTTGTACCTATGTAAGTGTTCCCCTAGTGACTTTGTGCCTTAGTCACTAAAAGGGGACAAGTTACATGACTCTTGTATTAATTACTTGACATGAGTAATTAATGCACTTTAGAGAATAAAGTGATTTTTAAAATAAATTTAAGTGGAGTTGAGAGGGAAAATATTTAATGTAGAGAAAAGTAATTTTTCTCATTAATTGATGAGAAAACACTAGATCAAATTTGGGCCCTTGATCTAGTGACCTTTCAGCTACCCTAGGAAGGTGAAACGAAAATACAAGGGAAGCAATAAAAAGGGAACCCTTTCCTCATTTAGCAACCAAGATGGTTGAAGATAAAATTTGAGAGAGCAGAGAGAAATTCAAATTCTTGAGAGGAGGGAAGAAAAATGCAGGAGAGAGAAACAACATACAAGGAATCCCAATAATCCATATAGCAGGTCTGTACAACAGTTTTGGGCATGTTTTTCGAGAAGAAAAACAATGGCATGCATTTCAAGGAAGTGACATGATTTTCAATATTTTTTTAAATACATAAAATCCTTATAGCCCATACAGTGGAATGATTTTATAAATTCATACAATGGCATGATTTTCGAGGTCCATACATTCAAATCTGTACAGTCCATTCACTGCAGTTTTGATATGAATTCCAAGACAGAATTTTGGGTTTTGCAGATGAGATAAGTTGTAAAATTCTACAATTGCACTTTATTTTGCTGAAGAAATAAAAATAACTCTCTCTCAAATAGGTTTTCCTCTTAAGGGTTTTCCCTGGGCAATTTTTCAAAAATACTGTGTCTGAAATTTTATGTGTATTTGACTGTCCTAAATTTTTTGTCAGTGAATTTTTCCAGTGTTTCATGTACAATTTTCTTATGAGAAATCAATTAATCTACAACATAAATTTGTATTGGGTTGGGCATTAAATAATGAGCAAGAGACTTGAAATGGGGGTGGAAAAAGACACTTAAAATTAACATTTTGCAGAATGTAATTTTGTTTTATTAATAAAATTACACTATTTTCTTCGAGGAAAAAAATTGGTTGGAGAATAAGAAATTTGTTAAAGAATTCATAAATTGGTTGGTGATTTACAAATTGGTTGTAGAATTACGTCTTGGATTAAAATTTGTTGGTTGAATATTCTCTAGGAGAGGTGATTGCAATCACACTCTATCACTTTTTTCCCATTGGTTCTATCCAAATCAATGATGTGGGAGAAATGGATTCCTGTGGGCCAGTTTTGGGAGTTTACACCATGTTCTACCAAATGTGCACATGTTTTTGGTCTACGAAATGTGCATGCTTTTTAATTACAAATAATTTCCACGTTTCCTTTTTTCTAGTTGTGTATCAACTGACCTGTCAAGATTGAGCTCCTCTAATGCTAGCACTAAGGAATGCGTACACATTTTGATTTTACAAAGTGGAAGTGTGTTTTAAAAAACTACAATTTCATCAAAAGGGTCCCTCGACTTCATGAGAGCACCCTAAACCCAATAAAAAGTTAATTGTATAAAACACAAAAACATAACTTAAAATTCATGAATCTTAAGACCACTACAAGCCTCTTAAGTGTTCAATGGTGTACATTGTTTTTAATATTTTCCACAAAGAGATATATATTGTTTCAAACGAAATTGGACATTTTTTTGTTTGTTATTCACCTATAAATAAGGGAAAGTAGAAACATCGAAGAAGGAAACATGATCGTGATCAAATTAACAAAGATGAAATATAAGAAAGAACCAAAGAAAAGATGAGGTGATGATGATCAACATTAAGATAACAAGAAGAAGAAGATGGATGCCAACATTCGATGCATCTAGTTCCAATTGAGGGAAATATCCTATAATTCTTACCTCATTCTTCAAATGATAATTATTTTACCTCTTACCAATTCTTACAATTATCATATAGATTCGCAACTAGTAACTAATTAAATGTCACTAAGAGGCCTTACCCAGTGGATTCCCAACAACCTATCAGCTCCATCTATTATCATGGACATTGACCATACGACTGGGAACTTAGGGTGCATCGACTGTAATTGTACACATACACAATCATGTCACAATTTGATCTCCTCAACCATGATCCTAATCATCACACCCTTCTAAGGAGATCGAGAAGCAGGATCAACAACTAACAGACATATTAAAAAATGTATTAGTTAAAGAACAAAATATTGATACAAAATAAATATATTAATCGTTGAAAAAGAAAAAATAAGAATTTAATGTACCTACGTGATGGTGAACGTCATCATTGTGCTCTGAGGGGGTTAATGGGTCATACATCGTGTGAGGCATTAGCAACCATGTTGTTGGATGCACTTTCACCATACAGTGTAGCTGGTGGGGTGCCTATAAAAGTAGAAACAAACATTTATTAATAATTACACATACATGTATAAAATAATTTACTTCTATATGTAACTAAATGAAAACAAAACTATATGTAAACAATTGACATACAAGTATGATCGCGATGTGGAGGGGGGGGCTTCCACAACAATGAATCATTTTGGTGTTCACGCCTAGCGGAGGGAAGTAGCTCACTCTTGAGAATGATATGTATGAAACAATGAAGAAAAAATATGTATGTCGCCCTTTAAATACAATGACATAAATGAAAATAATTATGATGTCTAAATGGTTGTGACAACAATGGTGAGGATGATGAAGCAAATGCTTAGGATGATGTCACTACATCACAATGTTTTCATGAGGAATAATATTATCATGATGATATGAGAATGAGAAAGATGGTGATGATGGTGGTGGTGAGATCAACAAGGATGATGAGGACGATGGAAATGATGGCTATGATTCCAATGATCATGTCAATGGCGATGATGTATCCATATTATTATTGTTATGATGATGACGAGGAGGAATACAACGATTGAAGGAAATAAATCCTTATTTTCATCACAAATATTTCCTACCGCCTTTTCTATTATCCCTTAAATTCATGATCAAGTGTTCTAGGATGTCACTCCTCATTGTTTAGACTTGATACTGGCTAGCATGAATGATTCGTTGAATAGGAACCTCATGTGAAATTATACGTGCTCTCTAAGGATAATCACACCTACAACTTTCATACCTCTATTACTACTATGTTCAAACCCCTATCTACCAATTATTTGGTGATGTAGGTTTCCCATCATAAAACTTACATGGTTATCTCATTATCCAGTCCTTGAAGCCTCCCTTTCCACTACTAATAGCATTCATGGGGTTCTCTTTCCATGGAATCCAATGTTTTGCATCAACCAATTAAATGATGTGTCACCTCATAGTCATTCCAAATTGTAGTATCCAGTTAAAGGCTATAATGACGAAACACTGAAAGAAGACAAGCTCAAATAAATCAAAGAATAAAATCCTTATAGGTTCCACTCACAAGAGGTTATCATACAAAAATAAAGCCATAGTTTGCAAGATGAAAATCACTTATGGCTCTAGATAGACATTTACACAACTCAACTACTATAGTTTGGATTGAAATGTACAATAATAATAAAAGTTAAGTTGACCCATTTAGTTTGGTATTTTTCTAGTAAACCTTGGAACTCTAAATAAAAATCCCTCTACTAACAATACTAATAAATTATCTTTATTTAAGTTTGGGTTGTATCAAAACCATATCTATAAATCTAAACCTACAACAAAATATATAGATCATTAAGTTAAATAATTTATATCATAATTAATATGTAATTAAAGTAAACTATTATTGAACATGATCGGTATGCATATCAATAATAAATTGAAACAATAGTATAAATAAATCATTAAATTAAAAAGAAATCATAATAAATTGACAATAAATATGTAATTAAGGTAAATAATATTATATAATTTAGATAAAATATACTAATAATAGAATTAACAATCTCAGAATTACGTAAATTATGATATGTTGGTGTTCGAAATATATATAATATAATTGTGTGTGTTACAAAAACATAACTCGTGAAAATAATCTCTCTCTCTCTCTCTCTCTCTCTCTCTCTCTCTCTCTCTCTATATATATATATATATATATATATATATATAGAGAGAGAGAGAGAGAGAGAGAGAGAGAGAGAGAGAGAGAGAGAGAGAGAGAGAGAGAGAGAGAGAGAGAGAGAGAGAGAGAGAGAGAGAGAGAGAGAGAGAGAGAGAGAGAGAGAGAGAGAGAGAGAGAGAGAGAGAGAGAGAGAGAGAGAGAGAGAGAGAGAGAGAGAGAGAGAGAGAGAAGCCAAATCTAAATTACAAAAACATAATCAATATAAATAACTAATTTTACAAAAATTTCATTAAACAAATTAATCAATGCATAGCATTGAGCTTTAGGGGTTTTGAATGGCTTACCTCATTGTGTGCAGGTCATGGTAGCATGAGGGGTTGATTGGTAGCACTGTGGATGGTGACAAGTTCATCATCGGTCGAGCTTTGCAACCCTCATTCAAGCTCTTATGCACTCCTCACCCGAGCTTTTATTCAACAACCATGGTGAAATACGTTGTCGTCTTTCTTTTTTCCATTTGTATAACAGTTAAAGGAGCTCAATCAAGATCCTAAATACCAAAACTGCTAAATATTCCCCAATTCTTTTGGTTTCAAATTTTCATGAGAACAAGCCATTAATAGAGCTATATAGATAGATCAAGGTTGTTAAAACCATCAATCTAAAGGATAAATATAGCTTGATTGAGTGTTTTGTTAATCCCTTGATTGAGATTTAAAGAGCTTGATTGAGGGTGTAAAAGGAGCTTTATTGAGCTTAATTTTTACCATATCTATGCCGTCTGCTTGCCAAAAAATTTTACCCATCTTCATGGGAACACACTTTATTAACATCATAATGTAAACTAAGCATTGACGAAGAGAACCATTTCACATGAGTTAACCAAGATGAATATCGCAATGCATTATAACAATTTAAGAATATCACAATGAAATGTAACCCTAGAGGAACATTGCAAGGTGGCATAAACCATCATTGACATAACAATGAAATAACCATTGAGAAACATGACAATTGAAAAAAACTCAAAGAAGATGAATATCTCAGTGTGACATAACCACTAGGGAATGTCTCAATCTAATAAAAACCTAGAGAAATGTCACCATATGATAATAAATTTGATGGTCATCAAAATGAAACATAACCATTGAGGAACATATGAAAGTGACACAACTCAATGTGACATTACCAAAGTCAACCATAATTAACATGGTTAAGCATGAGTCAAATATGGTAAATCAAAGTCAATAATAATCAACCATAGTAAAAAACTATTGACCCCGTCAACCAAATTCTAGTACAGTGAAATATGTGTGGCCACAACCAAGCAAGGATGACCAATGTTATGAACCATAGTAAAAGATGGTTAACAATAATGCATAGTTAACAATGACTAACATTTTAAAAATTGTGGAATTTCTATGGTGAAGGATTAATGACTAATATTGTTAACCAAATTCAACCATATTTAACTTTGGTCAGTCATGGTAAACCATGTTAAATCATAGATATCCATGGTCATCCATCATAAACCAAAGTCAATAATGGTAAAAAAATGTTAGGAGATGAATCCAATATCTAGATCATCAATATCCTCCATGTAGAACTTATGAGTAGGCACACAGATTTCTCATATGCATCGAGCACATGGGAGAAATATTAAGGGAGGACGCCTTGCTTCCCCTTTGTGGGTACGAGAGAAAGACCCTGCTCTTTGAGGGTTCATGAGTGAATCCCTTGAGGCTAAAAATTCTAGACCCTTCTAGTATATTTTGGTTCCTTTTGGAACTCTCATATTTATTGTATAAAAGGGGAATTATCTTTGGCATTGTAAGGTAAGAGAGATAGAATAAAGTGTTACAAGTTTTTGACGAGTAATAATAAAATATAAAAACTGTCATTGCCCAGTGGTTTTGCCTGTGTACAATAGGGTTTCCACATACATCTCATGTTATATTTTTATTGTTGTTTCCTTTTGTTTTTATATATTTTACTAATAGAAAATGAAAACTACAATAAAACATGGTAAACCATAGTCAACCACACTGAGCATGGTCATTCATAGTTAACCATGGTTAAATATGGTCTATTGATTTAAAAAAAGTCAAGCATTGTCAAACATAGTAAAAAATGATTAGCTAAAATTAAACATAATCAACTAAAGTCAACCATAGTTAACCATAATGAAATATATTTAACCAAGGTCTTACATAGTGAAACATGCTCTACCAAAGTCAACCATGGTCTACCATAGCCAGCATGATCAACCATAGTCAACATTGGTCCACTATAATCAACCATGCTCAACGATGGAAAATAATGCCAAACATTGTGAAATAAGCACAACGATGGTCCAACATTGTTAACCCACGATCAAACTGTTTCAACCATAGAAAAATATGGTTGAACATAGTCAAACATAGTGACACATAGTCAACCATAGTCAAACATGGTCAACCTATCAATTGAAATCAACCATGTTCAAACACAATCTACCATGGTAAATAATAGTCAACTATAGTAAAGTTTTATCATGAGTTATAAAAATAAAGTATTTGGTTGAATTTAAAGTTGTAGGAAAAAAACTGATAATTAAAATTTAATATAAATAAAATTACAACGTAATCTTAATTTAACATAATTGATAAAATTAAGAATTTAATTGAACTTTAGATGTAATTATAGTTCTATCCTCATTTATAAGTATCAAGAATATGATTAAAGTTTAAATATGATGTTTAGCTTGTAGGGCCTAGGCGGCCGCCGTACTCGGTTTCGAAGCTCGAGGGCTCTGCTCGTTCCCTCTCTTAATAAAGGTATACTCATTAGAGGAAATTTCAACACAAAATGGGCCTCCTAAGAACAATAATAAAATAATAGTTAGAATGATCAAAAATATTTATTAATTTTGGAGGAAGTAAAGAAAAAAACTACTTTTTTGTTCGTATTTTTGACATATCTCCCTGTGATTTTACTCAAATTTCAATCGGGAGAGCTCCCTGGATGCGAAATTAAATTACGCATCCAACGAGTAACCCACTCGGCATACTTTTGATGGACCCCTCTACCCCAAAAACAAAAAATACCTGAAAAAACGTGATGATGATGTAAAATTTCACATCCAACGAGCTCTCCCAATCGAAATTTGAGTAAAAACACAAGGAGATATGTCGAAAATACAAACAAAAAATAGTTTTTTCTATGATACCTATCCTCAAATTTATATTAAATTTTTTTCTAAGACCTATACGATATTTCAAATTTAAAGCAATTTCATTGGCTAACACATGATGACATGGAATTTGAATTATGGTTAAAAGGCCCATTTTGAGTTGAAATTTCCTCTGATGTTAATCTTATTATACTTACCCATAAGTCATACAAATATTTTGTTAGATTTGCATTGAATAGCAACCTAAATTTATTTTGAAATTTGACTAAGTTATACATTAGGTTATTTACTTTATTTATTTATTTTTCAAAATAAATGGATTTATTTACTACATAATTGGATAAAAAGTTGAAGGTCTTATTGCTGGCCCGACAAGGATCTTCTAGGTATTAGAGAGACTATTTTAAAACGCTCTCATGCTTTAATGATGGTGATGCCCCTTAAATGCCACACCACTGGTTCTTTCCATGGCCAACTACCACCTCCTCCAGAGCCTTCGGTTTGATAAACAAGCATTCTTTTCCTTTTCCTTGCTTGATTATTCAGCTTACAAGAAGCAACAACCCAAGATACTGGTCAATTGCAGAATTTTGCAAACATATTTCAACCACTATGAGGAAATTGAGAGAAAAACATATACCTATGTAGAAATTTCCTTAAAACATAAATGAAAAAATATTTACCTTTAGTATTCTACAATTTCAAAGGAAAAGCGATTAAGCTTCTAAACATCCCTACACTTACAATTATGGTTTCTATTTAAATCCATGTACAACTTATAATTATTTATTTTTTCTCTTGTTTTGAATCCAAGTAAAACTTAAATTTATTGTTTTTCATATTCTTTTTTGTTTTCATAGATTCCATAGTCATTTTTTTTATTTTTCCAAGTGACCCTTCCATGGCTCTCCATATCCACATGAGTTTGGTGCAATGATCAACATTACTGATCAACATTACTGCACTTTTTTTTATCTCTTCTAAGGCTCCTTTATGGAAGGCATCTTGTTATATCCCATATTAACATTAATATGGTGTAAATCCATATACACATTAGTATAATGCAATGGAAGTGAGCATATTGACCTATAGCCATTGAATATTAAGGAACACTATTAAGATAACCAAAAAAATACTTGAGTACAATTAACATAAAATATTACTGCCGTGTGCATAAATAACAATAAGAGATAATTTTGGGTTGGTGAAAACCACGGGGGCTTCACTTGTTGACCAATATCCTATCACATTAGTTCATATTATGGGTTTTAAAATTATCAAAAATTGAACCAATATATTGCAGGTATTGGGGGGGATGAGGGGTTTAAGGTGGGGGTGGGTAGGGTGGTTTATAAGGATTGAGATATAAAAATGGGTGGGGAGGAGGTTTTAAGTATTGGGAGGGGGTTTCAACAAAAAGAGTTTGGGTCAATATCTCTGGAAATTAAGGGTATTCTTTAATATCCCATGATCGCACATGCTATGTGACAGGTTCACTAAGTGAAGTCTCCGTGGTGAAAAACTTTGAAGCCCTTATTTCACCAACCCTATATGCCTCAAGTGATCTATAGATGCGTAAGGAACCCTTTCTTATTAGTGAAACACTAATTTTGAAGGAGTTTCACTGGTTGTTGGCGAATATGAATCGAATAAATATATGTTTTGCAAGTCCATCTTCATAGGATTTCCGTAACCTTAGGATAAATTTCGTAACCTTAGGATAAATGGCAGTGATCAGTTCAAGAGAAATAGATACCACTTGCAAATTTTGTTTTCTTATTACAGAATTGTTTTTATGTTGGAAATATTAATTATGAGTTATTTCCTATATTCTACCAACCCTATCAGTCATTCAATTAGTCTTTGAGTTAGTATATAAAATCTATCGGTTTTTCAGCCAGAGTCCGTTGATGACAATGTTTCCAGTAATTATGTCTGTAGTATGGTGCACGCTCCTTGTATGTATTCAGTTGTGTTTTCTTTGTTCTGTAAGTCAAGTTGTTAGGTATATTTATAGTCATGTATTAATTCAGTATTTAATGGTAGTCGGTAGTTTCCAAGAGAAGCAAAAATTAAGTTTGTGTATAAATAGTTGAAGAGATATGAGTAAAGAATAAAGAAGAGAGAAAGAGGCAGAACTCACAAGAGCCATAGATAGAGAAGAGAGAAGACTTTAGTAGAACTCAACAAAGAAAACATAGCATTCATAAAGAGAAAGAGGTAGAGCTCATAAGAGCCAGATAAGTCTCCAGGAGAAGAATAGAGTAATAAAGAAAGAAGAAGAATAAAATTCTAAGAAGTATTTGAGAGAAAAAGTCATGGTCTTAGAAAGAATTGAGAGCCGAAGCTCTGTAAATGGTAAAAATCCAAGTAAATTTCTAAGTCTATGTATGCTACCATAGTTTTCCTATTTGTTCAAGTAATATATAATCCTATAGTTTTTATGTGATCATTCTCAAGAATGTTGAATATTGCATGTTGAAATATTCTCGAGAATTACTTATGTGAATGTTGTTGCCATTTATTGTCTCTAAAAAAATCAAGAATCTCTCATATTTCACTATGTAAAAGTTCAGTTTTAACCACAAAGTAAATTTGATACAAATTGTATTTAATATTTTGGTTATATGATAATAATCGGCTTGTCATAGTATAATTCTTCGTTAAATGTGAACTTGTCGAAGTGGAGTTGGTCGAAGTTGTCTTAATCGACCAGGTTGTAAAACGTTGTCTTTCACATCGAAGTGAATCATATATTTTAATATACCAATATAATCCTTTTATATTATAAGGTTATCAAAGTGAGAACTTGTCGGTGTCAAAAGGCTATCGAGGTAAGTCCATAAAAGTTGAGTCTTGTGGAAGTGAACTCGTCGAAGTCAATAAAAGTTGTCGAGTTAGTTTGGTCGATTTAACGTTGTTGAGATAAAACAATGCCGGAGTAAGAACACATCGAGGTTAAATTTGGTCGAAGTAAACTTGTCATGTGAAAACCATTCAAAGTCAATCCAGTCAAAGTAAAACCCGTCATGGTAAACCGGTCGAAGTAGAAACCAGTTGAAGTTAAACTTGTCAAAGATAATCCTTTCGGAGTAAAATAGTCGCAGAAAAATTGTTGAGGTAAACTCGTCAAAGTAAAATTTGGTCGAAGTCAATTTGGTTGAAGTAGACTTTCCAAGGTAAACTTGTCAAATTTAAACTCGTCTGAGTAAAATCCGTCGGAGCAAGTAAACTTGTCAAAGAAAAATAGTCGAAGTCGAAAGAAGAATTAAAATTAAAATTATTAACTTCACAGTTCTTTACTGTCGTAGTGTTTTTCCTGGATCTGGTATCAGAGTAGGTTATCAGAGTCTAGTAAAGAAGATGGGAAACTTTTATAAGTGTCGGTTAAGGATAAAATAGTAGAAGATCGATTTAAAAAGGGGAGCTAATGTTGTTGAATAAGTTGTTGAGCTGAAGCTCATATTATTTTTGAAATTCAATGGAACTAATGATCAGTAATGAAGAGAAGAGCACCAATGCCTAGGAATGGCTCTTCCATTGCTGTAGAGAAAAGAAGAAGTCATAATTTTTAGCCAAAATCAGGTCATTTGAAGGGAGTTAGACAAAGATGCGTGTTCTCTCAAGTATTGGTCTATCTTTGCAAAACCTCATTTTAAGAAATATCTTTTGTAAAAAATTAATGGGTCGGAAGAAAAGACTCAAGCAATCTAAAAGAATGATGAACAAGGCAGAACGAAAGAAATATGCATAAATATTTTGTGAAGTCTCAGCTCAAGCTAAAGCTTCAATAACTTATTTGAGAAGTGATAGTTTGGAATGTCCCCCTTATTTTGTTGGTAAATATTATGGATGTTGGTATGCCAAGATGTAGGTTTTTATTCATTTTAATGGTTTGGAAAATTGCATAGAAAATAGATGGTTTGAGGATTATAATGATGCATTAGCGCTCTCTCTCATCCAACAAACTCTAGATGTTAATATTTCTTATGAAATTGTTGAAGGAAATACAACTAGAGAATCATGGGAGAGTTTGAAGAGAGAGTTTAATGTAAAGGGGATATATATGGTTGTGTCACGTCCTGTTAATATTTCAGCAGACAATCATGCAGAAGCAACATAAGACATTAAAATTATGGGTGAATCCCACTGCATCGATACACCAGTGGATGATGAAAATGTGTGTGAAGTTGGATATGGCAAACAACTAATGATAAATCTGTTAAAGGAGGATGAAGTGACAGATTGTAAACTTAGTGTTGTAGTAACAATTGAATTTGATGAAGAATCAACAACATTAGATGAAGAAAATATTACATATTATTCATATGAAATTTTCAAAGCATTGGCATGTATGCTAGAAATTGAAATTGTGTCTAATGAGGTTGATACACCTCATATAGCAGCAACAACAAAAGAATTTGAGGTTTCAGACACAAAATCTGCTGAACCAGATAAATTTGAAGTAAAGAGTGTGAAGACTCTGTCAATAAAACATAGTATGTGCATAATTAAGATGTTGAATTTCACAATGCTCAGACATGTGTCGATGATGATTGTAAAACTGCAAGTGTTGTAGTCTAGTCTTTGAATATTCCAACAATGTCTATTATTGATGACAATTATGAAGAAGCTTCCAATGAAGCAGCTAATATTTGTGAAACTACCTAGGAAGCAGTAAGAATGAATGATGTTCATGATGATGAAATGAAAACTACCATAGCAACAGTATTTGAAGCAACAACAGAAGATGAGAATGATAAAGAGCATTTTGTCAAAGTGCTTGAACCTATGTGTCAGACATGTGTTTGTAAAGTTCTTGAAAATATTGATGACTTCATTTTTATTGAATAATTTGATTATATTGTTACAAAATGCAAAGAAGTTGCAGCGATTGAAGGAATCCACAATGATTTTGAAAGGAAATAAGTGGATGATTGGAATACTGCATATGCATATATAGAAAACAAAATTCACGATGACAACACTCTAGATGTTGTATGCTTTGTCACAAATAGAGCTGCTGAAACAATGAATGATGTATTTGATAAAGAGTTAAAATTCTTAGAATAATGGTTTGAAAATCCAAGATATGAGAATGAATATGTTAGTCTTACTACAGAAGCAGAAATGGAGAAAATTGATTGACTTGTCCCAGAAGCAAAGCAAGATTTGAATGAAGAGACAAAGAATGCTCCCATAGTAGAGAAAAATGAAAAGAACCACTATGGTTCTCATTATAATTTTTTATGTAATTCTAAAATACTTTCTAAGTGTGTAGGTGATCAACCAATTAAATCTAAAGAAGAAGTTGTTGAAGGTGAATGTGAAAACCATAAGCTTGAAAAAAGTTGCGCTAAAGATGCACTCATTAAATAATCATTTGAAACTAGGTATGAATATCAACTAATGTGTTCAAAGAATGATATCGCGCAAAACAATGTTGGTGAAGTAAAGGCATATTCTGGGATTTCAATGTACCCTCATTACATTATTTGAAGAAAAACATTTGGATTAGAGTCCTTGGCATGAAGGACATTCAAAAATTATTTAATGTTAAGAAGATTGAAGAAAAATATGGAGTTGAATTTGTTGATTGAAGACTAAAGGATTCAACAAAAAAATTGTAGAAGAAGAAAGTGAATATGAAGCAAAGGAAGACAAAGCAAAATGCAGAATTTAAAGTGTGTCATCACAAAAGAAGGAAGAAATAAATTTAAATTGTATTTCTTTGTTTTTTAGAAGCACCATAAGTCTAAAGGAAAAGAAAAAAAGGAGGAGATAAAAGAGAGCAGCAACTTATTGACGACAAATAAGGTTGAGTTAAAGTTAGAGCCACAATAAAAGGATCCTATTTGAAGAAAAGAATCTGCCAAAGGTAAGATTAATGTGAATCCTTCATTGAAGTTGCAGAGAGTAAAAACCATAATGGATTGCAGCACTAAAGTTGTAACTAATGAAATGAATCATGAAGATATGACAATTTTTATGGATGGTGACAAAACCAAACCCAAACAGCATGTGGAAACATTAAAAACAATTTATGTTGTAACAATATGCACAAGCAAAGTCGGTTTAGAATGAAGATGAAATGGCCTTAGAAGCCATTGTTGAAAGAAAGTCACCTGAAGGTGATGAAGATGAATCCATAGCAGAAGAAAACAGTCTCAATAAATATGCAACAACATCGTGATTAATTAATGAAAGATTGGGAACTTAGATGAAGTGAAAAAATTATGAAGTTGTAAATCATCAATAAAATGATGAACAAGTCTACAACAAAGTAATGTGAAAAAGAGGTTGTAGAAGACAAAAGATCGAATCTTGTATGAGTTTGAAAAAACACATTTTGTTTGATGCAAGAATTATGGAATGGGTCTCAAATAAACAACCCATTGTGACTCTCTTCAGTAGAAGCATAGTATGTCGTAGATATAACTAGTCTGAATGTGCAGGAATTTAAAGGATTTGTCACGGAACCAAATAGAACTGATAGTATAATATTTATGCACAGAGAAAAATTTTTATGATGTACAAAGCAAGTTCCATCTCTGAAACATTTTGTATATTTTTTTAATGACCCCCAACTGCTCATAAGTAAGGGGGAGTGTTGGAAATATTAGTTATGAGTTGTTGCATGTATTTCTTCTGCTAGCTCTATTATCCATTAACTAGGTCATTGATTTAGTCAATCAAATCTATCAGTTTGTCAGTTAGAGTTCGTAAATGTATAGTGTTGTCAATAAATATATAGGCAATATGGTGGAGGCTTCCATGTATTTATTCAACTATGTTTTTTTGTTCTACAAGTCAAGTTGTTAGGTAGATTTATAGTCATGTATTAATTCGGTATTTAATGGTAGTCGATAGTTTCCAAGAGAATAAAAATTAAGTTTGTGTATAAATAGTTGAATAAATCTGAGTGAAGAACAGAGAACAAAGAAGAGAGCAAGAGGAAAAGCTCACAATTGTTGAATAGTAGCACTTCAATTAATTAAACAATAGTATAAATATAGTTACAACCAAACAATTATGTTCAAATTCGTTATACAAACCGTTCTCCAATGTAATGTAATGAAATAAATAAGAGTTGTTATCAATGTAGTTGCGGCATGGTGCACCCTCCAATTAATAAAATTTCTTGTTTAGTTTTTTCTGTTTCATTTTAATCTTGGTGCCCATGGTTTATTAACATGGTATCAGAGCCTGGACAACCCAAACTCTCTCACTAGAGAGGCTAGAAGATGAGCTTATTATTGTAATAATGGTCGATATATGTACATCGTTTAATATAGGATATTTGGTTATACAAATATATTTTAAAAAAAATTTATAATGTATTTGAACAAATTTTATGTCTAAACAATGGACAGATTATTTGTTCGCTACATGGAGTCAAGACATTGTAACTCAATATGGATTGTTGTCCAAGTAATTTTGGAGTTGTGGTCTAGGGACATATCCCTCGCTAGTTGTTTAGGTTACCAGACATGTGAATTCTCCAGTAATTTGACTTTGGGAATTCAAAGAGGTGGAATCCAGGAACTCAAGAATCCAACTTGGGAATTCTACCTTTACGAGGGTGCCGAGAGAACATGATGTAGTACGTGCAAGAATCCAAATATGTAGAGAAAAAAAATAGCTTCAAATGAATATGTTGTTATTGTTAATCAAGTTTTTTAATTGTAATGTTAAGAGGGTGTGTTGAAGTTTAACGCTTATGCTCAAATTCATTACACCAAAAGTTCTCCAATGTGATGTAATGAAATAAATAAAGGATGCTATCAATGTAATCTGGACATGATGAACTCTCCAATTAATAATATTTCTTAACAACAAGAGCCATAAATAGAGAAGAGAGAAGAGTTCATAGAGAAGAGAAAAGACTTCAGCTAGACTCAGAAAAGAAAATAGAGTATTTCGAAAGAGAAAAAGGTAGAGCTCACAAGAAAGCAAGAAAGAATAAAAAAGTGTGAGAAGTATTGGAGAGCATAATCTTGTGGTCTTAAAAAGAATTAAGAACCCAAGACTTGTAAATGGTAAGAATCCAAGTAAATTTCCAAATCTATACATGTAGCAGTAGTTGCCTATTTTATTTGGTAATATATAGTTCTATAGTTTTTATGTATTCATTCTCAAAAATATTGAATATTACATGACCACATTTATATAAAATTACTTGTAAAAATATTGTTGACATTTAACATCTTTAAAAGAAACAAAGAATCTTTCATATTTCAATGAGTAAAAGTTCAGTTTTAACCACACACAAATTGTACTTTTTTTTTTCAGAAGGAAAAAAACCTGTCCTTTTTATTCAATAAGTGAATCAAAGGGCATCTAACATGCCTCCCCTATCAATAGGGTTACAATCAATCAAGATCAAGAAAGTAATCTGTTACAGCTAGTATCCAGGAACATATCTCAAACACTCTAGAGCTGGCAATGGGGAAGGGTCACGAACTCAACATTAGAAGTCTAAAAAAACCAAGGCATCAAGAAGAACATACAAATGTAGCCTATCCCTATCAGTCACACAGATTGAGGACACATAAGTGCAGAGCTTCTATCAAAAGTGCCTGCTCCATTTACATCAATCCATAAAGGGGTGCATAAAAAAGAGGAGAGAAAATCTCCTGCACCGAGCTCAAAAGAGCTGGAAAGTATCAGATAAGACAAAATGGCCTTCAAGAATCTCAAAAAAATCACCACATCCAGGAGCCAAAGACAGGTCATATTTTGATCATCTATCTGCAAGCTGATTGTGTTCTCAATATGTATGACTGAAGGACAAGTGAAGAAAACAAGAGATGAGCCTTCTTGTATCCAATGACTAAGATCTGGGGGATCCAAGGAAGCATGGTAATTTTCCCAATTTATGATGACTACTGAATCACCAAAAATGTTCATACATGGGATCCCCATGAATTTTTCCACAAACAGCAATGCCCAAAGTGCTATCAATTCAGCTTTTATATTTGTGCAAAAACCTTCCCCCATTGCAAACTAAAAAGAGTGAGACTCGTTTAGGACCAAGAAAAAACCAACTCCTCCTTTATAATTTGTAGCTGCCCCATCAAAGAAGCCATAGGGGAAGACTAAAGAAGGGCCCGATCCATAGCCCTTGGGATTTTTATCTTTAAACTTGAAGCCAGATACAGCTGGAAGTAATAATCAATCTGGTGGAGTATGCCCAAGATTGATGGATTTTTTCCTTCAAAAATGTAGAGATTTTGAGCTTTCCAAATAACCCAGATGACGAAAAAGGGTAGGTAACAACACTCAGAGTGTTTGGAATACCTTGATATCTAAGTACCCAAAAAGGAGCTAAGACTATTGCTCTTGTAAAGGGGTTGTAAGTGATACTGCTCACTTAGGAATTCAAATACAATCTTCTATACAGAACAAGAAGAAAAAAGATGTTGAACACTGTCCTCACCCAAACCACAAAGTGCACAGATGCCCGGCCTAATCCAGCCTCTTTTTTGTAGATTGTCCCATATGGGTATTTTGTTTGCCAATGCCAACCATATGAAACAACGAATTTTCATGGGGATAATGCAAGACTAGAGGAAAGCATGAAGTTTACTACAGGATGGAGGGGATGAAGAGAGAACAATCGGGTCATACACCAACTCTACCGTAACATTACCATCATGTTTATTATGGTCCCAAACTAAGGAATTAGCAAGTGAATTGAGCCGGATCCTACCATGTTCCAAGCACCTAGTGTAATTTTCCCATGCTAATTTCTAATACCTTGCAATATTCAAGTCTTCCGCCGTATACCAATAATTGTGCTCACCAGGGAGAATGTTTTGTGCATGGATGAGAGAAGTAATACCAAAATCCTCTAGATATTATCCGATACCCAGGGGAAGCTCTGATGGGGAGTGTGTTCCAATAATCGGTTCAATACCCATGAGGATATTCTGGCCATTTCCAACTTGCCAAGCCAGGCACTTTCCCAGCCACGAAAGTGTGTGCATGAAACCATTCCAGATCACAGAGGCTCCACGAACTGTGAATTTTTTTTCTCTAAGCCATGACACAATAGATTTATTCTTCAAATATTTGTTGATTAAAACTTAATGCCACAAACTATTTCCTTGTAGAACCATCCAAAAAAAAATTAATCTCAAGGTTGTGTTGAACCACTGTAGATTTTTTGTACCCAATCCTCCTTTCTCTTTTGACCATGAAAGGTGCATCCAATTCGTCATATGGTACTTATGATTTACCCCTGAGGAGCCCCAGAAAAAAGCAAATGTTAATCTTCTGAGTTTATCCAAGGCTGAGGCTGGAATAGGAGCAAGGGCCAACCAGTAGACCACTAGGCTTGATAACACTGCTTGAACAAGAACCAATCTGCCACCAAGGGAAAGATATTTATGTGACCAATGAAATATCCTTTTTTCATATTTCTAAATCATCCATTGCTAGTCATTTATCTTGTACCTCAATGGTTTAAGAAAATAACCAAGATACTTAAATCCTGTTGAAATAGTATCCATTTTTTAACGAAGCACCCTAGCAATACTAAGAAGGGTATCTTCATCCACATTATTAAAGAGAAATCCCAAATTTTCCAAACTGATGCTCATCCCAGACACTTTGCAAAAGGTTCTTAAAATGACTTCAAAAGACATCCATTCATGCAGGGTACCAGTTCCTACAAGAATAACATCGTCAACGAATAAGAGGTGAGTAAAAGCAAGGGCCGATGATATTTTTATACCTCTGATAAGACCATTCTCCCTCGCATCAGAAATCAAGAGGTGTAGACCTTCGATGACAAGTATGAATAGCAGGGGAGACAAGGGACAGCCTTGTTGGATGCCTCTAGATGCACTAAAAAGCTTGGATGGAGTGCCATTAACCAACACAACAAAGTTAGCTAATAATAAGCATCCCATAATCCAGTTGACTCCCATGAGAGGCACCCCTATCTGGATCAATATGAGTCTAATATAAGACCAATTCACTCTGTCAAAAGATTTAAACAAATCTAGCTTAAGAATGAGAGCACAAGTATTTTTTGTTCTGACAGTATGTATAATTTCTTGTGTAATACCAATGAGCTCAATAATTTAACGATTTTTGAGAAATCCAAATTGTTCCTGGGAGATGTGGGAATCCAGATGTGGTTTTAATCTTATAGCAATAATTTTAGATATGAGCTTATAGATCAAATTACACAGAGAGATTGGCCTAAAGTCAGCGAAGGTAGTAGGATTATCCTTCTTAGGAATCAAGGCAAGGAAAGAGGAATTTAGTGAGGGATCAATCCTTCCATATTTCCTAAACATTACACAACTTTTAGTAAATCCCTACCCATTAGGTCAAAAAAGTGAATAAATAATTCAATTGGCCAACCATCCGGACTTGGGCTCTTATCCTCTTTGAAGGATCTCAAAGCTCCCTCAATCTCAATCATAGAAACACTTTCAATGAAACCACCAGCCTCCTCAGAAGATAGCATAGAAGGGTACATCATGACAACTTTGAGCTAGGCTAGAATACAGGTTTGTTTATTATCTCTGAAGATGTGAGAGAAATGTCTCAGTCCCAGTTCCTTAAGAGCTGCCTCATCCTCCACACTATGTCAATATTCATCCTCTAAAGCCCAAATAGCATTTTGATTTCTGCGTCCCAAAGCCAAGGCATGAAAGTACTTGGTATTTGAGTCCCCAAGCACTGCCCACTTTGTTCTACTTTTGAGTTGCCATGTGAGCAGGTAATGGTCCAATATGTTGAAATATTGTAACTTCGAAGAATATTCTATTTGTACCTTTTGTGGTCCCTGATGGTCCTACTAGGAGAACCACTTGTATTATCTTGTACCCCGATGCTTCTAATCGGAAGAACTAATAAGAGTCATGAGGTTGTCCCCTCTAATTGTAAAGGTGGGTCATTAGCACCCCAGTGTGGTTACTTGAGCCTACATGTGTAACTCGAGCCTACATGATTAACTCGAGCATACATGTCGAATGAGTTAATTGAAGTGAATAGATGAATATAAATAGAGGTGTATCTCTCCTCATTTGAGCACACACTCTCACTTGTGTAGCGCATTAGTGGAGAAGAGAAGTAGTTGGAGAAGGAGGAGGATCAGGCTTTGATCTCCTTGTTGGTTTTATCTTTTATCTTTTTGGGGCATCTATATTGAGGAATATTTTGGTGGGTTTTTCCCTTTAGATTTTTCCCAGGATAAATCTTTGTGTTCCTTTTGTATGGTTTTGCTTGTCTATCTTTCAGTGATCCTGTTTATATGCTTTTGTTATGAAAATGAAATGAGATACTGATGTCTTAGCTAAGCATATGAAAATTTAACATGGTATCAGAGCCACCCTGAAAGAAGACATTGTGTAGCTATAGAATCTATGGCTTCTTATTTTTTGGGTCTCTATCCACAATCGATCAGCAAAAGAAGGCTAGACTGACTCTCCATTGAAGGGCTCATCTTTCTGTCGAAGCGAAATTCAATTCCGAGCATTTTCAGTTTTGCTGCGGAAAATTAGGGCTTTCTACAGAAGAGGAATTTTTGAGTGAGCCCAGCTTAGGATTTTTCTCCTCATAAAAATCGAATTTTAGAGACCTGGATCAAGAAATTTGGTTGGGTGAAACTATGGAAAAGTCAAACCCTAGTTTGACCCCGATCTGGAAAAACCCTAAATACTAAAACTGCTAAGTTTTGGTACATTCACTATATCTTGAGATTGGTGTAGGATCAGGAGCTGAAAATTTCAGAAGCCGAATATAAAATACTTATTTACATTGTTTCCAAAATTTACCCTCCGGTTCTCTATATTCTGGGAGATATGATCACTCCAAGTTAGGGTTCTAGCCTCTTCCAGAATTCAACCCTAAACAGGACACCTGGGGATAATTCTTGTAGCGTGGGATACAGAGGTCCAAATGGAATTCCTGAAGATTTTCCATAAAAATGACAGACTTTAGTTTCTTTGGTCCGAATTTCAGAACCTGAAGATGAACCCGTGACACGTGGCATGCCGTACAACTTCGTTGTTCTGAACAGTCCTGTAACAGGTCACCTTGGGAAAAGGATCATAAATACTAATTGGTGAAACCAATTCTGATGAAACCTATGGTTTTGTATCAGGGACATGCGACGTTGTCTCACTAATAAATTTCAGACACATAGGAGCATTAATTTCATATATATAATTGAAACAGTGACAGGCATTTCTGCAGAAGAAATTGGAAAACTAGGGCTTCCTGTTCCGGGAGCTTCCCTCCACTATTTTCAGAAAAGGAGTACATTGGATAGATACATTTGAAGAGATATATCTTTCTATCCAATCATATATGAAATATTCCAAGTTTTTAAAATTATGGTTTCTCTGAGAAACCCTAGATCAGCCAGCTTCGGAAGCAGGACGGACACCTCAAATAGGTAAGATCTAATATTTTGCTATTTGCATTTGAGGTTCTCATTTCAAAGTGATATATCACATCAAGGTTGATGATAAGCTTGGTGAATTTGACAACTTCCAAGCATGGAATTATTTGATCTATCTGAAGAAAAAAAAATGAATTGGACACCTACATGAGTAGAGAGGTTACAGTTCTAGAGGGAGATGAGGCTCAAAGCCTTACGCAAGAAGAACTTGATCAAGGCCAAGAAGATCATTGTTGATTCAATCACGAGTTAAATTGTGCCACAAGTGTATTCCCTAAAGACACCAAATATGTTTGACTCCTTGATCAAGCTATTTTAAGATAAGAACATAAATCAGAAGATGGATTTGAGAAAACAATTGAAGAATGTGAAGATCCATAATGCAGAACATATTGAAGTGGTAGAAGAAGAAGTGGAGAATGCAGAAGTGGTGATATCCACCTTGAATGGTCTACCAGGATCATAGAATTCATTCATTCAAGAAATGTGTGCCAGAAGGAAGAAATTACTTTCAATAGACTTTGGGAAGAAGAAGAAGCTCAACTCATAAGAAGAGAAGAAGAAGATGGGAGCAATTGAAGATCAAGCTCTCACCATTCAAAGAAGATCCCTCAAGCGATGAGGAATGTGAAGAACTCAATTATTGAAGAACCTTCTATCCATCTTATCATTTGGATAAGAAATGATGATGTCATGAATAAAGAAGATGATGAAGTAGAAGGATCAAGAAGGAGTCTACCCACGAAACGAATAAAATATAAGTATTCAATTGTCATTGCATGATATTGTTTTGTTATACATTTGATTATATTTAGTTGATGTGTTATGCATGATAGACAGTTTGCATTAATGACAGTATACTACTGATATGCATGTGATTGGTAAGTATCTCATGGTGCTATACGTCTCTCCATTGCTACTTATCTAGAATGAAACCTCTTTGCTAACATATTGGATTAGTGCACAAATCTCAATGATATCATGGTAGAGATGAAAGGCATCTAGGAAAGTTTCTGTGAGATATGGATGAATGTTGTATTGACTAAACAGTTGCATGATGCATAAGAATTTATCGTTATGCATATGTTTTATGAAATAGTTCTAACCATGCAACTGGTGCATTTTAATTGTAGGAAAGGTCCTGTACAACCTCCTACAAGAAAAGAAGGATGAGACTTGTTCCAAAGAACAAGTGATGACAATTCAAGATTCACTCCAATAAACATGAATCTGAAGCTCCCAGGGTCAGAGACACCATGACGAAAGAAAGAGCTTCAGATAATGGTAGATCCACCTCGAAGGATGAAGACCACCATGGGTACGAAAGATAACTCAAGATAAATAAAATAATGCTATGAAAGAAGCTATGATCAAAGAATAAAAGTTGATCATGGGGAATGAAGTATACTATATGATTTCGAGACATAAAGGGAAGTACATAGTATCTTCCATATGGATCTACAAGAACAAGTGTACAAAGCAAGGATCGTGATTTGCCTCAGAAATAATAGACTATGACATGGCATACTCTATTGATAAGTATATATCAAGCATATAACCACCTATACAGAATGAAGAGGGAAGATGATACTCCACTTCAGGGGGAGTGACTACAGAATATATCTAAGTTCGACATGGTATGACATGATGGATAGATTCCTCTTGGATCGAGACTTTACCAAGAGCAAAGTGGGTTCCAACCTTCAAGGTTGAATGCAGAAGACTAGGATATGTTGATGACCCAACAAGTCAAACTCATGGAAGATGTTATGATGAAAGAATACTAGAATGATGTTTGGGATACAGTTCCCAAACTAGAAGGAAAGAGTATAGTATCCTCCAAATGGATATACAAAAATAAAGCATGCAGCTGACGGAAGTATTGAGAAGTATAAAGCAAGATTTGTTGCTAGAGGGAATTGACTATGAAGAGACATTTTCCCCAGTAGCACGGTATACTTCAATTAGAGCTATCATGGCACTTGCATCCATGATGAAGTGGGACTTACACCAGATGGATGTGAAAATAGCCTTCCTTAATGGTATGATGGAGGAAGAGTTTTACATCGAATAGTCACAAGGATTTGAAGTTAAAGACAGATGGAATCACATATGCAAGTTGAAGAAGGCCCTCTATGGCATGAAGCAAGATCCCAGAGCTTGGTATGGAAGAATAGATAGTTTCCTGTCGAGCATGGGCTTTACCAAGAGTAAAGCTAATCCTAACCTTTATCTCAAGGTTGTAGAAGATGAACCTGTCATCCTGTTATTATATGTGGATGACTTCTTCTTGACGGGGAATGAGAAACAGATTGTGGAAAGCAAGAAGAAACTGGCAGAAGAATTTGAGATGGACCTTGGATTAATGCATTACTTCCTAGTTCTGGAAGTGTGGAAAAGTTCAGAAGGAATCTTTCTCAAATAGGGAAATTATGCAGTAGAGATATTGAAAAGATTCAATATGTTAGAATGCAAAGCCATGACCAGTCCCATGGACTCAAACCTGAAGCTATTGGCTGATGACTCATCAGAGTTAGTGGAAATGACTCAATACAGACAGATCATTGGGTCATTGATGTACTTAACAAATACCAGATCAGACATTTGTTTTGCTGTGAATACCTTAAGTCAATATCTTGTTCAACCAAGACGGGTTCACCTAGTAGTTGCAAAACATGTGACGAGATATCTAAAAGGGACTATAGACTTTGGTCTATACTATGATGGTAGCCATGACTACAGATTGTATGGCTATATAGATGCAGATTGGGCTAGAAGTATCTCAGACAGGAAAAGCACATCAGGTAAATGCTTTTGTTTGGGGTCTGCTATGATTTCATGGTTTAGCGGGAAACAGCCCAGTGTTTCTCTTAGAATGACACAAGCAGAATACATAACAGATTGCTCTGCTAATTTGTGAAGCCATATGGCTTCGGAAGCTGATATCAAGTCTCCTTGACAAGAAGATGGATACTACATTGATTCTATGTGATAACGAGAGTTGTGATAATAGAGAACCCTGTGTTCCGTCGTAACACATAGAAATCCGATATTTCTACATACAAGATAAAGATGCAGATGACGATGTTTCAGTATTCCCATATTGAAGAATATAGATGATGTTTCAATATTTACATATGTAGATTCAAATGGTGGTGACTCCGTATTTCTATACTAAATATAGAAGTGATGATACTTTCAGTATTTCTATACTGAAGATATAGATGATGATGCTTTCAGTATTCACATACTGGAGATACAGAAGGTGATAGTTCGGTATTCACATACTGAATATGTAGATGATGATGTGTTGATGAAGCCTCTGTCTCGGGTAAAGTTCAAACACTTTCGATACAAGCTTGGTGTTGTTCGAAAAGACCTTCCTCGAAAGGGGGAGTAGTGATGTTGCAATGGGATTGTATCATCCCTAGGCACTTTCCCTAAAGTGATCCAGAGATTTCGGTCCTCGAGAATGAAGAGGGATTGTATCATCCTGGTACATTTGTCCAAAAGTGATCTGGTGACCTCGGTCCATGAGAATGAAGAGGGATTGTATCATCCTGGGACATCTGTCCAAAATAGATCCGATGACTTCGGTCTTCGTGAATGTGGTGGGATGGCATCATCCCTGAACTTCGGTTCAAAATGTATCCAGAGGTCTGGGCCCCCGTGAATGTGGTGGGATTGCATCATCCCTGAACTTCGGTTCAAAATGTATCAGAAGGTCTCGGCCCCCTTGAATGTGGTAGGATTGCATCATCCCTAAACTTCGGTTCAAAATGTATCCAGAGGTCTTGGCCCCCGGATATGTGGTAGGATTGCATCATCCCTGAAATTCAGCTCAAAATGTATCCGGAGGTCTCGGCCCCCATGAAAGTGGTGGATTGCATCATCCCTGAACCTCGGTTCAAAATGTATATGGAGGTCTCGGCCCCCGTGAAAGTGGTAGGATTGCATCATCCCTGAACTTTGGTTCAAAATGTATCCAGAGGTCTCGGCCCCCGTGAAAGTGGTGGATTGCATCATCCCTAAACCTCGGTTCAAAATGTATCCGGAGGTATCGGCCCCCGTGAAAGTGGTGGATTGCATCATCCCTGAATCTCGGTTCAAAATGTATCTAGAGATCTCGGTCCCCATGAATTTTGTAGGATTGTATCATCCTTGAACTTCAGTTCAGAACGGATCCGGTGACTTCGGTACTCGAGAACGTGTGTTGATCCTGTAATTCCTAGAGGAAGGATTGTCTGAGTTCCACATCTATGTTGATCCTGTAATTCTGAAAGGAAGGATCGTTAGTAACTCTGTAAAGACCTAAATCCCGTAATTCCTAAAGGAAGGATCATTGAATTGATCCCGTAATTCCAATAGGAAGGATTGTCTGAGTTCCAAAAATGTGTTGATACTGTAATTCCAATAGGAAGGATTGTCTGAGTTCCACATCTGTGTTGATCCCATAATTATGAAAGGAAGGATCGTTAGTAACTCTGTAAAGACCTAAATCCCATAATTCCGAAAAGAAGGATTATTGAATTGATCCCGTAATTCCAATAGGAAGGATTGTCTGAGTTCCACAGATGTGTTGATCCCGTAATCCCAATAGGAAGGATTGTCTGAGTTCCACAAATGTGTTGATCCCGTAATTCCGAAAGGAATGATCGTTAGTAACTCCATAAAGACCTAAATCCTGTAATTCCGAAAGGAAGGATCATTGGCAACTCCATAAAGACCTAAATCCCGTAATTCCGAAAGGAAGGATCATGTTGATGTTTTGATGATGTTGATGTTTTGATGATAATGATGTTTTCATGATGATGATGTTTTTATGATGATGATGACGTACTGATCGAAAGATCAGTGTATGATGATGATGATGTACTGATCGAAAGATCAGAGTATGTGATGATAACGACGTACTGATCAAAAGATCAAAATATCATGATGATGATGTTGTTCGAGAATTCAAGTATGATTATGGTGATGATCACGATGTTACCGATCAGGTTGCTGATCAAAAGAACAAAATGCTGAAGAAGTTGTTGTTGATCGAAAGATCAAAGTACTGAAGATGTTGCTGATCGAAATGTTGAAGATGTTGTTGCTGATCGAAAGATCAAAGTGCTGAAGATGTTGCTAATTGAAATGTTTAATATGTTGTTGTTGATTGAAAGATCAAAGTGCTGAAGATGTTGTTGCTGATTGAAAGGTCTAAGTGCTGAAGATGTTGTTGTTTGAAAGGTCAAAGTGCTGAAGATGTTGCTGAAGGTGTTACTGATCAAAAAGGTCAAAGTGTTGAAAGATGTTGATGCTGATCAAAGAGTTGTTGTCGTTTAAAATTGAAGACGAATACTATATGATGTTGAAAAGATTCCAATGATTTATAGATGTATTACCCTGATGATGTTGATGATGTCCTCTGTCTCTCTCCTACTACTGTTGTTGTTGATGTTGTTGTAGAATACCCTTCTCATTAAGGAAGAGTGTTGAAATATTGTAACTTCGAAGACTATTCTATATGTATCTTTTGTGGTCCCTAATGGTCCTATTGGGAGAACCACTTGTATTATCTTGTACCCCGATGCTTATAATCAGAAGAACTAATAAGAGTCATGAGGTTGTCCCCTCTAATTGTAAAGGTGGGTCATTAGCACCCCAGTGTGGTTACTTGAGCCTACATGTGTAACTCGATCCTACATGATTAACTCAAGCCTACATGTCGGATGAGTTAATTGAAGTGAACGGATGAATATAAATAGAGGTGCAACTCTCCTCATTTGAGCACACACTCTCACTTGTGTAGCGCATTAGTGGAGAAGAGAAGTAGTTGGAGAAGGAGGAGGATCAAGATTTGATCTCCTTGCTAGTTTTATCTTTTATCTTTTTGGGGCATCTATATTGAGGAAGCTTTTGCTAGGTTTTTTCCTTTAGGGTTTTCCCAGGATGAATCCTTATGTTCCTTTTGTATGGTTGTGCTTGTCTATCTTTCAGTGATCCTATTTATATGCTTTTGTTATGAAAATGAAATGAGATACTGATGTCTTAGCTAAGAATATGAAAAGTTAACACAATAATGCCTTTTTTTTATCTGAGTAGATTCAAAGTCGATTAATCCTCATGGGATAGAATACCCGAGGATGAATAAGTAAGAAGGGCACCAATTTCATCATCTAATCTAAGATATTCCAACTCCATAACAACTCCTTTTTTTTGTCCAATACTTGACTTCCCTTTAAAGCAATCTAAGCTTGTGGGATATTAAGTCCATGTCATCATCAACAGCTGAGGGTATCAAGACAGGCCAGCTCCTAATAACCATTTGAGAGAAATCTGGATCTGTTAACCAAGACCTATTGAATTTGAAAGGGTAGTTACAAGATCCCTCCCTATTGTTCCATTCAAGATAGATTGGAAAATGATCAGAGATATCAAAAGGTTGTGCCCACACACGATGCATGTTAATTTTAGGGATCAAAGAAGAGGAGAACAAGAAACGGTCAAGTCTTTTACAGATCCCATCTTCCCCGGCCCTCCCATTTCTCTAGGTGGGTCCCACAGAAGGTGGAGCAATATCCACAAGATCAACCGAAGCAAAAAGGTGTTTAAAATGTGAACCAAGAGGATCGATGACAACCTTTTTACCCTAGATCTCTAAGGCACTCAGGGTCAAGTTTAAGTCACCTCCAAGGATCAAGTTAGGAGTGTTGAGAAGTCACCTCCAAGAATCAAGTTATTGATGCGAGGTTCACACATTGTACTTAGAGGTTAGAACATTTAATTATTCTCCAGCATGCATCACAATCAACCTTGCGGAGTAGGTGTACATACTTGAAGATTAAATAAACAATTCCCCGATTAGTGTGCCATTTAGGCTTTATCCCATGTATAATAATGAGCCCAACTAAATCAATTTTGTCTGAATAAAATCAGTACATTATATGCTACTGCATGGATTTTGTTGTTCCTATTTAATAAATAATCCATACTTCATAAAATGGGAAGGAAATGAATGGAATTTATGAAAGTTCTGAAAAGATTGCATGCCACACTTAGTCTCTTTTTACAATACCGTTCATCATGACAAATGAAAAATCATTGAGTGACTTAATTAATGTATGTATCATGCAACTAGCTGAGAATGGTTTCCGTTGCGCGAGTATCATTCCATATCCAAACATTTTAGTGCACTAAAAAGAGATATGTAACAATGTTGTTTATATATAAACAAAACATGAATGAAGAAAGAATGACATAAAACATGCACAAATGTTGAGAATATTTCTTAAATAAATTAAATGATAGCATGCCATCTGGACATGAGATTTATACTGGAGACAAAAGAATAGCATTTTATTATTGAAAAATAGTTACATTTGACAACATGGAAGGGAAGAATCATCGTATTCAAAGTGATTTTATTGTAGAGAAAGCATATACGAAGTGCTATACCAGTTGTTCAAATTGCCTTTTTCTAAGGCTTTCAGTTATGCTGCTTTTCTCACTCCACTGACGTGACAATGGAAACATCTAATTGGCTTTATAACTAGGTCCATGTATATCTTAAAATTTTGGAGTGTATTATTATTTATGTTTTTTCATTTATGGAGGAGAATGAGACAATTATATTGTCCAAATTGATTGATTCTATGGATGTGGTCCAAAATTCATAATTAGCAATTTCAAAAAAATAAAAGATAACCTAGTTGATAAGTACAGTAAGTGATAGCTGAAAAAATTAAACTTCAACTTCAACTATTTGATTATTAGATACAACTATCATTGTGGATTCACTAGCAAGGCAATATCATACCAGGTTCATTCATATTGGAGGTTTGAATACGGGGTTATTTTATTTCGGTGGGTTGAGGAATAACCTCCAAGCCACATGGGATGGATTCATACCTCCAAACCATGGGCTCAATTCATACCTCCAAATCATGTGTTGGATTCATATTAGTCATATTTTTTACTAAGGAATAACCTCCAAATCATGGGCTAGATTCATAACTCCAAATCATGGGATGAATTCATATTGGTCCTAACTTTTGCTAAGGAATAATCTTCAAATCATGGGATGGATTTATACCTCTAAATCACTTAACTTATAAAGTCCTTTTTTTTAGAATAAATTTTTAGGTTGAGGTTTCAGTGGGATTCAATCAAAGCTTGCTCCACGACAACAAAGAAAAGTGAGATCAATCTTTATTGGCTCACCACAACCAAGAAAAGTCCAATGTTTCTTAACTAAATATTTATTTAAACTTTTTGTATTCTTCTTTAACATTTTTACATTTCCACTTAGATATACCTATTAGATTGAGGGCTGATGCACAATCATGGACTCCTTTAAAGACACTTTAGATGCCACATAATACTAGAATAAATGGAAAACTCTGACTTTAGGTGACAATTAGGGGTACTTACCTAAATTATTTGAAGATGAAGTAAAAATAGAAAAGATAGGAAATTGAATCAGCTTTCATAATGTATAGCATTTATGCAGAGAAAATGTGTGTAAATGATTATAAAATTAGTTTTTGTGAAAGTGGGTTTTCAAATTTTTCAGCACATCTTAACATATATGTTTGTGCGAGTGCAGCAATATATGAGGTAAATGATGTCAATTTGGGATAAAATCTTGCAGACATATAAAGGACATATGGGCCTAGTGCAACACTATTTATTCAGATTTTTTCATGAATTATTTTTTTTATAATTAATTATTGAAGTTAGAAAAGCTTGAAATTAAAACCTTATGTGCGGGTGCAACACTTTAGGGGAAAAAATTAATGAAATCCTTGATTTCTAAATATAAGATCGTAGAGCTTGATCTCGTCTAGTGCACCACATAGTTTTATTGGGAAATGGTGATAGAAATCAGAAGTTATATAACAAACAATCGATGTATGTATTTTTGAAAACTGGCCTGTGTCATTTAGAAAAATAATTATAAATAAATAAAACATAGTTTTGAAGGAAAAAATTACATATTCAAAATTGTAATATCGTACTCTACAATATCCTAGATTTTCATAAAAAAATATTGTGTATGTCATATCAAAACATGCCATCTAAACTGAGCATATTGATAGAGTTCGAAAAGACAAGCAATAGCCCTGGTTTATTTGTCCTACCCAATAGGTTCGGTATTCCGAAGCTATTTCCGAACCTAATGCCAAACCTTATTCCCAACAATTATTTTAATTTTAAAGTAACACATATGCGTTATAATGCATATGCGTTATAGCTTATTCATATCGCATATGCGATATGATAAAGCTATAACGCATATGCGTTTTGTCTTAACTAATTTGGTTTTGTCCTAACGCATCATTGTTCATCACCCTCATCCTCATCATCATCACCACCCTCATCCTCCTCCTCCTCCTCATCATCATAATCACCCTCATCCTCATTATCATCATCATAGTCATCCTCCTCCTCCTCCTCCTCATCATCATCATTGTTCATCATAATCGTCGTCGTCATCATCATCATCATCATCCTCACGTCATCATCGTCATCATCATCACCATCCTCATCATCATCATCATCATCCTCATCATCAGCATCATCATCACCCTCATCCTCATCATCATCATCATGGTCATCATCGTCAACATCGTCACCCTCATCCTCATCATCATCATCATAGTTATCATCCTCCTCATCATCACCATCATTGTTCATCATCATCTTCATCGTCACCCTCATCCTCATCATCATCACCATCCTCAGCATCATCCTTCTCCTCCTCCTCCTCATCATCACCCTCATCCTCCTCCTCCTCATCATCACCCTCATCCTAATCATCATCATCATGGTCATCATAATCATCATCATCATCATCATCATCATCATCCTCCTCCTCCTCCTCCTCATCATCATCATCCTCATCCTCATCCTCATCCTCATCATCATCATAGTCATCATCCTCCTCATCATCACCATCATTGTTCATCATCATCTTAATCGTCACCCTCATCCTCATCATCATCACCATCTTCATCATCATCATCATCACCCTCATAGTCCTAATCATCACCCTCATCCTCATCATCATCATCATGGTCATCATCATCATCATCATCATCATCATAATCATCATCATCATCACCCTCATCCTCATCATCATCATCATAGTCATCATCCTCCTCATCATCACCATCATTGTTCATCGTCATATTCATCATCACCCTCATCCTCATCATCATCATTATCACCCTCATCCTCATCATCATCATCATCACCCTCATCATCATCATCATCCTCATCAGCATCATCATCATCATGACCCTCATCCTCATCAGCTTCATCATGGTGATCATCGTCATCATCATCATCATCATCATCACCCTCATCCTCATCATCATCATCATAGTCATCATCCTCCTCATCATCACCATCATTGTTCATTATCATCACTCTCATCCTTGTAACACCCCGGTTTTCACCCCGTTGCATTAGATGTATCTGATGTATATATTGTAAATGATCATGGTGTGGAGCTAAAGGCCAAGGCCCCACCATTGATTGTTTATGCTATGTTTCAGGTTGAGATTGTCACCGATGGTATATCAGGGCATGCGGCATACATATTAAGTTTTAGCATCATGTAAATATGCATCTTTAATTAAATAACCCAACCAGCTACGTTCGCAGCATCTAAATTGAGAAGGGGCATTATTTTCACAAGGATAAGGGTGGGGGATGTCAAACCTTGGGCAATGGGGTAAAAATCCATGTGTCATCTTTCCTTGTTTTATCCAACCACAACAATTAACAACTGCTGCTATTAGTTGGGGCAGTTATGGCTGAGAGAGGAGTGTGGCAGGACTGTCAGTCCTTGCCCACACGCACACTCCACCCGCGGTTGACTTCACAATGGCAAAAGAAAACCACTGCCATTACTCCAACGGAATCACTACTGCCCTCTCTCCACACCGGTGCTGAAACAATCACGCACTCTCCACTACGCATTATCTCCATGGTATGCTCATTCCTCACGAAAGTCTGATTGTTCTCATGCACAGGCTTCTTTCCGGCTTGGTTTCACGCAGCCAGGAAAGAGGAGCCATCTCCACTGTCATTCACAATTTTCCCACACTGAGGAATCGAGTGCGTTTCAACCCGTATTTGGGATTTGGTGTGAATCTTATCTCATGCACTGGGTTCTATGTTGTTGTTACTCAAGCAACAAGCTGGGAGCTATTCGGTCACTATCACCCATGATTTTCTTGTGGAAATCCATTTTACACTCAGGGACTGTGTGTAAGTTTTCCTTGCTGATTTGTGGCTCGTGCATATGTTTTTCCCTCTGTATTTTGGGGTTTGGTGCAAGTTTCTCTCACGCACAGGCTGGGAGACTGCATTTCCTCCCCAGCATGGTCTAGGTAAGTTTTCCCAGTGACTTTGTTGTCCAGGACGGACTGTTGTTTCCCCATGTTGTGAGTTGTGTTGACTAATACGTTTTGGGACTATGTAACTCACTTGGGAGTCATTTTGGCCACGATAGGGCCAAGAATGACTCAGGAGTCGTTTTCCCTGTTTAAGCTGTGACAGCTGATTGATTACATGTGTGAAATGGTTGGTCTTCAGACTATGCTGGGAGTAGCGATGAGGGCTTGGTTTGCTTGATAAACCTGGTGTGTTTGGAAACCACACATTCAGAGCTAGAGGGCTGGCTTTCTTCTCCACAACCCCTGAATAGCACTGGAAGGGAATGTAGGGCCTGAGGGACTGTGTAGCAGAGAAGGGACTGATTCCTTGTGTTGGGTGTGTGTGGGTGTCTTAGAAGTCAGACTAGTTCTAGTGTAGGTGTTCCTGGCTCTATAATGGGCTCACCATCTTAGCATTTAGCCTTTCCCAATTCCTTGATGGCCTGATAAACCTGACCATGTTGGCTTGGCTATCTTGTTGATGGCCTGATAAACCCAACTGTGTTGGCTTGGCTGTGCTTTATGTATCCTTGGCTATGTGTAAGCCTGCTTGTTCCTTATTCCTTGGAGAATCATGCTCAACTCGAGGGTGGCAGCGTTGCTGAGAGATTAAGGAGCACGCTAGCCTATGGTTAGGTGGAACATTGCAGCGACGTAGCTAGTTGCGGAATGAGTTCTTCATAAGATAAGTAATCTTGTCTATTTTACTTCTGCAATCATGTTTTCTCTTAATGAATGTGATGAACATGTTGAATGCTTGTATGAACGTATGGTTGCTTCTGCTGTGTATGATAAATGATCATGTATGCATGTCTAGTTCAAAGCATTTTATTTCAGCATTTCAGCAATTTTATGAATGCACATGTTCATGGGGCTGGTAGCCCAGATGGTTAACGCCATGGTAGCGTCCTCTTCGCCGGTCGGAGGGTTGGGGACGCCACAGTGTGGTATTAGAGCTCATGTTGTAGCATGGGCCTGCATGGACCATGAAGATGCAGTGACAGAAGCAGGATTTCTTTCTGCCCAGCAGAGATCAGAGGTTGATGACAGAAAACTTCCAAAAATGTGTCTAAGTGTTTGAACTGTCGGTTCATCGGAACACTTCACGGAAGGACTTCTGATGTAGCGGAAGAGCTAGGCGGAAGCATACCGGACGGAGAACAGTTGGAAGGAAAATTACAGAAAATTTTCTAAGTGTTCGACGTCTGAAAATAGTTGAGTGAGCGCCGCCGTTGCAGATGGCTAGACAACTATGCATCTGATGGGTAAGGCCTCCGACTGCCGATGCCGTAAAGAAAGAAAGTTTAGAAATTTTAAAATTTTCTTTCTCTAAGGCCCGAAAACGTCGGTTATCGAAAGAAGATGGTTTTTTGTGCGTCCACCATTTCGGAAGCTTAGATCACTAGCCTTCCGATGGGAAGAGACTGTCGATACCGATCAGGTTATGCCACAGGAGATTGGGCCGCCGATCGAGAGAAGATCGAAGATGATGAGTCACCATTGCGGCTGCTGATGGAACTATTTCATCGACAAAAAGAAGATAATGGAGCCAATCAAGCGTTGAAAAGGAAGACTAAAGGGGGGGAATTTCAAAAAAATTTCCAAGTCTTGAAGTCGTCAGCCATCAGCGATGGTTAGTGGATAGAGATTCCGACAGCCGATGAGTTATGGTCTGCAGAACCTGCAGTGGGATCACTGCCCACCGTTGCGGCTGTTTAGTGAACTATCTTCCCGATGAACAGTGCACCCGACCGTTGATGAAGAACAGAGGAAGTTAGTTGTTTCGACTGCTGAAACGTCGAAACGTTAGTTAGGATGAGACCTGATCCTGTACAAGGGAATTTTGAGTTTTTCAAGTGGGATTTCCCAGCAGATTTTGACTAATTATTCACTGGGATTTTCAGCGATTTTTCAGTGGATTTTCATGGGCTGAGAAGGAGAAAGTGGCAGCGATATTATGCGCTAGATTGCGTGAAAGCACAAGGGGCAAGCCCCCTTGACGCCCGTCGTCCCCCTCAAATAGATGTTCCTTGATGAAGAAATTCTATGTTTCGGGAAAACTTGTTATTTTATGATTATTCCAGGAGAGGGTAAGTAATGATGGTTTATATCAATGTTATGTATCTAATGGTTGTGTTAATAACACGTTTGCAGAATCATAGTCACTTTCAGGAGCATTACTCCAGGTGGTGCAGTTTGGTAAGTAAGTGGTGGTTCAATTATGAGAACCCATGACGGATATGATGCTTGGGATTCTTACGAGCGTGCCCGAGATGCCATGGGAGAAAATGTCAGTAACGAAAATGATGACATTGAGTCTAATGGAAGGAGATTCCAAGAGACACTGTCAGATGTTACAACCGCCATGAGAAGCTTGATCAAAGCCCAGGAAGAGCAGCATTAGTTGAATGCTTCTATGTTACAGAGTTTAACAGACTTGCAGAGAAAGATAGACTCTGGATGAGGTACAGCAAGACCAGAAGGCAGCAAGAGCAGTACTAGGAGAAGGAGAATAACTTCTAGTGGATCATCTGACTCTGAAGAATCCAGCGGGGATTCAATTTATTCTTCTCATAAAAGAAAAAGAAAGAGACACCATAGGGATCACTCTCGTGATGAATTTAAGAAAGCTAAACCTCCTACATTTGATGGTGAGGTAAATACTGGACAAGAGGCTGAAGCTTGGCTTCTTCGAATAAAGAAGTACTTTCAAGTGCATGACTATTCAGGAAACATTAAGGCAAGAGTTGCCAGATTCAATCTGAATGGAAGGGAATCCATTTGGTGGGAACACTTCAAGCAAGTAAAGAGAATCAGCGAAAGGAGACTTAAGTGGAAACAGTTCAAGAAGTATTTCAAGTAGAAATACCTCTCTGACAGGTATTATGATGACAAGATTAAGGAGTTCCATGAACTGAGATTGGGACAGCAGACCATGGAAGAATATGAAAATAAGTTTTTCGAGTTGTTGACGTATGTCCGATACATCAAAGATGAAAAATTGAAGGTCCAGCGTTTTCTGAGTGGATTACCTCAGTCTTAAAAAGATAGAATTGAATTTTATGAACCTAGAACTCTTGAGGAAGCAATAAGGAAGGCTAAGTATTGCTATGAGCAAAGAAAAGGTAAGTCGGATTACCCTAAGGTATGGAAGGACAAGAAGAATGAGAATTTTGACCAAAGAAAGAGAGGTTTCAAACCTTCTAACTTTAGGAATCAACAGAAGCAGCCATCCCAAGCTGCAAGTAAGCCAGTCGGAATGACAGAAGAAAAGCCTAAAGATCCACAACAGAATAGAGGGCCACTTCAATGTTGGAAATGTGGAGGACCCCACATGCGCAGAAATTGTCCACTCGAGAATGAGAGTGCAAGAACGCCCTATAACATTCAAGAAGCAGGAAAAGTGGGTCAAGTAGCAAGAGCAGTCCCTAGGATTTATGCAGCACTGGAGGACCGCTAGGAAGATCACCAGTCAACTGTGGTTGAAGTAGCATGTAAGATTGTTGAGAAATATGTTTCTATTTTGATTGACCCTAGTTCCATGCACAGTTACATTACCCCTATAGTAGTGGAGATTTGTGCTTTTAAGAAATTAAAGCATAGGAAGTCTTGGTTAGTTCAGCTAGCCACTGGAACTAAGAGAAAGGTTAGTGAAGTGTTAGAGAAATGTCCATTGGTCATGAATGGATTGGTCATGTGTGTAGATCTAAATGTTCTACCGCTTGGTTCCTATGATGTTCTCATTGGAATGGATTGGTTAGAAGCTCACAGGGTGAAGCTTGACTATTACAATAAGACTTTCGAATGCATGAATGAAGAAGGGAACCTAGTAGTTGTGAAAGGCATTCCAAAGGTGATTTCAGTACGGCAGGTTTCAGCAATGCAGTTAAATAAGTTCTGTAGGAAGGGTTTCCAGTTGTATGCAGCTCATATTTTGGAGACATCAGGAGATGAAAATCCTAGGTTGGAGGACTATCAAGTGTTACGAGAATTCAAGGATGTGTTTCCTGATGAGATTCTAGGGATTCCTCCAAAGAGGGACATTGATTTCACAATTGAAATTTGCCAGGAGCAGCACCAGTGTCCAAGGAACCCTACAGGATGAGTACACCGGAGATGCTAGAATTGAAGATGCAACTACAAGAGTTGTTGGAAAAGAAGTATATCCGACCAAGTGTGTCTCCTTGGGGAGCACCAATTCTGTTTGTAAAGAAGAAAGATGGTACCCTCAGGTTATGTATTGATTACAGACAATTGAACAAGGTTACTGTGAAGAATAAATATCCTTTGCCTAGGATTGATGACCTCTTTGATCAAATGAGAGGAGCAAAGGTATTTTCCAAGATTGAATTGAGGTCTGGTTATCATCAGGTGAGAATCAAGGATGAAGACATTCATAAGACAGCCTTCAGAACAAGGTATGGGCATTATGAGTTTGTAGTGGTACCATTTGGTCTCACAAATGCACCAGCTACATTTATGTGCCTTATGAATAGTGTCTTCAGCAGATATTTGGATAAGTTTGTTCTTGTTTTCCTTGATGACATTCTTGTTTACTCTAAGAATGAGAGAGAACATGAAGAGCATTTGATATTGACATTGAAATTGCTCAGGGAGCATCAACTGTATGAAAAAATGAGCAAGTGTGACTTCTATAGAGATAGAATTCAGTAGTTGGGTCACATTATCTCAGAGGAGGGTATATCTGTGGACCCTAAAAAGATTGAAGCCATTATGAATTGGCCTACTCTAAGAAATGTGACAGATGTAAGATCTTTTATGGGGCTTGCAGGATACTGCCGGAGATTCATTAAGGGATTCTCCAGGGTTGCACATGCCATCACTTCTTTGCAAAAGAAGGGGATGAAGTTCGAATGGACATCAAGGTGTGAAGAAATATTCCAGCAATTGAAGACTCTTCTCACTAGTGCACCAGTATTAAAAGTTGCAGATCCAGAAAAATATTTTGTGGTGTGTACCGATGCATGCAGACAAGGGCTTGGAGGAGTCCTTATGCAAGACAACCATGTGATATGTTATGAGTCAAGAAAGATTAAGGAGCATGAGAAGAACTATGCCACTCATGATCTAGAGCTTGCAGCCATATTACATGCTGTCAAGATGTGGAGGCATTACTTGATGGGGAGAATATTTGAGCTTAGAACTGACCATTATGGTCTGAAGTATCTATTTGATCAGCCGACTCTGAATGCTAGGAAAGCAAGATGGCTGGAATTTCTATGTGAGTTTGATTTTGAAATCAAGCATATAAATGGAAAGGAGAACAAGGTAGCTGATGCACTCAGTAGGAAGGTATAGGAAATGCATGTGGCATCTCTCAGTATTTTCCAATTAGATTTGAGGCAGCATATTGCTAATCATGTTGCTGGAGATGAATTGTATGAGCAGGTAAAAGACAAATTGCAACAACAAGGCCTTGAGAAGAGGTATGAGGGATATAAATTGGAAGAAGATGGAATTCTCACTTATAAAGGCAAGATTTATATTCCAGATGTAGCAGATTTGAGGAGAGTTGTTATGGATGAAATCCATAGAACTCCATATTCTGGTCACCTAAGATATCAGAAGACAATTGCTACAGCTAGAAAGCAGTACTTTTGGCCAGGAATGAAAAGGGATATGGCTGAGTACATTTCCAGCTATATGAAATTTCAACAGGTAAAGGTTTAGCATCAACACCCTGCAGGTTTGTTGCACCCGTTGCCAGTTCTGGAATGGAAATGGGAAGTTATTTCCATGGATTTTATTATAGGATTTCCGATGACTTGGAGACAGCATGATTCCATCATGGTTGTAGTGGATAGGTTGACAAAGGCAGCGCATTTTATACCAGTTAACTCTACGCATAAGACTGATGACATTGCAAGGATCTTCATGAAGGAGATTTTCAAATTGCATGGATTGCCGAAGGCAATAGTCTCTGATAGAGATGTCAAGTTCACTTCCAACTTTTGGAACGGCTTGTTTGCATATTTGCGTACAAAGCTAAACTTTAGCACTGCATACCATCCTCAGACAGATGGTCAGACAGAGAGAGTTAATCAGGTGCTTGAAGATATGCTTCGCATGTACATGATGGAAAAGCCAACCAAGTGGGAAGATTACTTGCACTTGGTAGAGTTTGCTTCTAACAATGGACAACAGGCATCCTTGGGGATGAGTCCATATGAAGCTTTGTATGGAAGAAGGTGTATGACACCTGTGACTTGGGATAATCCAGTGAACAGGATTGTGCTTGGACCAGAATTGCTCAGGGAAATGGAGCAAGAGGTTGTAAATATCAGGCAAAATCTGAAAGTAGCACAGGACAGACAGAAAAACTATGCAGATAAGCATAGGGTGAACAGGGAGTTCAGTGTTGGGGATCATGTTTACCTCAAAGTGAGGGTAAGGAAGAGTTCCTTGAAGCTTGGAATTTGTGCCAAGTTGTCACCAAGATATTATGGGCCGTTTGAAGTGCTTGAAAGAATAGGGCCAATTGCATATAGACTTGCATTATCTGCTAGCACTAGAGCTCATAATGTTTTTCATGTTTCTTTTCTTAAGAGATATGTACATGATCCTAACCATGTGATAAATTGGGATGTGATTCAGGTGGAACTCGAGGGAGAGTTCCGAATCGAGCCAATGCGCATCCTCAACAGGAAGGTCACAATTCTCTGGAACCGGGCCATAGGGAAAGTAAAGGTGCAATGGGAGCACTACGAACCTAAAGAGGCTACATGGGAGCTGGAGGATGCCATGTGATTGGCACATACATTTTTGTTCAATTCTGCGGAACACTGAGGCGATACCAGTGTAGCATTTTGTTCAAATTTTGTAAAGCACTGAGGATAGTGCTATTCAAGGGGGGGGGGAATGTAACACCCCAGTTTTGACCCCATTGCATTAGATGTATATGATGTATATATTGTAAATGATCGTGGTGTGGAGCTAAAGGCCAAGGCCCCACCATTGATTGGTTATGCTATGTTTCAGGTTGATATTGTCACCGATGGTATATCGGGGCATGCGGCATACATATTAAGTTTTAGCATCATGTAAATATGCATATTTAATTAAATAACCCAACCAGCTATGTTCACGGAATCTAAATAGAGAAGGGGCATGATTTTCACAAGGATAAGGGTGGGGGATGTCAAACCTTGGGAAATGGGGTAAAAATCCATGTGTCATCTTTCCTTGTTTTATCCAACCACCATAATTAATAACTAATGCTATTAGTTGGGGCAGTTGTGGATGAGAGGGGAGTGTGGCAGGACTATCAGTCCTTGCCCACACGCACACTCCACCCGTGGTTGACTTCACAATGGAAAAAGAAAACCACCGCCATCACTCCAACAGACTCACTAATGCCCTCTCTCCACGCTGATGCTGAAACACTCACGCACTCTCCACTACGCATTATCTCTATGGTCTGTGCATTCCTTACAATAGTCTGATTATTCTCACGCACAGGCTTCTTTCTAGCTTGGTTTCACGTAGCCAGGAAAGAGGAGCCATCTCCACTGTCATTCACAATTTTCCCACACCGAGGAATCGAGTGCGTTTCAACCTGTATTTGGGAGTTGGTGTGAATCTTCTCTCACGCATTGGGTTTTGCGTTGTTGTTACTCACGCAGCAAGCTGGGAGCTGTTCGGTCACTATCACCCACTATTTTCCTGTGGAAATCCATTTTACACTCAGGGACTATGTGTAAGTTTTCCTTGCTGATTTTTGGCTCTTGCATATGTTTTTCCCTCTATATTTTGGGGTCTGGTGCAAGTTTCTCTCACGCATAGGCTAGGAGACTGCATTTCCTCCCCAGCATGGTCTAGGTAAGTTTTCCCAGTGACTTTGTTGTCCAGGACGGACTGTTGTTTCCCCATGTTGTGAGTTGTGTTGACTGATACGTTTTGGGACTATGTAACTCACTTGGGAGTCATTTTGGCCACGATAGGGCCAAGAATGACTCAGGAGTCGTTTTCCCTGTTTAAGCTGTGACAGCTGATTGATTACATGTGTGAAATGGTTGGTCTTCAGACTATGCTGGGAGTAGCGATGAGGGCTTGGTTTGCTTGATAAACCTGGTGTGTTTGGAAACCACACATTCAGAGCTAGAGGGCTGGCTTTCTTCTCCACAACCCCTGAATAGCACTGGAAGGGAATGTAGGGCCTGAGGGACTGTGTAGCAGAGAAGGGACTGATTCCTTGTGTTGGGTGTGTGTGGGTGTCTTAGAAGTCAGACTAGTTCTAGTGTAGGTGTTCCTGGCTCTATAATGGGCTCACCATCTTAGCATTTAGCCTTTCCCAATTCCTTGATGGCCTGATAAACCTGACCATGTTGGCTTGGCTATCTTGTTGATGGCCTGATAAACCCAACTGTGTTGGCTTGGCTGTGCTTTATGTATCCTTGGCTATGTGTAAGCCTGCTTGTTCCTTATTCCTTGGAGAATCATGCTCAACTCGAGGGTGGCAGCGTTGCTGAGAGATTAAGGAGCACACTAGCCTATGGTTAGGTGGAACATTGCAGCGACGTAGCTAGTTGCGGAATGAGTTCTTCATAAGATAAGTAATCTTGTCTATTTTACTTCTGCAATCATGTTTTCTCTTAATGAATGTGATGAACATGTTGAATGCTTGTATGAATGTATGGTTGCTTCTGCTGTGTATGATAAATGATCATGTATGCATGTCTAGTTCAAAGTATTTTATTTCAGCATTTCAGCAATTTTATGAATGCACATGTTCATGGGGCTGGTAGCCCAGATGGTTAGCGCCATGGTAGCGTCCTATTCACTGGTCGGAGGGTTGGGGATGCCACAATCCTCATCATCATCATTATCACCCTCATCATCATCATCATCATCACCCTCATCCTCATCAGCTTCATCGTCACCCTCATCATCATCATCACCTTCATCCTCATCATCATCATCATCATCACCCTCATCCTCATCAGCATCATCATGGTCATCATCATCATCCTCATCCTCATCATCATCATTATCATCACCCTCATCCTCATCAGCATCATCATGGTCATCATCATCATCATCATCATCATCATCACCCTCATCCTCATCCTCATCCTCATCATCATCATCATCATCCTGTTGCACCTGCAACAAGTTCCCAAAATTCAAAAAAATTTGGGGCCCTCCTTTTCTTCAAGTTAGTGAGTTCTTTTCTTGGTTTCATCTTTTGATTTTAGCTTATGAAGGTTGAAGTGCTTTCTCGAGTCTTGAATGCTGTAATTTGAATGGTTTCTCATCGTTTAAATGCTTGAGGATTTCCATCTTGATCGAGCCTTTGTTGTTTTGCAAAACCTTTTGAAACCTTCGTTCAAAGTTTCTTGTATCGGAAGATTTTCATTTGACTACCCGACCGTTGCGGGCGTCCTCTGGCTTCTAGTTTCTCTTACCCGTCCCGCCGTTGCGGGTGGCTTCCAGGTCATCATTTTCGGTTGTCGGGCCGACGTTTCAGGTGCCTTCGAACTTTTGATTGTTTCTATCCCGAGCCCGCCGTTGCGGGTGTTCTCCAGATCCTCCAAATCTTTTGCCACGCCGCTGTAGCGGGTGCCTATCGACTCTTGTTTGGCTTGGTCGTGCCGCCATTGCGGGTGGTCTTCAAGTCCGTATGTTTTCGTTTCGCAACCGTCGTTGCGGGTAAGGCCAGACTCTTGGTTGTCCGACCAAGGTTTCCGCCGACACCCGATATGGGATTCTCGTTCGCGGGTTATTTCTAACTGATCGGGCGAGTTGGGACTGGAGGTGGTCCGCCGTTGCGGATGGTATGAAGTTTGTCCCACCCGACTTAACTTTCAAAGCCGCCTCGATTGATGTGACTCCTTGCACGTGTGGTTCTGTTTATATATGTATGGCGACAAGCGGGGTTTTTGTTGTTTTCGAGTGTGTTGTCGCGGTAAGATGAGCTGTCGTTGTTTGGAGTGCGTAGAGATTTGGCTGTTGGTGTACCTGTGTCCAGGTGGCAGGCAGAGAAGTCCAGCCATCATCAGCTCACTTGTTCGGTGGATTGCCAGGTAGGATCTTGATACTTATCACCGTAATTTCAAGGTTTCGAATAGTTTCTTCTGCGCGGTGGGTGGTTTTTAAGATTTGGATCCGTCGTCCCGTTGCGCTAGCACGGGGTTTTTTCTCCCATGGTCGGGTTTTTCTTCGGTCGTCCACCTGGCGGTTCGCGCCTTTTGGTTAGGGTTCCCGGGTCAAATAGTTTTTACGGTTATAGGAAGGGGGTTTTTCGCCTTTTATTTTCAAAAGCCCGCGTTTCATTTTTTTTCCGCCATTTCAGTCCATTGGGGGGAAGCAAGGTGCAGGCGGCCGTCATGCCGCCTGCACCTAGTGGTTATGATAGGGGTTTTGAGGCGCAGGAGGCCGTTACGCCATCTACACCAGGCTCCATTGGGCGGTCACAATATTTAGAGGCTGCGTTGTTGGTGAATGTTTAGGGGTCGGGGTTTGCACTGGCCGCAGTTGCCATGTTTTTTTTTCCTGGTTATCTTTTACAGTCCGGGTTTGTGCGTCGTTCCGGTGCGAAATTATTGGTAAAACCTGGGACTGGCTCGGCCGGGATAAATACGGTTGAGAGGATTTTTTTTGACAGTGTCGCCTTCTCTCTGCGGCCCGTGTTGATTGAGCCACCTTTCGCGATCTAGTTTTTGCTGATTGGCTGCCTAAAATCCCAGTTAGGGTCGAAAGAAGGTGTCGCTGGTAACGCGGCTTTCATTGAGGATAGCGTGGGTCGGTTTCGATGAGGATACCTTATCCTGAGATGGTGTCGTTTCTTGCCGAGGTTGGTGAGAGTGTTAGCAGCATAATTTTTCCTTCGACGCTGGTCGCTTGCGTTTCTGTCGCAATGGGCATGTCGGGCCGTAGGGCTGAAGTGTCGACTGATTAAGCCTGAGGCTGTTATTTTTCCCTTCGTGTGTGATAGGCAGTGGAACGTTAATGGCATATTGCATCTACATGTAGCGTGCACATAGTGCTTCGATATATCACTTTCATAAGAAGTGACAAACCTCATAAGAGTATAGGTTGCATGCCAACATTAATATGACTGATTATTTTGATGCATGTGGAATAAATCATAAGGCAACTCATTCATAAGACCTGGTGAAGATGTGCTACAGTAAACATTATCATGCTAACAACATATTGCACAGCACTTCATGTTAGTAAATTGTTCAGTATGAAAGCTTAAGGTTTGTTTGCATGCACTGATATAATGCTGATAGACCTAAAAGGGAATGAACCGCTGCACAAAGTTCAAAAATTTGGATTACTTAATACTATGATGTTGTATATTGCAGGAAGATCTTAAAATGTCTAAGAGACAGAGAAAGAAGGCCCCAGCAGTAGAGGAGGTTCCTGCAGCAGAAGTAGAAACAGGAATTGAATACATTTATGAGGACACCCAATGTGTCACAGGGGTGGAGCCTGAGTACAAATGGGGAGATGTTTACAGGATGATCTCCCGCAGGGAAGTCCCAGATATGGGGCTTGAGGAGGCACCCATCTATGCCAATATAGAGAAATCAGCCATTATGAAGGTCGCCACCAGACCAGAGCTATTCCCGTGCTCTGAGTTAATGAGATGGGTGCTACCGCATACAAACCATGATTCAATGCTCACCTGTAACACTGAGGGCTAGGGCTATGCTGCATTTATCCCTGGATATGTAGCTTTAGCTTATCACCTGCCAGAGCCTCAGCTTTTCCTTACAAATGAATGGCTGGACGACCTCCGGATGGACCTTGTAGAGACTCTGAAAAGAATGCTTTTACCTGGAAATATCTTCCGACATAGAGCGACTGAAGATTATGACACCGCCAGTCTCAGGCCTACCTACAGATTCATAGCACTGATGCTAAATAGAATCTTCGGGAGGGCAAATGGAAGATTGTTCAAGCTTGAATGGGTACCTCTAATGTTTTTTATAGCAACAGAAGGAACCATCTTCAATTGGGCAAGCATAGTATCCAGCAGCCTCTCCTCCTGTGTAGATGCAGCTTTGGAAGGAAAAGAACAGAGAAGATCTGAATTTTACATGAGCTCCATTCTAATTGACTGCATACTCTGTCGCCAGCCTTTCCCCGGGCTCAAATGTGTTTGGGATAAAGATAGGATGCCCATATATGCAGCATATAGACTACTGGGAGCTCATCAATGCCATACTTACTATAGAGAGATCTGTGAACATTTTATCATGCCTCTGCACACTCTCATATTCCGAAAGGAATGCAACTGCATGTCAGAAGAGGCCATGCAGTTCATAGAGGAGTTTGGTGACTACTTCTTGACGGAAAATGGGATGTATTTGAGGATGTTTGGTGGGTCAAAGACCCCTTATCTGTTGCCCAAATACGCAACAGATTATATCATACACAAGGAAGCTGTCAAACAGGTGTATAGAGATGGAGTCGGTCATTTCCTATTCCGGAAGAAGAAGTCTGCCTACCCTCCTCTGCCATTCAAGTTAGGTAGTTGCAGTTTTGCAAATGTGAAGCAAGCTCCTGAATTTGTACAGGAACTAGAAAGGTTCCATTTTGGGGAGATGATCTTTAGACGAAATGATACTCACGAGAGAATGGCTGAGCACTGCAGGAAACACAAAGTATTTTATGAGTACACTCATTATTTTGACAAGGATGAATCTATTTTCAGGAGGGCCCCTAACATGACAGCGCTCGGTAAGAGGTTAAAGCCAAAAGGTGGATCTGAGCAGGAGAAGGCTGAGCGGGCTAAGGCCGAAGAAACAGCCAAAAGAATAAGGGAAGAAGCCCAGAGACTAGAGCAAGAAGCTGCAGAATGGCTCCAGAAAGGAGAAGAAGAAAAGGGGAAAGCTGCCCAGGAAGCAGCCGAAAAGGTAAAGGAAAAATCCAGAGAGGCAGAGGAGGCTGCTAAGCAAGCAGCTGAGGAAGCTCAGAGGAAGCTAGATGAAGAACTTCAACAACAGGAAGCCGAGAAAACAGAGTTGGCACAACAACAGGCTTCTAGATCACAAGCAGGGCAAATCCAGGGTGAGGAAGACCCTAAGATACAAACCCTCCAAGTACCTACTCCCGTCACCCCTACAACTCCCACACTCCAGTTAGTACCCTTTACACAGAAGAAAGGGGAAGAGGTGCCTTATTTCAGTACAGTGTACTATGACAGGGCCACCAAAAGGATCATGAGGAGAACCGAGATGAAAATAGAGGCAGAAGGGATGGCCAGTACCATGATAACCGACAAAGCTGTGATGGTCAGAACAGACAAAGATCCAAGGATTGTCATCAAGGCTGGGAAGGCAGCCCTACATGCTACGGAGGATAACATAGACCGTATGATGGTAGAGATAGAATCCTCCAAGAAGACCACTTCTCAGCTCAAGGACACCTTGAGAAGGGAAAGAGAAGAGGGCAACAGACTAAAAAGAAAATACGAGCATGTACTTAAGGAGATGGAGGTCACAAAGCATGAAATTCATGCTATCCAGCAGGAAGGCCAAGCAAAAGAGACAACACAAGAAGCTTTGGATAAGGCACATCAAGAAATTCAGGATTTGAAAAGTGAAAGGGAACGAATGAAAACACAGATAGAAGAACTGATAGAGCAGCAGAAGGACATCTACGAATCTAATACCTTATATGTTAGAGAGCTGAAAGTGCAGCTAGAAGCAGCCAAGGAGCAACAAGTAGATCTGCAGCCAGCCAAAGAACACATCTTGGCTCAGAAGGCTAAGATGCTGCAACTGCAAACGGCCCTGGAGGAAGAAAGGTGTCAAGTCCTGCAGATTGATGGCAGGCTGGATGAAATATTAAATACAGCATCTTATTTTGTGGATAGATCGCAAGACATCCTGGAGGTGCTAACTTCAAGGATAACCAGAGTAGAAGATGATCAAGAAGTCCCAGCTGAACTACCAGTTAAAGATAAGCAATCTTTGAAGCGGGACCATGATCTGATCGAGTTTGCTGTTATTACTGCAGAGGACTTTCAGAAGACAGTGAAGAAAACGAAGGGAGCATGTACAGAGTTCTTTAGAAGAGCCATTGTCACCTATAACCGCTGTCAAGTGGAAGCTGAACATAGGCTACACGAATTCCCTGATCATGATACATTGGCAGGGATGTTGCAGACAAGGCAGCAGGAGGAAGAAGCCAAGGTCCAATGTATCAGAGCCATTGATGAGCCGATCCTGAGAAATGAAATTGGACACACAGCCATTAGTGTACAGCTCTTGGAGGAACAGGTGCGCCTGAACGCGGCCAGAGTGGAGGCTATTCGGAACCAAGCAGATAAGTTCGAGCTTAGTATGCAATTCTTGGAGCCCCACTCATTTGAAGGACTCGCTGCTGAGGCAGTAGCACGGAGGAAGTTTCTGGAAGACCAAGCGGGACCCCCCTCATGAGAAGGACCGGTCAATTTTGTATAAATCATTATTTTGTAAAAGGCTTTAGGAAAATGAAGTGTTGGGAAGCCCAAAGGCCACTTTGGGCAGCCCAACCATTTTTTGATTTTGTATAAAACTAGGGAAGAGAGACAAGAGAAGGGCTTTTTCCCAGTGACACTGGATGACCTATTGTAAAGAAGAACTATTTCCTTTTTGCAATAAAGATTGTAGTTTGCCTGTTGGAGAAAGTGCTGTGGAATTTTCCAAATGGTGTGCAATGGATGGCAGGAAAATGAACTATTTTGTTTTTCAGCATATGTCCATGAATTGTGAGATCACTCTAACTCTATGACTTATGTCTTGTTGAATGATTTCTGGTTTATTTTGTGGAAAATTCACTTATAGTAATGCTGGTGCTTCACATAACAGTTAGCTATCTAATTGTTGGAATAATTTCTCTTTCATGTGTTGTAAATACAAGTATCAGCTATCTATAATTGTGTTTATCATACATGTAGTTAATGCATTACTAGATCATAATCATGTTGGCTCCCCGGGGATAGGTAGTTAGTGTTTAAATAGATTAGTTGTTTGTTTCCTGGTTGCATATGTGGTTCAGATGTTGTGAACATAAGACGAGAGGTAAGAACCTGCGCAGCACATTGTGTGGTTCCCGGCATCCTTATCACCCTGCATTGGTTTAGATAGGCATATGCATTGCATATTAAGTCAAAATACAAATTCTGGTGGACCGGGCCGCAACCGGTAAAACCCTTTTTGTTACTTTGACCTACGGTAGCCGGACCGTAAGACGGACGGATTGCCTACACCAAACAGTCAACGGGCTAGTTGGGAACGTTGATTGGGGAGAATCCCTTACTGTTGCAGCCTGCGAATTTCCAGGCCTCAACAGTTTTGGCGCTAGAAGGAGGGCCGCCAGTAAAGGCTGGCCGTGGAACTAATTTTCCCGAGACTACCCTACCAGCGGATGTTTGAAGTCTTCATTATAGTTCAAGGTTTGAAGTTTTGGCTCTATCCTTAAAACCTTGTTTTCCTAGTGATACTCCTTTACTTTTCCTCATGGCTGGAAATCAACCTAACCCATTACCAGCGTGGAGAGCCAGGTCACCTCTGAGCTTGAATCCTCCTTTGCATGACTTGCCTCAAGCCTTTGACAAGCTTTTACCCAAGTTTGATCCTATAGACAACATCGCTGTAGATGATCACCTTCAAGGTTTTTACCTCGCACTAGAAGGGCTAAGGGCTTGAGAGCATGAAGACGTGGTGTGTAGGCTTTTTCCTCATACTCTGAAAGGATCGGCAGCATCCTGGTACTTTGGGCTCCTTGTGAATTCCATTCCTGACTGGGATACGTTTGAAAGGATTTTCAGGAATAAATACACAACCCAAAAGACGCATGCCTCATTGATGAAAGGGCTTGGTTTGTTGAGAAAAGAGAAGAACGAGAAGGTACGAAGTTTCACTCAGAAATTTTCACTATACTTAAAAAAAAATTCTGCTGTAGACAAACCTTCAAACAAAGTTTTAATCGAGTATTATACCTCAGCCCTAGGTCCTGAGTTGGCCATGTTTTCCAAAATGAAAGTCAAGCCCACATTGGCAGAAACCTATCAAGAGGCCGAGAGAGTAGAGGCTGAAAGTGAGAGTATAGAAGACTATCCTGACTCAGTGGAAGAGAAAACCACCGTAAGAAAAAGCTCACTGCTGTTTAAGTTTAAAGAAGATCACCCACGTGATTCTCATGAGATGATGAAGGTGCTCCAGAAACTGTCCAACCGAGTTGTAGAATTAGAAAAGGAGAGGGACTTGCATAAAACAAATGAGCCATCCTATCCTAAGAAAGAAGATAACAACCAATGGAAGGTCCCACCACCCAATGTGGCATCAATAAATATAACAGAAATAGGAAGAGATGATTTCTGTACATTTCATCAACAGCCCCATTCAAAAAAGCAGTGCCCTCAATGGTTACACTCAATGACAATAGTGATGAATAAATTGTTGGATCCAGAATTGACTAGGCACAGTGGTGAGGAAGAAAAGAAGAACCAAACCATGGTAAAGACAGATGATGATACTATGTTCTCATGGAATGGAATTTCACTGTTCAACACTGAAGGAAATGCTCTAAAATCTCGGCATGCATGTAAAACCACGGAAGATAAGAGCTTGACAAACAATGACAATGCAAAACTCTCAAAAGTTCAATAATTGCAAGGGAAAAGCGAAGGGCAGTCTGATATAAAGGATAAAATTGACATACCTCAAGACCTCACTTACATACAGGAGGTAGGGCCACTCCTTAAACCTACCAAATCATTGGAAAGTGATGAGGAGGGAAGATCTAGCAAATTGGAAGAGGAGCTGCCCATAAAGAACCAACCTGTGGAAGAAAAGATTGATTTGATTAAGATAAAAAAAACCAGCGCCCCACCTTTTCTTGTGACTCTTGAAATGCTAAATCATCAGGTGCATAACTGTTTGGTGGATTCAGGATCTTGTATGAATGTCATGCCTCTGGTAGTTTGCAAAAAACTCAACGGACAGATTAAGCCTACTCTTTGGGATGTCACACAACTTGACAAAACCAGTGTCAAGGTAGTAGGGGAAATGGAGAATGTAATGATTCAATTGTCTGCAAATAAAAGGATATGCCACTACATTGACATCATAGTATCAAACATTCTTGATGGTTATGGGATGATTCTAAACCGAGATTGGACATCGAGACTTAATGGGTACTTTGCCTCAGATTGGTCTCATTTGTGGTTACCACAGAAGGGCAGCCCCAACCTGATTAAGATTCTAAGAGAGCCTTTTATGAAGCATAACGTCACTAAGCTTGGAGAAGAAAATGAATCTGCTGATTCGGTTTTGGGAAATTACCTTACTGGGCTTAAGCTAGAACACCTTTCTTCAAAAAGGGCCAACCCTGTGATGGACACTCAGTCTGAGCTCCTTCACCTCCCTCAGGCTGAAAGAAATGATTGCAGAATTTTAGATATGGGTTCCATTTCTATAACAGCACAACTGGACCATGGTTAGAATATTCAGGTCTCAAATCCCGCTCATTCCTTGTTCTTTGAATCTGAAATTTTAGGAATGGGAAAATTTTGTTTTTGTTTTCTTTTGTACATAAATAAATTGTTTGGTTGCTGATGTTATGTTCTGTTTTCAAGGCTTTAATGTTTTATTTCTATTAGTTATTTGTGATGCTGCCATTTGTTTATGATTTCGTTAGTTTTTCTTTGGTTTTGAATAAGAGGCAAGATTTTGGATGCAATGGAAATATCAGGGTTCTGTCTTAACTGAAATCATGAGCAAAAGGGCTGTGTTTAAAGTGTAGAATATCTTCTAGCAGATGTATTCCAAGCAATCAATGCATGCATTCGAAGTCTTATTTAATCCCTGTAAATAACTCAGAAGTAAAAGGGTCCGAAGTACTATTTAGAGGCTCCATCCATATCACATCTTAAATACCCAAGGGGTAACAGCACTAGACCCATGGAGAGGAAGCAGAGTGTGACAGTTTATCATATATAAATGACCCCATGCCATGAATTAAGAAAAGGGCTAAAAAACTCTTAAGAGTCACTTCTTACGAAAGAAATAAGACATATCAGAGCAAAGCTCCAAAAAAGCATAATCTCAAAGCATAAAGTACCAAATGGCCACAAGATCCTCTCCGTCCGTGAATGGAAACATGAAATATATCATTCACACAAAAGGACACTATGGGATAGAGGATCCTGAATTAAAATTCAGTAAGAAAGGCCTGCAGAAGGACTCATATCAAAGGAACTAAAGTCCAGAAAACACAAAGCACAAAACGGCATGGGGATGAGGAATAAAAGGATAACACTGTGCACTTTCTGTCACAATCCTGTGGTGTCAAAGCTGTAAACCCCAAAGGACAGGTAAAATGAACCTCATTTATTTGGCCTCCAAAGAGTTATTCAGACCTGAAACACTGCTGGTGTTACCTTTTCCCGAAAAGATAGACTTCAACTAAAATAATTTAATGCATGAGCTCACTGGTTTAGGGATGCAGACAACTAGAAGATTTTAGTCTTATTCATACAGTCTTAGGCTTAGAAAGAAAAGTTAATTCAGAAATATGGGGTTCACCAGGTAGTCGCCAATTGTTGCACATGCAACAAGTTCCCAAAATTCAAAAAATTTTGGGGCCCTCCTTTTCTTCAAGTTAGTGAGTTCTTTTCTTGGTTTCATCTTTTAATTTTAGCTTATGAAGGTTGAAGTGCTTTCTCGAGTCTTGAATGCTGTAAGTTGAATGGTTTCTCATCGTTTAAATGCTTGAGGATTTCCATCTTGATCGAGCCTTTGTTGTTTTGCAAAACCTTTTGAAACCTTCATTCAAAGTTTCTTGTATCGGAATATTTTCATTTGACTACCTGACCGTTGCGGGCGTCCTCTGGCTTCTAGTTTCTCTTACCCGTCCCGCCGTTGCGGGTGGCTCCCAGGTCGTCATTTTCGGTTGTCGGGATGACGTTTCAGGTGCCTTCGAACTTTTGATTGTTTCTATCCCGAGCCCGCCGTTGCGGGTGTTCTCCAGATCCTCCAAATATTTTGCCACGCCGCTGTAGCGGGTGCCTATCGACTCTTGTTTGGCTTGGTCGTGCCGCCGTTGCGGGTGGTCTTCAAGTCCGTATGTTTTCGTTTCGTGACCGCCGTTGCGGGGAAGGCCAGACTCTTGGTTGTCCGACCAAGGTTTCCGCTGACACCCGATATGGGATTCTCGTTCGCGGGTTATTTGTAAATGATCGGGTGAGTTGGGACTGGAGGTGGTCCGCCGTTGCAGATGGTATGAAGTTTGTGCCGCCCGACTTAACTTTCAAAGTCACCCCGACTGATGTGACTCCTCGCACGTGTGGTTCTGTTTATATATGTATGGCGACAAGCGGGGTTTTTGTTGTTTTCGAGTGTGTTGTCGCGGTAAGACGAGCTGTCGTTGTTTGGAGCACGTAGAGATTTGGCTGTTGGTGTACCTGTGTCCAGGTGGCAGGCAGAGAAGTCCAGCCATCATCAGCTCACTTGTTCGGTGGATTGCCAGGTAGGATCTTGATACTTATCACCGTAATTTCAAGGTTTCGAATAGTTTCTTCTGCGCGGTGGGTGGTTTTTAAGATTTGGATCCGTCGTCCCGTTGCGCTAGCACGGGGTTTTTTCTCCCATGGTCGGGTTTTTCTTCGGTCGTCCGCCTGGCGGTTCGCGCCTTTTGGTTAGGGTTCCCGGGTTGAATAGTTTTGACGGTTATAGGAAGGGGGTTTTTCGCCTTTTATTTTCAAAAGCCCGCGTTTGATTTTTTTTCTGCCATTTCAGTCCATTGGGGGGAAGCAAGGTGCAGGCGGCCATCATGCCGCCTGCACCTAGTGGTTATGATAGGGGTTTTGAGGCGCAGGAGGCCGTTATGCCATCTGCGCCAGGCTCCATTGGGCGGTCACAATATTTAGAGGCTGCGTTGTTGGTGAATGTTTAGGGGTCGGGGTTTGCACTGGCCGCAGTTGCCATGTTTTTTTTTCCTGGTTATCTTTTACAGTCCGAGGTTGTGCGCCGTTCCGGTGGGAAATTATTGGTAAAACCTGGGACTGGCTCGGCCGGGATAAATACGGTTGAGAGGATTGTTTTTGACAGTGTCACCTTCTCTCTGCGGCCCGTGTTGATTGAGCCACCTTTCGCGATCTAGTTTTTGCTGATTGGCCGCCTAAAATCCCAGTTAGGGTCGAAAGAAGGTGTCGCTGGTAACGCGGCTTTCATTGAGGATAGCGTGGGTCGGTTTCGATGAGGATACCTTATCCTAAGATGGGGTCGTTTCTAGCCGAGGTTGGTGAGAGTGTTAGCAGCATAATTTTTCCTTCGACGCTGGTCGCTTGCGTTTCTGTCGCAATGGGCATGTCGGGCCGTAGGGCTGAAGTGTCGACTGATTAAGCCTGCGGATGTTATTTTTCCCTTCGCGTGTGATAGGCAGTGGAACGTTAATGGCATATTGCATCTACATGTATCGTGCACATAGTGCTTCGATATATCACTTTCATAAGAAGTGACAAACCTCATAAGAGTATAGGTTGCATGCCAACATTAATATGACTGATTATTTTGATGCATGTGGAATAAATCATAAGGCAACTCATTCATAAGACCTGGTGAAGATGTGCTACAGTAAACATTATCATGCTAACAACATATTGCACAGCACTTCATGTTAGTAAATTGTTCAGTATGAAAGCTTAAGGTCTGTTTGCATGCACTGATATAATGCTGATACACCTAAAAGGGAATGAACCGCTGCACAAAGTTCACAAATTTGGATTACTTAATACTATGATGTTGTATATTGCAGGAAGATCTTAAAATGTCTAAGAGACAGAGAAACAAGGCCCCAGCAGTAGAGGAGGTTCCTGCAGCAGAAGTAGAAACAAGAATTGAATACATTTATGAGGACACCCAATGTGTCACAGGGGTGGAGCCTGAGTACAAATGGGGAGATGTTTACAGGATGATCTCCCGCAGGGAAGTCCCAGATATGGGGCTTGAGGAGGCACCCATCTACGCCAATATAGAGAAATCAGCTATTATGAAGGTCGCCACTAGACCAGAGCTATTCCCGTGCACTGAGTTAATGAGATGGGTGCTACCGCATACAAACCCTGATTCAATGCTCACCTGTAACACTGAGGGCTAGGGCTATGCTGCATTTAGCCCTGGATATGTAGATTTAGCTTATCACCTGCCGGAGCCTCAGCTTTTCCTTACAAATGAATGGCTGGATGACCTCCGGATGGACCTTGTAGAGACTCTGAAAAGAATGCTTTTACCTGGAAAGATCTTCCGACATAGGGCGACTGAAGATTATGACACCGCCAGTCTCAGGCCTACCTACAGATTCATAGCGCTGATGCTAAATAGAATCTTCGGGAGGGCAAATGATAGATTTTTCAAGCTTGAATGGGTACCTCTAATGTTTTTTATAGCAACAGAAGGAACCATCTTCAATTGGGCAAGCATAGTATCCAGCAGCCTCTCCTCCTGTGTAGCTGCAGCTTTGGAAGGAAAAGAACGGAGAAGATCTGAATTTTACATGAGCTCCATTCTAATTGACTGCATACTCTGTCGCCAGCCTTTCCCCGGGCTCAAATGTGTTTGGGATAAAGATAGGATGCCCATATATGCAGCATATAGACTACTGGGAGCTCATCAATACCATACTTTCTATCGATAGATCTGTGAACAGTTTATCATGCCTCTGCTCACTCTCATATTCCGAAAGGAATGCAACTGCATGTCAGAAGAGGCCATGCAGGTCATAGAGGAGTTTGGTGACTACTTCTTGACAGAAAATGGGATGTATTTGAGGATGTTTGGTGGGTCAAAGACCCCTTATCTGTTGCCCAAATACGCAACAGATTATATCATACACAAGGAAGCTGTCAGATAGGTGTATATAGATGGAGTCGGTCATTTCCTATTCCAGAAGAAGAAGTCTGCCTACCCTCCTCTGCCATTCAAGTTAGGTAGTTGCAGTTTTGCAAATGTGAAGCAAGCTCCTGAATTTGTACAGGAACTAGAAAGGTTCCATTTTGGGGAGATGATCTTTAGACGAAATGATACTCACGAGAGAATGGCTGAGCATTGCAGGAAACACAAAGTATTTTATGAGTACACTCATTATTTTGACAAGGATGAATCTGTTTTCAGGAGGGCCCCTAACATGACAGCGCTCGGTAAGAGGTTCAAGCCAAAAGGTGTATCTGAGCAGGAGAAGGATGAGTGGGCTAAGGCCGAAGAAACAGCCAAAAGAATAAGGGAAGAAGCCCAGAGACTAGAGCAAGAAGCTGCAGAATGGCTCCAGAAAGGAGAAGAAGAAAAGGGGAAAGCTACCCAGGAAGAAGCCGAAAAGGTAAAGGAAACAGCCAGAGAGGCAGAGGAGGCTGCTAAGCAAGCAACTGAGGAAGCTCAGAGGAAGCTAGATGAAGAACTTCAACAACAGGAAGCCGAGAAAGCAGAGTTGGCACAACAGCAGGCTTCTAGATCACAAGCAGGGCAAAGCCAGGGTGAGGAAGACCCTGAGATACAAACCCTCCAAGTACCTACTCCCGTCACCCCTACAACTCCCACACTCCAGTTAGTACCCTTTACACAGAAGAAAGGGGAAGAGGTGCCTGATTTCAGTACAGTGTACTATGACAGGGCCACCAAAAGGATCATGAGGAGAACCGAGATGAAAATAGAGGCAGAAGGGATGGCCAGTACCATGATAACCGACAAATCTGTGATGGTCGGAACAGACAAAGATTCAAGGATTGTCATCAGGGCTGGGAAGGCAGCCCTACATGCTACGGAGGATAACATAGACCGTATGATGGTAGAGATAGAATCCTCCAAGAAGACCACTTCTCAGCTCAAGGACACCTTGAGAAGGGAAAGAGAAGAGGGCAACAGACTAAAAAGAAAATACGAGCATGTACTTAAGGAGATGGAGGTCACAAAGCATGAAATTCATGCTATCCAGCAGGAAGCCCAAGCAAAAGAGACAACACAAGAAGCTTTGGATAAGGCACATCAAGAAATTCAGGATTTGAAAAGTGAAAGGGAACGAATGAAAACACAGATAGAAGAACTGATAGAGCAGCAGAAGGACATCTACGAATCTAATACCTTATATGTTAAAGAGCTGAAAGAGCAGCTAGAAGCAGCCAAGGAGCAGCAAGTAGATCTGTAGCCAGTCAAAGAACACATCTTGGCTCAGAAGGCTAAGATGTTGCAACTGCAAACAGCCCTGGAGGAAGAAAGGTGTCAAGTCCTGCAGATTGATGGCAGGCTGGATGAAATATTAAATACAGCATCTTATTTTGTGGATAGATCGCAAGACATCCTGGAGGTGCTAACTTCAAGGATAACCAGAGTAGAAGATGATCAAGAAGTCCCAGCTGAACTACC
>LPNX010260969.1:41831-60787 GCA_001517045.1 Pseudotsuga menziesii | reverse complement strand
AGGGTTGACAAGGTATGAGATGGAACTAGGGTTTAGTGAGCAATTTGCAAGTTAAGAGAGGGAACTAGAAACACATGATCACCAATACTTGCATTCACCAACTAGGATTTCATGAACACCAATTTGCATGCACCAACTAGGGTTGATAAGGTATGATATGGAACTAGGGTTTAGTGAGCAATTTGCAAGTTAAGAGAGGGAACTAGAAACACATGATCACCAATACTTGCATGCACGAACTAGGCTTTCATGAACACCAATTTTCATGCCCCAACTAGGGTTGACAAGGTCTGAGATGGAACTAGGGTTCAGTGAGCAATTTGCAAGTTAAGAGAGGGGACTAGAAACACATGATCACCAATACTTGCATGCACCAACTAGGCTTTCATGAACACCAATTTTCATGCACCAACTAGGGTTGACAAGGTATGAGATGGAAATAGGGTTTTGTGAGCAATTTGCAAGTTAAGAGAGGAAACTAGAAACACATGATCACCAATACTTGCATGCACCAACTATGCTTTCATGAACACCAATTCGCATGCACCAACTAGGGTTGACAAGGTATGAGATGGAACTAGAGTTTAGTGAGAAATTTGCAAGTTAAGAGAGGGAACTAGAAACACATGAACACCAATACTTGCATGCACCAACTAGGCTTTCATGAACACCAATTTGCATGCACCAACTAGGGTTGACAAGGTATGAGATGGAACTGGGGTTTAGTGAACAATTTGCAAGTTAAGAGAGGGAACTAGAAACACATGATAACCAATACTTGCATGCACCAACTAGGCTTTCATGAAAACCAATTTGCATGCTCCAACTAGGGTTGACAAGGTATGAGATGGAACTAGGGATTGGTGAGCAATCATGCAAGTTAGGAGAGGGAACTAGAAACACATGATCACCAATACTTGCATGCACCAACTAGGCTTTCATGAACACCAATTTGCATGCACGAACTAGGGTTGACAAGGTATGAGATGGAACTAGGGTTTAGTGAGCAATTTGCAAGTTAAGAGAGGGAACTAGAAACACATGATCACCAATACTTGCATGCACCAACTAGGCTTTCATGAACACCAATTTGCATGCTCCCACTAGGGTTGACAAGGTATGAGATGGAACTAGGGTTTGGTGAGCAATCGTGCAAGTTAGGAGAGGGAACTAGAAACACATGATCACCAATACTTGCATGCGCCAACTAGGCTTTCATGAACACCAATTTGCATGCTCCAACTAGGGTTGACAAGGTATGAGATGGAACTAGGGTTCAGTGAGAAATCATGCAAGTTAGTTATGACCTAATGAGCCAGTTTAATACTCCAGGCCGCTAGTATTAGAGACCCCTTTTAAAATATTTCATGTAAGTCTTGTTGTTACATAATCCAAGTATTCAAGTATTGTGTTCCTCAAGATCCATATTCTTGTGTTGCAGGTACCGTCCAAGTAGTGGTAACATTGCAGTCAGTTTCTTCTAGTAGAGGTAGGAATTCACGTTCCTTCTTAATCATTATTTTAACCAGCGATAACCATGATTTTTTGTTAAATCACACATAGACATCCCTACATGAAATTATTAGTAAAAGTATACATGGAGTTATACATGGGTTTGTAATATTATTATTCATGTTTATTTTTTCATATAGATGGTATACTGTTCCCGTAAATATTGAGTTATTTGGCATAGGTTGAAAAATTGCAAATATCATATAATTTGTAGTAATTGTTATGGTCATTTTATTCAATTATAATTATTAAGTTATAAAACTTGTTTGGAAGACACTGTAATTCTCTTAACATTTCAGAGTGCCATGGATGTTAATCTTTTTAACCAAATTTTCTATATTGACTAAAAAAATTTGCAAAGATCATAGTATTTTATCTGTTGTTATCTATTGGGGTATTTTGATGAGATGGAATTAGGCCCATGGTGGAGCTGCCTTATCTAATGTTCTTATAAGATGTATATTTTTTTTCATGTTCTTATAATATGTATATTTGGTTTCTTTCAAATAAAGTTAGGCCGGTGGTGGAGCTGCTTTGTTTCATGTTCTTATCACGGGGACTTCACTTAGTGAACCTCTTACATAGAACGTGCGATCATGGGATATTAAGCAATACCCTTAATTTCAAGAAATATTGACCCAAACTCTTTTTGTTGAAACCCCCTCCCAATACTTAAAACCTTCTCCCCACCCCTTTTTATACCTCAATCCTTATAAACCACCCTACCCACCCCCACCTTAAACCCCTCATCCCCCCCATAATTGCAATATATTGGTTAGATTTTTTATAATTTTAAAACCCACAATATGAACTAACGTGATAGGATATTGGTCAACAAGTGAAGCCCCAGTGGTTCTTATAAGATGTATACTTGGCTTCTTTCCAAGGTATGAGATGGAACTAGGGTTTAGTGAGCAATCTGGAAGTTAAGAGAGGGAACTAGAAACATATGATCACCAATACTTGCATGCACCAACTAGGCTTTCATGAACACCAATTTGCATGCTCCAACTAGGGCTGACAAGGTATGAGATGGAACTAGGGTTTGGTGAGAAATCATGCAAGTTAGGAGAGGGAACTAGAAACAAATGATCACCAATACTTGCATGCACCAACTAGGATTTCATGAACACCAATTTGCATGCACACCAACTAGGGTTGACAAGGTATGAGATGGAACTAGGGTTTACTAAGCAATTCGCAAGTTAAGAGAGGGAACTAGAAACACATGATCCCCAATACTTGCATGCACCAACTAGGCTTTCATGAACACCAATTTGCATGCTCCAACTAGGGTTGACAAGGCATGAGATGGAACTAGGGTTTGGTGAGCAATCATGCAAGTTAGGAGAGGGATCTAGAAACACATGATCACTAATACTTGCATGCACCAACTAGTCTTTCATGAACACCAATTTGCATGCACACCAACAAGGGTTGACAAGATATGATATGGAACTAGGGTTTAGTGAGAAATTTGCAAGTTAAGAGATGGAACTAAAAAAACATGATCACCAATACTTGCATGCACCAACTAGGCTTTCATGAACACCAATTTGCATGCACACCAACTAGGGTTGACAAGGTATGAGATGGAACTAGGGTTTAGTGAGCAATTTACAAGTTAAGAGAGGGAACTAGAAACACATGATCACCAATAGTTGCATGCACCAACTAGGATTTCATGAACACCAATTTGCATGCTCCAACTAGGGTTGACAAGGTATGAGATGGAACTAAGGTTTAGTGAGCAATTTTCAAGTTAAGAGAGGGAACCAAAAACACATTATCACCAAAACTTTCATGCACCAACTAGGCTTTCATGAACACCCATTTGCATGCTATAACTAGGGTTCACAAGGTATGAGATGGAACTAGGGTTTAGTAAGCAATTTGCAAGTTAAGAGGGGGAAATAGAAACACATGATCACCAATACTTGCTTGCACCAACTAGGCTTTCATGAACACCAATTTGCATGCTCCAACTAGGGTTGACAAGGTATGAGATGGAACTACGGTTTAGTGAGAAATTTGCAAGTTAGGAGAGGGAACTAGAAACACATGATCACCAATAATTGCATGCACCAACTAGGATTTCATGAATACCAATTTGCATGCACACCAAATAGGGTTGACAAGGTATGAGATGGAACTAGGGTTTAGTGAAAATTTTGCATATTAAGAGAGGGAACTAGAAACACATGATCACCAATACTTGCATGCACCAACTAGGCTTTCATGAACACCAATTTGCATGCACCAAATAGGGTTGACAAGGTATGAGATCGAACTAGGGTTTAGTGAGCAATTTGCAAGTTAAGAGAGGGAACTAGAAACACATGATCACCAATACTTGCATGTGCCAACTAGGCTTTCATGAACACCAATTTGCATGCACCAACTAGGGTTGACAAGGCATGAGATGGAACTAGGGTTTAGTGAGCAATTTGCAAGTTAAGAGAGAGAACTAGAAACACATGATCACCAATACTTGCATGCACCAACTAGGCTTTCATGAACAGCAATTTGCATGCTCCAACTAGGGTTGACAAGGTATGAGATGGAACTACCTGTTTAGTGAGCAATTTGCAAGTTAAGAGAGGGAACTAGAAACACATGATCACAAATACTTGCATGCACCAACTAGGATTTCATGAACACCAATTTGCATGCTCCAACTAGGATTCACAAGGTATGAGATGGAACTAGGGTTTAGTGAGAAATTTGCAAGTTAAGAGAGTGAACTAGAAACACATGATCACCAATACTTGAATGCACTAACTAGGCTTTCATGAACACCAATTTGCATGCTCCAACTAGGGTTGACAAGGTATGAGATGTAACTAGGGTTTAGTGAGCAATTTGCAAGTTATGAGAGGGAACTAGAAACACGTGATCACCAATACTTGCATGCACCAACTAGGCTTTAATGAACACCAATTTGCATACACACCAACTAGGGTTGACAAGGTATGAGATGGAACTAGGGTTTAGTGAGAAATTTGCAAGTTAAGAGAGGGGACTAGAAACACATGATCACCAATACTTGCATGCACCAACTAGGCTTTCATGAACACCAATTTGCATGCTCCAACTAGGGTTGACAAGGTATGAGATGGAACTAGGGTTTGGTGAGCAATCATGCAAGTTAGGAGAGGGAACTAGAAACACATGATCACCAATACTTGCATGCCCCAACTAGGCTTTCATGAACACCAATTTGCATGCTCCAACTAGGGTTGACAAGGTATGAGATGGAACTAGGGTTTAGTGAGCAATTTTCAAGTTAAGAGAGGGAATTAGAAACACATGATCACCAATACTTGCAAGCACCAACTAGGCTTTCATGAACACCAATTTGCATGCTCCAACTAGGGTGACCAAGGTATGATATGGAACCAGGGTTTAGTGAGCAATCATGCAAGTTAGGAGAGAGAACTAGAAACACATGATCACCAATACTTGCATGCACCAACTAGGCTTTCATGAACACCAATTTGCATGCATCAACTAGGGTTGAGAAGGTATGATATGGAACTAGCGTTTTGTGAGCAATTTGCAAGTTAATAGAGGGAGATAGAAACACATGGACATGTACAAATCAGAAACCAACTAGGCTTTCATGAACACCAGTTTGCATGCTATCACTAGGGTTGACAAATAATGAGATGGAACTAGGGTTTACTTCAACCAATTTAGGGTTTGTAGGGTATGATGTATGTTAGTATGGTATGATGTTATTATCATAGGGTATTGTAGGGTATGATATGGTATATATTACACACGCATGCATGACTTAGTGTTATGGTACATATTTTTAGTATGTTATGTTATGGTACATGTTATTGTATGTTAGTATGGTATGATGTTAGTGTCATAGGGTAATGTAGGGTATGTTATTGTGTGTTAGTATGGTATGATGTTAGTATCATAGGGTATTGTAGGGTATGATATGGTATATTACACATGCATGCATGACTTAGTGTTATGATGTTAGTGTATGGTATATTACAATGGTATGGTATGTCAATATGGTATGATGTTAAAGTATGTTATGTTATTGTATGTTATTGTATGTTAGTATGGTATGATGTTAGTGTAATAGGCTATTGTAGGGTATGTTATTGTATGTTAGAATTGTATGATGTTAGTATCATAGGGTATTGTAGGGTATGATACGGTATATATTGCACATCCATGCATGACATAGTTTTATGATTGTTAACTTTAGTGTATGGTATGGTTATGATGTTAAAAAGTTGAGGATAGCCATAATGTTAAAAATTTGATGAGACATAAATTCTTCCTTTAAGTATTGGAAATTCATAAGTTAGCACACATATGAACCACACATATCATTATATCACATAGGTGAACCACACATATCATGTTCCAACATCAAGTCAACCATATCATGTTCCAAGATCAAGTCAACCATATATGTATAAATTTGAACCTTGCTTTATATTATATATGTATAGAAATAATGTTACAAAAATTGTCATGCCACATGGCCATAATACAAAATAGTGGATCAAAAAGTACATCTGTGTGTACATATGAACAAAAATTTACATCTATGTATGCCCCCTATACATTTATTCTAGTTATCCCCCCTTTTGCTGCCACTGCCAGAGTCTTCAGAGAATTCTAGCTTTCTTTTCTGACTGCTCATTGGTGATCCCCATCGCTGAACAAGAGGGATAGGTCGCATCAGTGGATACTGTAGAAAAACCAAATTTTGTAATTTAATTTACCAACCTTTAAAAATTCTATGTACATTTGTTCAAATTCCAAAACCAAAATCACATTTCTACTTACTGTACGTGAGTAAGTAATGGTGGGTCCTGGTGCTTCACTAACAGTGACCCTGATTGGGTGCTCTTGAAGCACCACTTACTCACTATCAAGCTGCATAAAAAATATATATATGCCAATGTCAACAAATATACATGTACCTTGGGGGGGAAGAGGTGGGTCACCAATTTGGGTCTCTTCAAGCACCAAATCAGAGAAAGAGATACACAAACGTACAAAGAAAGTGATCTACATAAACATACCTGCTGGATTGTCAAAGGTGGGCCACCGGTTTGGTGCTCTTCACACACTGGTGCCTCACTAGGTACCTGCATATAAAGTAACATATATGTCAATTTTAGATAAAATCGTGAATTAGAGACATATATACTACATGGACTAAAAATGATGTTACCAAAGAAAGCGAAACATACATACCTGGCTGGGGGGAAGAGGTGGGTGACAACAACCTCGCTTTGGTGCTCTTCATGCACCACTGTCACAATAGGTTCCTGCATAAAGTAACATATCTCAAAGCAATACAAGTAAAATGATTTTTTCCAAAGAAAGCGAAACATAATTAAAAGCATATTTCAAATAATACCTGTGTCTGGGAATCTACCTCTGCATGAGAGGGAATAGGGTACGATACAATATACTCATCCTGGTCACCCTACATAAAACATGTTGTATCAAAATTAGGATGTATTGAATGTTACAATCTATACTATAAATATGTAAATAAAGTTGACAAATTAACAAGTATAGTTCTTACCCCTATTGGTGAAGAACCAAACCCATATGCAATATTGATAGCCGTATCAATGTTCTCAACATTGATCAGCGGACTATAAAACTATGGTGTGCCATGGGACACCAGCTGTATATTTGTTCACATAATTTGTTAGATAATTAAATAGAAATAAATTGCGAAACAATTGAAAATTTTGATATGAAACAAAATATAATATGAAAATAATGAGTTTTACTTACAAAGTGAAGTAATCCATCGTCTCAAAAGTCTGAAGTAGGGCCATAGCATATGCCTCCACACAATGTGCAAGGGTGTGGAGTAACACGACGCTCTAAACACTTTGCATCTCCTATGTGATCTGTAGATGGGCCCGCCTTAGAAGCTCCAACCCCTTGGTCTACATTGCCTTGGACATCAGTCCCATGCTGAAGAAATCTATCTGCCAAGTCAAATAATGCCTCCTGTGTATTCTCAATCACAGGACCTGCAGGAGGATATAGCTGAGGGGGTTTTCGTGTGCGTGGAGGGCATGGCACATGGTTAGGATCTGTCCTGGCACCTTACCTATCTTGGGGCATCCCATGACCCAACACCCTGGAAGCCTAAGAGATCGAAGTAGTTAACATGTTTCCCTAGGATGAATTCTGCATACAAATTCCTAAGGAAATAAAATGGGATGTCCCTATTCCCATGAGGGTCTTCATCAAAGACCATATACCAACGATCCATCCAATTGGCCTTTATATTTGGTTCAATGCACCAGTCTATGGAAATGTGTGGTTGACTGGTGGGTGGAACCAATCCGGTGATAGGGTCCCGGAATAATGAAAATAATTGGTCTTTTGTAATTTTAAGGGATTTGATTTCTTTATAACTCAATCCATCAGAGTAGTATTGCCTCCTGGATTCTCTGCACAAGCTAATGTTGTACAAAGCTCCTTGGGCTTCAGCAATTTTGTTCATTATTGTGTCCAATGAATCGGCTAAAGACTCTCTCAAATGATCCCCCCCTCTAATAGATGAGCTAAGGTTCCTCAATGATGCCAAACGCGCAATAATCTGTGAGTTTTGATCTTGTTCCCCCTCCGGGTTTGGGTTTGGTTTAGGTTGTGGGTTAAGTTGTGGATTATTAGAGAGTGGGTTTTCCACATTGTCTTGTTCATTTGTGTTACCTATTAAGATTTAAACAAAAAAATACAAGTTATTTTACTTTTAATCATTCTTTGATTTCATTCAATTTGTTTTTTAATTTGTTTAAAATAATTATAAAAACTATGAAATTATGGAAAAAAATAAAGAATTGAAGACTAAGTGAAAAGGATAAGAGCATTTACCTACCATTGGAGCCAATCCACCTCCAACTTGACCTTGAACTCGACCTCGAAAAGCTAAAACGCAAATCGCCTCTGTGCTATTTCGCCCTCGCGGTTTTTTGCTGTCACGATCCTGTGCAAATGATATTTGAGGGGCTTGCGGCCTCTGTTTTATTTCTTTTTTTACTTTTCAATATTGCATATGCGATATATCGCACTTGTGATATATATCGCATATGCGATATTGTAAATGTGAAATATCACATGTATGCCCCATCCTTCTTCCTACCTAAAAAATTAAATAAAAGAATTAAAATTTAGTAATCCTTCCTCATCATCATCCTTCTTCCTACCATAATAATTAAATAAAAGAATTAAAATTTAGTGGACTGTAAGTCACTTTATGTAGTCTATACAATATTTTTGGTAATGTGAAGCATGCAACTAGAAAGGTTATTTTTCTCATTATGTTGGTGTAAACATATTGTTATTGTTCTAAGCATTTACAAACATAGTTTTGGAGCCATAGTAAAGGCAATCCAAACCAATTGAAGGATTAATTTAGTGTGGGAATACAAACAAGATATGCCTAAACTAATGTTATCCAATAAGCATGAACTTGAATAAAGATGAGAAGGAGGTTACTAAAATTTCAGTGAAAATTTATGAGAGACGAGTAACGGAAAATGAACTTAACAAAAATTTACAGGAGGAAATCAGAAAACTAAGTAGTCATATTGTCGGTAAGTGATTCATTATATGACTTTGTATTGATTTTATTTATAAAATTTTGTATCATTTTAATATTTCTTATGTACACTAATTTTATTTGATTGTTTTAATTATAAAGGAAAATAATCCTAGGTCTGTTATGAACAATGTGTCAAGTAGTAGTATAGAATAGTATTGTACAAGTTGAGGAAAATGGATCAAATATTGAAGATCGATTTAATTGTCACATACCCCAATTTTGTAAAATAAGGTTAATTGTTTTAATTATATTTCCTAAGACATTATGTTAAATTTAATGCTAAGTAGGAACTGATGACTCAGCAGAGTCAAAAGAAGTGGAATATAATTCTGAATATTTTATTATTAATAAATAAAATGTGGAGACAACAGCATGGGAGAGCTGTTAATAAGAGGTTACTGGTCAAACTGGTGGATGGAACTGGGTGGAGGGAAAAAGACAAGTGGCAGCATCCTCAAACACTTCCTAAGTTGCAGGTGGCAACTTCCCTATAATTGGGGTCATGATCCCCCAAGAAAGTGGGATCAGAGCAGGTGGCTCAATAAATGACAACTAACCCAAAAAGACCTAGGCAATCTTTTAAAAGTATCAAATGAATAAAGTTGAGGTTGCTTAGATATTTTCCAAGAGAAGTATCATTCAGGAGGAATGTTATTGAGAAATTCATTGGGGAAAAGGGAGAATAGTAAGGAAGTTGTTCTGAGAGGAATGCTGCAGTAACTTGGTTTATTACAGCTTGTTAGCTGGGAGAACTTACTGATAAGTTCAGATTTGATACTGAGTTTGTAGACTCGTATCTGACTATTGCTGCACCTAGTTCCAGCTAGGGAGACCAGAGCAAGCTCGGGGGTCCTAAGGAGTCGTTATTTGAGCGCTCTCCAGGAGTTGGTAGGGAGGAACGGCCTCCCATTGTTGTTGTTGTCCAAACAGGTTCTGTCACTTAACTGTTTTTGTTTTATTAACTGTGAATGGTTCAATGTTATGTTTGTAGTTTATGATATAAATATTTAGCTGTTTTAGTGATGAAAATGTTTTTAGTTTATCAGTAATAGAATATTTTGATGAAAAATAAGAACCCACTGTGTTTTTCCTCATCTGGGTTTACCAGACCGTACTCCAGCAAAGGGGTAAAATTAAATAAGGATAGCATGATGAGATCGCAGAATAGTAGATTTTTTCTTTATCTATTGTCAGAAAAGATATATTGTTTTTTACTAACAGTAGCATGTGTTCATAGATAAAATCATTTTCCTTGTACAGTATTTTACTTTCAGTAAATTTATTATTTTAAAGAACAGATAGAAGAGTATAATAATCGCACTAGAGTAGGGTTAGACTAGATTTATCTGCTGTTAAACCATACAGCTTCTTTCTTCCAGTTTAAAATAACTTAACTAGTTCCTGTCCAAATAACAATACCAAAGGTAGAAGAAATTAAATACTGACTAAACTCTACAGCCAAAGCAAGCAGGTCTAGATTTTATGTATGATTAGTGATGTATTCATTTCATTATTTTCTTTCTTTTTATTTAGACTAAGCTCGAATAAATTCCAGAGCTGTTAATCTATCTTCATAAAGTGTATATGAATGCTATTACATATGTTTAAGAGATAAGCTCTAGATAGAGTTATTTGATTTCTTTTGTATATATGTATAAATAGTATAATTAATAAGACCATTAGATATTGGAAGAACTTTATAAAGTATTAGCATAAGTAACACAAGAAATAGACAACAGAATACTATCTTTCTATGTGTTTATAAAATAAACTAAAATTATTAACCATAGCAGCATTAGTACTCTCAAGAAAGATAATATCTTTATTGTATTAATAACAATAAACTTCTATTACATACAATATAATAGTATCATCATTGTTGAACTTAAGGTAATGTTCTTATTACATTAATTGCAAACTGGAACTATTTATACTTTATGTACTACAAGGTAAATAAACAGTACTTAAGAACATTATTAAAATAAAATAAAAATATAAAGACCCTATATAAATTGAAGGGTATAAACTATATATGTTAACACTTACAATTTCTTAATAACTAGTAAGTCAAGTTATAAACCAGGTACAGAAAACCTAACAATAATATCAAGAGTAAAAATCAAATGCATATTTGTACAAGAAATAAATGACAGAATGGTAGAATGCTCGACCATAGAGCTTAACTTCATATTATAAATATAACTAGTAACCCTCACATTTGCAGAAACACAGCATAACTTAACAGTAATGTAAAAAGGGACGAAGTTATTTTCTTTACTGTCAAAATTTAGGGTAAAACCCTAATCATCCAGAATATACAAAGTTAAAAACTGTAAAAATCCAGTTCAATAATTTTACTCACGGCCGCACTGAAAATTTACATAGGGAGGCTTTTACAGCCTGTTCTTTTACATTAACACAGTATTATATACAAAAACAAAATGTACACTCATGGCCGAAGCCGGAGAGCCCTGCGGTAAGCTAGGGTCTTCACAAACCATGAAAACAGTGAAGTAAACAACCAAAACAACCAAAACCCATGAGGATCTTTCAGGCCGCAACGACCAACCCTTAACCTTCCAAGAGGGTTTGAACAAGATGGGACGGCCATGGAAAAGTCCAGGGCTTACCGGAGGCTAGTAGGCTGTTCCTATCTCACGCTGCCTTTCCCTGAACGTGGAGTCATCACCTGTAACAGGAACAAAATAATGTCAATACTCTACTTGCAGTTTGAGCAATTATAAATGTAAAGAAATCAATTTACGAAGTACTGTAAGTAGTAACAGCTCGTACCTAAAATATGAGGGATGCGTGACCTCCTAAGAACAGACAAACAACCACCAGTGCGAGTAGAAGGAGACCCTTCATCGCTGCGCAGACAGAGAAGAGAGACAAGTCGCACCTGCAATATCATCACACATCCTGCTGTTAATTGTATATAAAAATGTAAAGAGTTATTTAAACCTTGAAATGTGCAGTAATATTAAAGGATACGAATGATATTCTTACCTCAAGCTAAATAAAAAGATAATCACTGATAACCAATAACGCAGCGACCAGCACGATAAGGAGGTCTATCTTCAACTGCAAAGGAAACGGCGGGACGACACTTCATCAACTACTGACAGCAGAAAATTTCAATTACTCGGCTGACAAGGTAAAACCCTAAAGACATGCTGTTACAGTCAAGGGTTCGAATAAGATATTAAGGCAACAAAAACCCTGGAAGGAGAACGAGTGACTAATGACGAACAACAACGCTATGACACGGCCTTCACTATTATGCATTTGGGCAGGCTAACCAAGGAAGAATAAACCAAAGACAGTCGCAACACTACACAGGTGACAGAGCAGTCGGTTATTTCGCGGAAGATGGACGAGTGCCCGAAGGCGAGGAAAGACAATGAGCTAGGGTTGGAGATGACCCTTTTAAATCTTGCATTGCTTGGCCAGAACGGAGACACATCTCCATGCAAATTATTTGCTCACGGTGGGTATTTTTCCATAGTCATCGACGAGCAAATCACGAGAAACAATATTGTCAATCATTTGGCTGTCTCGAAGGTTCGACTATAGTCATCAGCCGAGGTCAACCTATCATTTTCCATATGATAACAATAACACGTTAATATATATATATATATGCTTTGCATTATAGCTCACTATTGGTGTGAAGAGGAAAACGATTCATTTGCTATACTATGAAATACTATCATTTATATTTTGCAATTCGAGTTATAACACTATGTTCTTCGTAGGCATAGTTAACACTACGACAAATAATTTCTTAACATGATAATCCTTACATAATAAACCATTGATTAAAGGTTATACTCTATCTAGAGTGTTAGGTGCATGACATAACTTTTATACAAACTTGAAATGTATGAGGTAAAGGTTTATAAATTTATTTTTAGAGTTAAATCCATAAATTTGTTATGTCATAGTCTCATTCATAACCTTCCATCTAGGTGAATGACTATTTTTACATTCAACTCCTACATTCTTAAATGAAATAAGTTTTGTAATTTGTCGTAAAAGGAAAGAATAATACCTATGTTTAAATAAGAAAAATACTTATACAAGTATTCACCCAACATCTATATTTTAAATTATAGAATACACTAATGATTTATTTTAAGAGTGTTGTAGAATCGACCATGGTAAGTATTCTGATAGTAATGTTAACCCCTTTGGTCTTGTCATAATTATCTATGAATAGAAGTTGGTAAGTAATACAAAAGAAAATAATAACAATTACTTTGATGATTGTTTTGCCTAGAATAAAGGTTATTAACCAAGAAATTGTAACATACAAGGGTTAATCTTTTAATCTCTTAAGAGAAGTCTTATCAATGTAATTGTTAGACCTTAAGACTTTTATGTTGTACATTCTTTTAAGGGATCGAATAAAAACCGATTTACAGTAGGTTATCTTTCAGACCTAAGACAAGCTTAGTATGCTTTGATTCAGTTGAAGTGTAAATACAACTTGGTGTATCAGCATGAGTATATCCCTTTCAGTGGGTAAATTTAAAAAGGGTATCAGTGAATTGTAAACCCCCTTATTAATACATATTACGATGAAAATGTATTTATGCATTCTTGAAAGTAAACTCTCGATTTTATAAACCTGCCATTTCTTACTCTACTTGTAAGTAACTTTAATTTAGATCTTTTGACACTGACAACTATGATAGATATCGGACAATTCAGTAATTTTTAAGAAACATAAATCTACTTCTACTAGAAAGAAGAACAACTAATGGATTTACCTCAATAATCATTGACATGTGCTTAGCAATTATTGTCTTACTGAACTTTTGATTTGCAACAAACTTGTACATAAAGATTTTAGAATTTTGACTTGCAGCAACTAATCTTCTTACCTGTAATATGTAATAACAGGAGAAACTTTCTGCATTAGCTTGAAAGCTAAGTAAGCCCGGTTTTTCATGACAGCCCCACCTTGTGGTCGCAAAAAGGAAATGAGTTAGTAACTGAAAAGAAAACTGTTCTACAAAGATAAATGCAATCAAAAGACAATGCAGATAATAAATTCAGTGACATAACTAATGAAACATTTAGTGTCTGCATTTATGAAATTTAACTGTATTTTTAAATTTTTTAATTTTTCAGAAAATATGGGGTTTTGACATTAATCCTATGGGAGAATATGACACTAATAATGCAATTGAAGATGATTGGATAAATTGATTGATCTAAGACACCCTCACACAATGTAGCACTATTTTTTCTAATATCTCAAGTGTGTATTAGTTTCCTCCCAAGAATGCTTCTTGGCCTTCCCATTCCCCTACCATATCACACATGTGGATAAAATATGCTCAAGGGAAAAAATATATTTTTTAGAAAGTGGACAAGAGACAATTTGTAGTTTTCCTAAATTAGGATTTTATCCTAGTTAACTTTTGAAATCATTTTTTTAAGTTTGTTTACTTCCCAAGTCTTATTAGGTACTAAAATTGGGTGCTTGTTGTAATTGGACATGAAATTCTTTCCCTTGGCTACAATTTCTAACCTTTTCATAATGTCTCAACCTACATGAGGTTATCTTTTCCAATAATACCATTACACATGCATTACGAATCATTATAATCATCATGGTCTAATTTTTTTTATAATAGAAAAGTACATGATCGTGGATATATGTGTATGCCATCATAATGACATAAGTGCTCAACATTACTATTAAGGAATTTTTAATTAAGTGAATACTCATTCCAATCATAATGTAAACACATGTTTCAAGGAGAAATGTTAGTTAAAATCAACATATAACAAGGAGATATTGAGTCATAAACATAATACCCTAATAGCCACTGCAAGATGGATATATGTATATTCCGTCATCATAACATAAGTGCTCGACATTACTATTAAGGAATTTTTAATTAAGTGAATAATCATCACAATCATAATATAAACACATGTTTCAAGGAGAAATGTTAGTTAAAATCAACATAAAACAAGGAGATATTGAGTCCTAAACATCATCTCATAATAAGCACCACACGATGGATAATAACTAACCATTTATGAGAATCAAGATCCACATAGTGGTCATATACTAGGGTTTTCACAATCCCCCCTAAAAAAATGTCTACGACCTTGATGTCGAATCATCATTTACAAAAACGCATATGCAATATATCGCATATGCGATATATCGCACTTGCGATATATCGCATATGTGTTTTGTAAATGTTAAATATCACATATGCAATATTTAACATTTAGAAAATGTGTATGCGATATATCGCATGCGCGATAATTTTCTATGAACCTTAGCCTTGTGTTTGGGCTCGGGTTATTCCGAACATACCATCAATAATGTATATGCATTCTTGATTTGCACTTCGGAAGTGCATTTCTGATTTCTTAAGTGACACCAAAAAGTGGAACCAACTTCGTGCAAGCGCCCTTGAGTTATATTTGTCGCATTAGAATTGTAATTTCAATTGTTATATGCAAGGCATCCGTCTTAATAATGTATTAGAACTGGCATGAATATAGGTGAGAATCTAAATCATTATTTGCATACCCTGTGTTATCACTACCATGAATTGGTATCATTTAAGTTTCGGTATTTGTGTATGTTTATAACTATTGCATGCTTGTTAATTCCCTTGATCACAAGAATAAATATAGAGGAAGTGGAGGCAACTCATTGCATATTGTGAATGGCCTAATCCAAGTTATGCACATGATCATATGGTGTTATTGGAAAGTAAGAGGATTTTTTCTATGCTCATTTGAGTTCAAACATCAATGATGTTTGTTTTGATAGGAAGGTTGGGAAGTATATCCATATAAGGGTTTCAATTTTTAATTTTTTATAGAATTTAATTTATTAAGGTTATGGAAAACATGATTTCCCTATGACTATAGTTATATTCACATGATATAAAATTGGTAGACTGGTAGGTTGTGGTGTGAAATGTCTGGAATTCTCATATTTTATAAGAATTGCATTGACTATTAGATTAAAGTGTTTTACATTTTTTTTTACATTGATCTCTTTATTGGGTTGTCTTTTAGTGGCGTTACTATTTTGTTGGGTCTTCAAGTATCTAACCCTACAAATTAATGAGTTGCCCCTGCAATTCGGGATCATTATTAGAATTATACTATTATTTTAGTTAGCATAATGTTTGCATATATTAAGATGCATTAGGGCTCATCCTTGTTACAACATGATAATATGATATAAAGGGGTATTAAAAATGGATATCTAGAATATATGGTGAAACTAGGGGTTTTCTTAATTGAAAAGATATATTGAGAAGGAGATTCAACAATACAATTTTATAAGGCATTTTCTAATATTTAGTGAAATTAGAGATATTCTTTAATATCTTATGAACGATAGTGCTAGGCAACAACTATTCAATTATTAGATACAAATATGAGCTTAACTCCATTGATGGTACAACTATTAAAACTTAACTTCAACTCTAATTAAGGTTATATTGTACAACTATTAGCTTAATTATTAGATACAACTATTAGTGTATGAGTCTAAAAATTTCATTAAAATATGTATTAGTAATTTATGTGTTTCCATGTATTTCAAACATATATATCTTATTATACCTGCCTCAGCAGGTATATTGTAATCGATTGCAAGTCAAACTCTTTTGACTTTGTATTAGTTGCTCTCTTTTGAGGCAGATATAAAAAATTAAAATCTGTTTTGCAAAGTATAACTTGGGGATTTGTAAAATATTTTTTTTTAATTTTGTTAAAAAATTATTTTGTAAATAGCTTATTGGTGGATAGAAGATGATGTAAACTTTGGCATTTGGTATCTGGATTTGAGTTGACATGTGGCAACATGACATCATAATAATAAAATTAAAAAAATAAAAATTATATCCCATTGCCATCTGTTATAGCAAGTGGTACCATCGGAGCTAGCTGTTCTAGGCTCGTTCCCACCCAACTCCATGCGACAATTGTCATCTGGATGTTCATTACAGCAGTTGCATCAATCGCAATATGGATCTATCTGACTATACCCACATGGAAGTTGCAGAAGGTTCCTAGTCCGCCTGTGTTTTGGCTCCTCAGTCACTTGCATCTACTCTCTTCCGAAGTCAAGGGGATTGTACCGCCACTCTGGTTGCGACCTTCGGGGCCAAAAGGATAAACACCCACTAGCATCTTGTAGAGCAACACTCCTGCGCTCCACACATCCACGGCCTCGGAGTAGCCATTAGAAGCCACGATCTCGGGAGCTCTATACTGAGGAGTCGTCCTTAGCTCCCCATGGAAAACATCGCCTGGTTCAATTATAAAAGATGGTATTAACATAAAGTTTGTTATCTCCAATACCCATAAATTTAGATTATGAAAAAACTGAAAAAAACTGAATATATATTGACCTAGTAATGCTCAGAAAACTACAGTAAAACACCTAACCTTTTTGAAACTCTGTGGAGAGGCCGCAGTCTCCCAGCTTGACCATAGGAGGCGTAATCGATGACAAGAAAACGTTACTCAACTTAATATCACGGTGAATAACACCTTTTCTATGGCAACGGTCCAAAGCTTCCATTATCTATCTGAAAATGGCTGCAGCTTCGGCCTCGACGTCTGCATAGTTTCCCTTCTTAGCAACGAGCTATGACAGATCTCCTTCTTGGCAAAACTCCATAATGAGATTGAAAAAGTTGGTGTCTTCGAATTCTGCGACGGGCTTCACTATGCCAGGCTCTTCTTACAGATAATACATCAAGTATGCCTCGTTCAAGAATTGGTCTTTATATAATAATTTTAAGTAGGTCTTGCAGCACAATGCTTGTCCGGTATCTTTCCAAGAACATTTTCGCACTCTCCAGTTGTGAGGCAAACAGGGACCGAAATCGTAAATATCATGGATTCCACGAACGTGCGATTTGTTTCCCAGGTGAAATACATAAGTCCCTGCGTATTTTGCTAGTTTCTCTGGCAACTTTTGTGACCTAGTCTTTGCTACTTTGGATGAACAAGATTTTTTTGACGGACTTACGGATTGCTGCCTAGCATTTGCACTGGTGAGAGTATGAGGATTTTTCTGTTATGGAGTCCTAAAAACCCCCACTGCATCGTGTCACCTCTTTGCAACAATCTTTGGCAGATTGACAAGAAAGGATGCCTCCGCTGCAGGACAGAAGTTAAGAGCTGAATAGGGGCAGCTATACTTGGAGTGAGCCTGTTTTCCATCTTATGGATGGATATGATATTCTTTGCTGCAATAGGTCGCTGGAAAACCACTGCACCTTGTGCTGCAGGTGCAGGCAGCTCCTCTTTCCTCTTAACCTTTCGAGAATTTTGGAATTTGAATAGGACTCAACAATTCATTGCACAGGTTTTCCTGGACCTTCATCCTTGATTACATAGCATTGTACAAACATCCATTTTTTTCATCTTAATCTGAGCATTCTATTGTTAAGGTTTCCTCTCCATTGTTATTTAGGATTGAAGAGGTAACAATAATACTGAGGTAGCAATAGGACTGAAGCGAGGTTGAAGACAGGTAATTTCAATCGTGACTCTTGGGTGAGTTTATTAGATTTTGGAAAACACGTGGTTCCTTCAGCTACACACGCCTACAGGAGATTTAGAAACTGCCAACATTCATCTAATATGGTTTAACGTGGAGATAGCATGGGATTTCATGCTGGTTGAATTGCAAGTGGCGGTAATATGGCTTAATGCAGATAAAGCATGGGAGTTCATGCTCGTTGAATTGCAAGTGGCGTAATATGGTTTAACGTGGATAAATCATGGGAGCTCATGCTTGTAGCATTGCAAGTGGCGATAA
>LPNX010260969.1:0-41754 GCA_001517045.1 Pseudotsuga menziesii | reverse complement strand
TTCAAATATCATAGCTTTGTAACAAATTAGAAATAGTTGTAAGAAGGTTCGTTGGAATTTGATTCATGTTATATGAGAAGGAATTTTCCAAATGAGAGTGCACATCGATTCAAACACCCTTTGTTATGCTGCCATAATCTCTTTATATGAAGTATTACAGGATTAAAAACAAAGTAAGATCTATATACGTATTAAGATATCAAAATCAAATGTTTAATCACATACAAATATATCAGAACTAAAGATAAATGTAACATCTGAAATTTGTTATTATAATACTATAAATTGTATATACATGTTTATTAATGTAGACTAGAAGCTAGTTGTTTATTTGTGATCTATATACATTATAAATTTATAATAAAATTTAAATAAACTATTCTCACAGCAATGATATTAATTTATAGTCTTATAAGCTATTATTTCTCATTTCATATTTATGCTAGTCTATAAAGAAACTTGCATATTTTTATAACATAAGTCAAGAATATTACTAGAAGTATGTAAGGAAGCTTGAATATGCTTGTTTTATGCTACATTGCAATAACATATATCGTATTTAAATGGACATTTTTTAATTCATTTTTGTTTTAATTTCTTTCAAATTGTAATTATATTTGTTTTATCATATATTTTTATAGCAAAATTATCCTATTACTATATATTTTCAATCTCTTCTTAGGAGGCAGGTACTAAGCAACTTTGTTGCTTATTCCACTTGTTAACATGGTTGTTGTTAATTGGCAATATTTGTATTAATGGCCACTCTACTCCAATTTATTTTTTAATAAATTGCAACGTCTTTGTATATTTTACAAATTACATAATGGAAAATAAGTTTGTGTTAAAACTCTTTGGACAAATGATATAGTTTCATTTGTATTAAAACATCGGCGGGTATGTGTAGCACTTGTTTTCATATAGATTGAACGGTCGAACAATATTTTTAAAATTTTAATTCTAATACCGCGATAGTGTAAAAGAATTGACTTTACATAATAGCATTTCTTCATGTTTCGGCGACATTTAGAGTAAAGTTTATACCATTTAGAAAGACAATGTACGCCAAAATTCTTTACTTCGGGAGAAAGTATCCCTTTCTTATGGGAATGTCATGATCGATTCCAATCGTCATTGCAAAGATGTTCAAATTCCAATGTGTACTGATTGGAAAATAAAGTGGGGAACTTGTTCACACGTAGTACATCACGTGCTTATGGGTTCTTCTTGGTTTAAGTCCGAAGGAAAGAATAATGAATCCTGTTTGGATTGGAGAGCTCCCTTCTGAATACCGATCTTTTGAGCTATATATATACCATGTGAAAGGAAATAATTGGTGAACAATCTGAAAGTAGAGCAAGTTATTGGTTATCTAGACGTTCAAAGAGCTAGATCAAGTTATTGGTTATATATTATGGCTGAACCTCTAATGTATTCGCCGAGAGAGTGGGTTCAACAAATTGAAGAGATGCTTGACGATCATAACTCTCTAGCAAATGAGGTTGTGAATCTGCGCGTGGCGACGCCTCTGTTGAATATGAAACCAGAGGCTTATATTCCTCAGATGGTCTGCTTGGGTCCTTACCACAGTAATATACACTCTTCTTCTTCTATGGGAAGTAGGATTTCAACGGCGGACGCGTACAAGGTTAAGTCCTCGAGCTTACTCTCGCAGAAACTGCGCGATAATGGTAAGACCTTCGACGATATAGTTAAAATGGTGGAACAGATGCTGCCTGGGATTGCGCGTTTCTATGACTGGCCTTTAAGACACGGTGAGTACTCTAGGAATTTCGCTCTCGCGATGACTGTAGATTCAACATTTCTGTTACTTTTCTTGCTTGAATTCCCCGGACTCCATTATCTGACACAGCCCGCGAACAGCTTAGTCTATGAGATGATCAGTTTTTTTAGGATTTATGACTCATCTATAGCTTACGATATTATGAAGCTGGAGAATCAGATTCCGCTCTCAGTGTTGAAAGGAGTTTTTGAGAAAGTGAAGGAAGCCTTAATATCGGATGTACGCCATGAAGACTTCAATCAACTGGTGTTGCAAAGGGTGCACACGAATTTGACTCCTTTTTGGATACCGGTCACAGCTGCTAAGGACGAGCTTAAACAAATTGGTGATGCAATGGCAAGGGAGCCGCATTTTCTTGGTTCTATGCACGCATTCGTTTCGCGATTCCTGCATATACAAATTGGTGGAGAGGACATTCAGACAAAGCCAACGTTATTGCAAAAGTGTAACGACATTCTCGAAAAACTTATATTGCGAGTCTGTAATTTTCTCCCTGCTCTTCCATCTGGTGAACGCGAGTTTCTTAAGGGAATCAATGCGGGGCAGTTGACTAGGGCTGGGATTAAATTCAAATCGTTCTCCAAGTTGTCGGATAAGATCCGGTTGGAGAAATATTCGGGCACACTCTACCTTCCGCAGATCATTGTAGCGGAGATGGGCACTGAAGTGTGGTTGAGGAACATGGTCGCGTTGGAGTTCAACGAGACCACCCGTTCCAAGTTCGTGACGCGTTACGTTGGGCTGATGGGCTGCCTCATTCACTCAGCTGATGACGTTCGCCTATTGATGGATCGAAATGTGCTTTGTCGAGGAAGCTTCGCCTTAAATGATGAGTGCACGGTCAAGATGTGGAACGACGTGCGGCAGCCCTTCAACAGTACATCCATCATCAGAATTCCGGATGAGCTGTCTAGGGCATTCCAGGAAGTGCTCACGAAAAACTATTACAAGGGCAAAATCAAAAGGAATTTTTGGGGACTTTTTCGCTGTTTGTGGAGCTGGAAGTTTATGGCTCCATTCGCTGTGTTCTTGGTTCTGGCAATGACTGCTATACAGACCTACTGCAGCGTGTACCATTGTTAGCTGGCTCTTCCTGTAACAAGCCAGGGATGCTGTTTGGTTGCTTACCAATCACCAGACATAGACGAGGACATAGTGCTTCAAATATCGCACGCCCCGCCATTGAGATGGATTGAACCATCGTCGGTGTTGCTAATATATGTTTGTGACGTTGAGTACCGCCTTAGCTTTTGTGACCAGTACAAGGGCCTTCTCAAAGCAAGAAGATTTGAAGCACTTTTTCACATGCTAGAGAGTTGCTGGAAGATTGATGCGCGGAGTCTACGGGATTACTGCACTGCGATGGTTTGTAGCGGGCTTTCCAATTGACTTTGCTGTTGGTCGGAAGGACCGAAAGTAAATGTATGTTTGTTAAGGAAAGTAAATGTATGTTTGTTAAGGATGGCCGCTTTCCCCACCATTGAGCCTTAGCTCGAACTACTGGTTAAAGTGAAACATGTTCTTGAGGTTGGAAAATGGCTTAACATAGATTCTTTGTGATGGGAAATGGACCAGCATAGATTTTTTTAAAGTATTAACATGGATCTAATTTTTGAGAAAGTAATATTTTTAATTTTAAACATTTTATTGGTTAAAAAAATATTTACACTCTAAGAAATGTTATCTCACTTAATTGTAAAATAATAGTAATTAGGTTAACTATAATATTATTATTTTATTTTATTTTATAAAAGTATTATAACATTAAATAATATAACAACACCTTTCCATAATTGGGTTAACTATAATATTAATATTTTATTTTATTTTATTTTTTAAACTTATTATAACATTATATAACAACATCTCTCCATATTTTTATTGTGGATTTTAAAGCACTTGGCTAAACTTTTATTATTATTTAAAAACCTATTAAATAATTATTTTTTTTAAGCTAAATCAGTCCAATATGTATTTATAACCACATACAGAGCCGCCGATTCACATTCCATCTGTACATTGTCATTGAGTGTTGTTTCACACTGCATATTGTGCACACTTAAAGAGCACACGAGAAAAGGACCATTCATATTCGAGAGCACAATAGCAAAGGAGCATTGTGGAGAATACAACTATACTAGCGAACGTGATACATTGAGGACCACACGAGCATAGGTGCATTGCTATGCTCTCGTTATCATTTTACCCACTTTGTATTAAAAATTAGTCTTTATAATGTATCTACGTTTATAAATCATTTGAATTAATGTGGTTTGCTAGGAATAAATATTACTCTCAATATATACATTTTTAATTGAATTGAATTAATTGTAATGACCAGAACCTAAGCCTTGAGCATGTATAATATTGTTATTTGATTATTTGTGGTAGTAGGTACCTTGACTATGGATTATGGATATTATTATCATTATTTTATTACTATTATACTTAATCATAACTAAATGACAACAAAGTTGTCGTGGATCTTGGGATTCCAAATGGGAAGGCATTCGAGTTGTGAGTTCTAACTCCCCCTAAAAAGTACTTTAGTCTTCCTAATTTTGATGTTTTGATGTTGTTGGAACCTGGTGGTCCTAATATGTCTAATTAATGTTTTGTATGCACCCATGTTGTTGACGTATTTGTAACTTCAGAAGATATTCAGATGTATATTATCATTGTATGTTGTTGTACCCCCATTGGAGATGTATTTTCCTCCTTGCGGGATGTCTATATTGTGTCTAGACCTTGAGGTACAACCTCCGTTAAGTCGGGGAAATAGTCCCCATTGTGACATCATGTAATGCGTATTTGGAGTCTCTCTAGGAGAAGTCGACCCTGTTAGTGAAACAGGTCAGCCCAATCATGTAAAAAGTTCAGTCACTTGATTAGTATAAATAGGGAGGTGCCCTCCCTCATTTATACATGTACCTCACACTCACTCAAGTTCGCATGAGAGAGAGAGAGAAGGGAGGAGAGATAGATAGCTGTTGAATACTTCTTATTTCTAGGATTGACAATCTTATGACACAGTCTTTGTGACTGTACTATTCTTAGGAAGTTTCTGGGGCTTTCTCCATTATGGTTTCCCCGGTGAAAATCTTTGTGTCTTGGGTATCTATTATATCTTATGCATCTTGTTGTACTTGTTATTCTTTCAGACAAAGATCCTAATTAAGCTAATAAGATCTAGAAAAACTAACATGGCAGTCAAAGCCTCTCTGAAAGAAGGCACTGTGCAACTGCAAAAACTAGGGCTTCCTAGTTGAAGATGTTCTCTCCACATATCATCAAGAAAAGAGGCCTAGGATAACGCGTGTCAATAGGGCGCATCTTTTGGTGGAAGCAGTTTCATATTTGAAGAAGTTTCATTTTTGACCCTGCCACTTGTGTCGGGAGAAACTAGGGCATCAAGTTTCAGAGCCTTCCCACCTTAGTCTTCAAAAAAGGACCCTGCTGAGCAACTTGCCTCAACTAGAAGCATCTTTTTGTCTAAATGGAATTCTCAAAATCCAAGTTTGGAAAATTAGGGTTTCTTTGACAAACCCTAGGTCAATCAGCTCCGAAACCAGGTTGGACACCCCAAATCGGTAAGATCTAAATCTTTGTTATTTCCATTTGAGGTTCTCATTTGAAAATATGACTTGCCATACTCATCTTGATGACAAGCTTGGAGGGCCTGATAACTTTCGAGCATGGAAGTACATAATCTCACTGATCCTTGAAGAAAATGATTTGATTTAGTACATCACAGAAGAATTTTCAGAACCACAGGGAGATGAGGCTAAGGATTATCATAAGATAAGCATGGATAATTCCAAGAGAATCATTGCAGATTCTATCAAGGATCACCTCATCTCCCATTTGTCTTCATTCAAGACATCGAAGGAAGTATACGATGCTTTGACAAAGATGTTCGAAGGAAAGAACATCAACCGAAAAATGACTTTGAGGAACCAGTTGAAGAATGTGAAGATACAAAACTCTGAGACTATACAGTCTTACTTCACAAGGGTTGCTCAAATCAAAGAACAACTTGAAGCAGTTGAAGAGAATGTTGATGAAGGAGAAATTGTAATGACTACCTTGAATGGTATCCCTGGATGATGGGACTCATTCATTCAAGGAATTTGTACAAGAAGGAGGTTGATCTCTTTTAGCGTACTCTGAGAATAATGTACACAAGAAGAAGCTCGACTCGCGACAAGAGAATAGAAGATGGGAGCAACTGAAGATTAAGCTCTCACAGTTCACACTAGGAAGAACTTCAAGAAGAAGGAGAAGAAGGATAAGTTTCATCACAACAACAAGAAGGACAAGAAACAAAAGAATACCAAGAGAGATCCTTCCAATGTTCGATGTTATACTTGTGATTAAAATGGGCACTTTGCAAGAGATTGTCCCATCAGAAAAAGAAGACAACATGCTTGTAACACCCCGATTTTGACCCCATGGTATTGAAATTGTACATGATGGATACATTGTATTTAAATCATGGCGAGGAGCTCAAGGCCAAGGACCTACCATTGATTTGTGTTTTTTCTATCGATGATTAAGTTTGATGTCAATGGTTATAGCGCTAAGTCTGACACGGTATATTTTGAAGTCATCATGTAAATATCACAACAAAAATTGAGCCCAAAATTTGACGGCTGCCATGTCTAAAATTCAACAATGCCTTGTCGGTTATTCGACATGTGCATTTTTTTTCCGTTGGTGGAAAAACGTCGGATCTTTGACGACATGCCAATACCTGTCGAAGATTCAACTACACCATCATCGAATGTCTTCTAGTTTTGCTGGAAAAACATTAAGATTAGGCTGTCGAAATTTCAATGACGGAGCGTCGAACATTCTACATTTGAATATTGAAAAGCCAACGACACCTTGTTTCAAAAAGCTTCCAAATACTGTCGAATTTCTGACTGAGAGATGTCGGATATTCGACACAATGGCATAGGACATCCGACGGGCTTGGCTGTCGAAACTATGGGAGTCCCATCAGACTTCATTGGGAGAATGTCGGATATGCGATGGGGACGCGTAAGTCGACCAATGACTGATAGTGTCAGATCTTCAGCAACCTCGTTGGATATCCTCCAATGGCCGTCGAAAATTCAACGGGCAATTGTGTAATTAAAAAATATTTTTTTTTTTAAGTTTTCCATTCACCAATTAGTTTACCCTTTAATTTCAATTTTTTTGGCTAATAAGTTCATGACTGCATAACTAAAATCACCCAATGGAAGCAATGTGTATAGGATTAAAAAAGTAATTAATGTAGTTTGGGCAGGTTAGTGTGGGAAACAAAGAATTTTGATCAAATCTAGAAGTGCCATTTATGAAGGGTACCACCTTGGAGTTAGTGTGCAATAACTTTAAAGTGGAAGGCTACAATTTATTAGAAAAATTGGATGATGCTTTGTACTTTGACATATATTTTTTGTTCATGTAATTAACTTTGTATTCACTTTTCATCTTAACTCATCCTTGCATTTCCAAAAACCATACATAGTAAATTTCAATACACAAACATACACTATATATTTGATATAGCACACAAGGACTACATACAACAAGAATAGAAATAAACATATCAAAAAATTACAAAATGCAATTTCCAGTATGAAACAGACAATACCTTATCACCTTCAACACAATAGACTTTGAGAAATACATCAAAAACTAAAGCTTTTGGGTGAACATTCGCATGCTTATAAGGGAAATTCTCCTTGGTGTAATAACATGTCAAAAAAAAGCAATAGATTATTTAGGCTACCAGGATTCAAGAAATTCTGATAGCATAATACAGAAAATGTCAGATTAACTCACCCTATAGAAAATATGAGCAATAATACATGCACTCGCGAGTAATTTGTGCACAAAAATAAACAGAACAAGTAAGATAAAACATAATCAATCCTACCATAAGATCTTGGAAAATGCATCATTTTTCTTTTATCTAGACATCTCAATGTCTAGTGTATGGAGTTAATGTTTTACTATACCTTGTGATTCAACTCACAGTCGACATTGGAGCATGTACCCCTCAGGAACTTAGTGTATATATCTACATTTTTTCAATCATGAATGTAAGGACATTTACCTCCCTCCTTATTGCATTTCCCAAATCTTGTAAAAAACTTGAAATACTGTTGTTTTTTATCCAAACAACATCTGGCAGTCTGTAAACTCCATCTAAATTTCTCACTAGCTAGGGCATGACTTTTTATCTTTGGATCCATAACAAGTTGGTTTCCATTTCCAACCCTTAAATATCTATTCAAATCCCATGCAAAGAACTTATTATTCAAGTCCAAAATACAGTAGTAGCTTCATGATTTAAACCCTAACATTATATAAACAAACCCTCAAATGTGTTCTAATTGCAAGCAAAAAAATTCTCTAGCTTGAAAAACAAACATAGATCCATTTCAGATCACTCTGTATTATATAAATCCAAATGGGAACAAGAGCAAGTCCACTTTCTGATTTCCACCAATGGATACCCACGAAGATTGCAAAACACAATGTTTGTTCTGCTTCAAAACTGCAGTTATGCAAATTATCTTTCGGATTAGTTTATGATAATCAAAGATATAGGATTGATCATGCATATTGAGTACATTGTTTTGATTTTTTCCTTATCTAATTTATATTTACAGTTGGGCTGGTGCTGAACTGATTTAGTATGTTAATATGATTTATAGTCTACTCATTGTTGAACTAGTGCTGAGATGATTTAGTATTTAAATCTAATTTTCAAACTTATCTTTTTTTAGATATATCAGCAGTTAGCTGCTATAATGATCTAACCTCCTGATATGTCGTGTCTACACTCTATCTTCCATAGAGCGTTTTGGTTTATGCAAATATGAAGTTTTGATAGTGTTTTAAATGTTTTCAGATTCAGCTACAGGGTTTTAAGCTCTATAAGTGCAAATATGCTGTCATGAGGTGAATTTTTAGCATAAAAAGACCTGGTGAAAACAGCCCAAATATTTATCTGAATGAAGACCCCAACATTTGGAAGAATCTGTCTCTCTCACTCATTGGCCCATCAAATTATAGGGGTCCGGAGGAACTCTTGACTCCACTACCACATGTTTTGTTGACATCATATTTTCCAAGTGGACATAGGGGAATTCTATGACAAGTCCACATGGAAAAATCTGATTGGTACTTGTGGCATGGTCTCTAACAATCAAGGTATCAAACTATAAAGGTGTAGGACACTCACAAGAGAGGCTCGATGACATGATATACACTGACCCAATTTGACTCATGGATGTAGCTGACATTTAAAAAAATATCACATCACTTGTAATTGCAGTACCAAGACATTGAGGGGAGCTAAAGAAAAGGACCTGAGATGGTGTAGTGGTGGTTGACCCAATAGTTTGACCTAGGAAAAACCCATATACACATAAAGAAAGACATGAACACAATGTGCCACCAAACCAAAGAATGAATCAACACCCAAGTAGATGGCTCAAACGACTAAAGCAAGCCCAGGAATCCCAAACTTGAGAAATTTTCATAACTTTGGCCAAATTTTGACACAGTACACCCAAAGAATGTTGCATTTAACTTGATTAGGGGATCCATTCAACAAAACAAAGATTACACTATATTTGGGAAAAAGACTCCAACAAGTTTCATACAAGGGGCCACCATTAAGACTGTAACTAGATAGATTTGTTTGCCATTGATTATAATATATTTAAATAGATTTCTCTTCCACAACAACGAAGTGTTAAATTTTCAGGACATGGAAAGCAGATCTTCACTCCTAAAACTGAAACCCAAATCTACAAAACTGAAACTAATTAACTAATAAAAACAGTGGATAAAGGATGTTAGATCTACAAACACAAAATCTAAAAAGTACAAACAACAAGCTTGATTTGCTGCACATAACTTCAGCAAATCCATACAACTTAGAAATCTATGCATAGATTGATTGCAATTAGTTTGAGGGCACATCAGTTTAGGAGCCTCCAGTGAAGGCACATGAACTTAAAAGGCAAGTAGTGAGTGTAGTGCGTGCATGCTATGTTTAGTTAGGTGTTAATTTTATCTTTAGTAGGTGTTTTTCTAGACTTAGGAGGGAGCTTTCTTTTCTAGTTTGGAAGGGCACTTATCCCTAAGGCATTATGCATACAGATTCCTTCCTCTTGCCTAAGTGCACTACTCTAGATTAGATTTAGCTCAAGCATGAAGACAAGTTAGAGGCAGGGTTTCTTCTCCTTAACCTGGGTGCTTCTATAGGGTTGTATCCATTCACAATAAACCCTAGCCTATTCTTCTTCTATAAAAGATAGGCAAAGTGCACCACTAGGATGGTGAGATGGATGACATTTTGAACTATTGGATTGTAATTTCTTCTTTCACTTAATAGACGACAGATGTGATGTAGTCTTGTGTTTGTTGCTCATACTTTCAAACTTATGTGTTTTCTTCTCTAGTATTCCCTGATATGTTGATCAATTTATAGTTTACATTTTGATTTAGGACTGCAAAGTTTGCTTACCAAGTGTTGAAAATTTAGCATGGTATCAGAGCACATTATCTGAAGTCTTCCACAACCCATAAATGTAGAGGGTTACTGCCTGTGAGAAGGTATTGTCAAAATATTTCAATGGTGTGATGCCCTAGCTTCAGTGATTGAAGTTGATCCACACTTGAGATAGATGGTTGAACCTATGAGGAGTTTGTGGATGAGATACCCATGAGACTCTGATGATTGATGCTTACCCATGAGAGAGGCAGTCTGCACTTGTGATAGGTTGTTGATTCATTTATTTCTAGCTGATTTGTTTGTTTGAGATGTGTTCATAAGCTACATGGATGACTAGTTTCATCTTAGGAAGTGTGACTAGTTAAAGGGCGGTTCCAACATTACGCCTTGGAAATGCAAACAACAATGAACTTTGGTGATTTGTACAAGAAAAATTTACAACTCCTACCAATCCCACACAGTTGGCCATACACAACAAGGTGGCCAAAGCAAAAAGAATCATTCTTAATTTTGTGAAGGACCATTGGGCCCATCACATCTCAAGGAAAAATTCAGCCAATGATATGTATATGACTTGATCAGTATATATCATAGTGAATATTTATTGTAGGATACCCCTAAGAATCTAGCTACTTGGTGAAGATCAAAAAGTTGAGAGATCAACTTGATGATATTAAGATGAGGATTGAGGATGAGGTTTTGGTGTGCATAACACTAAATGGCTTCTCTCCACCTTGGGAACCTTTTTTCAGGGTGTCTATGCTCATGAGATGCTGCCCAACTTTGAGAATCTTTGGGATTATTTCATACAAAGAGTAGACAAGGATTTAGTTTCAGCTAGAGTGGATGAGATCCAAAACCTATCTCTCATAAGGAAGCTGAGAAGAGGATATAAAAAAGGAGGAACCAACAAAATTTACAGTAGGGAGGAAGATTTAGGGTCTTCAGAGGAAATTTGGGGTCTAAAATGGGCCTCCTAAGGAAAATAATAAAATAATAGTTAAAATAATAAAATAACAGTTAAAATAATAAAATAATAGTTAAAATAATAAAATAATAGTTATTAATTTTGGAGGAAGAATGAAAAAAACTACTTTTTGTGTTCGTATTTTCGACATATCTCCCTGTGTTTTTACTCAAATTCTGAGCGGGAGATCTCGTTGGATGCAAAATTTAATTCTACATCCAACAAGTACCCACACTACATACTTTTGACGAACCTCACTACCCCAAAAACAAGAAATACCTGAAAAAACATGATGATGACATCATCATCACGTTTTTTTAGGTATTTATTATTTTTGGGGTATAAGAGTCCATAAAAAGTATGCAGTGTTCGTACTCGTTGGATGCAGAATTAAATTCCACATCCAACGAGTTCTCCCGCTTGAAATTTGAGTAAAAACACAGGGAGATATGTCGAAAATACGAACAAAAAAAGTAGTTTTCTTTTATGACAAATATGTCAATTCAACCATTATGGTCGACTCATTCTATTGAAATTCTATTGGTTCTTGAATTCCAACTCAAAAATTTTATTGTTGGCACGTTTTCTTATAAGGCCCATTTTAGACCCCAAATTTCCTCTAATGAACTAGGGGAAGAAATCCTTGAGTCATGTGAAATGGTTGAAGCACCACAAGATGGGTCACAATGCATCCCAATGTCCTAAGAAGAAGAGAGCCAATCAACAATGTCTAAATACTTCAGCTAAAGTAGATGGGCTAGCATCAAGATCTGAGACAACTTTCACCATGGTATCTAACTTTCCACTAACATTGTTCCTAGTGTAGGAAGGTAGGTGGATAGGGGATCATCAAGACACGACCTTCAACAATATTTTTGGCATAAATGCATAATTGCAGGATACAATAGAGGAAACTCAATTTCCTGTCTTAAAGCTTCATATGCATGACTAACCACTCAGTAACTTGAAATGATGTTTGTTAATTAAATAACTAGTAAAGAATCACTTCCTAATCAAGCATACCAATAATACCTTTGAAACAAGTAGGGCACTTACTAAGTATAGTGTTTACATACAAACATGTATTGTCAAAAATATTAAGTTTGAACTAACAGACACAAAATTATTTATGGGATTTGAAAACAGACACAAAAGTATCCCCTGAAGTCAAATTTGCATTATGAATTTAAATGTTTACCTTGTACTCCAACTATCAATGACAGGAAATATCCTAACTAGAATAGTACAAAACTGAAAGAGAATTTCGCTATAAGCTTTGAGACATTTTTTGCTATGATATTTCTATCACCTTGGATTTATCACTACAATTTGACTCTAGCCTAATCAAGTATACACCATTGTCTGAATTCATTTGGTTTGGAAAACATTCTTCATGCAATAATGTGCTATCCACAGGTTCTGTATATTCATGCCAAATGGCTGACTAGGACTCCATTCTCTCCAAGTCATCATGAAGCTATTTCTTTCGACTATCTGTGTCCTCAAATTTAATAGATAAAAATTTGTTACCTTGTCTTATGGTCAATGTGTCCCTTCCGTAGTCACAAATTGTTTGAGCCTTCCTAAGCCACAAGTTTCCAAAGAAAGCTAAGTATGTAAAATCTAATGGGTAGGTTTTATAACTTAATGGAGCATAGGATGAGTACAATAATTATGGGGAAGCATAATAGTTCTTCATTCTCCTGAAGAAAAATCCATCCATCATTCCCTCAACTCTCGTATTGTCATTAATTCTATCATTATGTCTCACATTCATGTTTAAGTGTTTCACACTTCTGATGTTGTGTTCTCCATTGCTTTTTTTATTCAATCTGGAATTTGACCAAAAACAACATGTTGAAAGAGGAATTTGCAGAGCTTGGATGAGAGGTAGATGGCTGTAGCCAAGCGTAGAAGCTAGGAAAGCTAATAGAATGGTATCCTACTCAAAGAGTCTACAATGGCATGCAAATGGTAGGTCTCAAGGTTGAGACTACTAATTAAGATAGATGAATATAAGGAAATGGAAGATATCGAGGAAGAGAAAGGAACTTAATATGTTAATTTAGCACTTCCATTGCTACGTTGGTATCAAATCCATTCTAGCTAATAGGTTTTTCCCTTAAATTTCCATTTGATGCTAATTTTAATTTATTGACTTTTAAATTAAATCTAATTAATTATATTTATGTTTGTAGCATTACCACGGTTGGAAACCTACGTAAAGTGGCTAAAACTTAGACCTGGGAACTTTTTATATTAAATATCAATAGTAAACAATGATATCTAGAAAGTCTGATATGACTTTGAGCTTGTTCTGGGCAGAGTTTGTGGATATTAGAGAAGTAAATCCATGTCTATGCGAAGTATGGTGTAATGATCAACAATAATGACCCTAAATATCCATGTTGTTGGGCACATACTGGTCCTTAAAATCATTTCTCAGCCCTATTTGACCTCCTAGTGAGCGGTAATCCAGTTTTGGGAAGATGTATTGATGAGAATGGCTCTAAACCTTGAAATCTAGGAAAAATTAATGGGTATAACACAACAATAGGTTTCAAGAATCAAAATACCATGTTTGGGTGAGATATGTGTAAATAACAATAGCATAAAAGTGTCCTCGGGCATATTGTAGCAGTAAAGAACTATCTCTTGGCGTCAAATCAACAGTAGCACTTCAACATTATCATTTCTAGGAAGCTCGGATGGCATATTATGTTGATTTTTAAGCACTGTAGGGTGAAATTTTCAAAAGCGTTTGGCCCTACTGGCTTGGCTTCACTTTCATTGAGGGCTAATCCACCTTTGACTCATGTTTCAAGAGTTTTGTGCACCTTTCCTAGCTTAATGAAGGTACATTCTAGGCAAAACAAACTCAGCAATGAAGAAGTATGGAAACATTGATGTGTTATAAAGGCTCCTCTATATATCACGGGAGGCTTAAAAATGTTGATCCAATCCACATAATTCATCCTTAGAGGAATCGAGTTCCATTTACGAGGTATTTCAACTATGTCTACATATGATTGAGGACACCATTGAAATTCTTCTTTGAGCAAGCGCTCAGCCTTGGAGGATACTTTTCAATGAAGGAAGGCCTTGTTTCTATATTAATTGAGTATTGGATCAGTCCATTGGATATATAGAGACCGATATCTCTTTGAATTTGTTTTTTTTGTTGCTATATGAATATTATTGGAGGGGCATATTTCTTGAAGGTGACTTAGGGGAGATACAACATAAGTTTAGGTTTCCTTCTAGTTTGGAGAGGCCTTCTCTTGGACACTTTTGTGGACAAGGTGAAACATTGCATCTTAAGGGATTTTGGAGGTTGGGGTTTGCTTCTACTTGTCATCATCCATAATTGCTTTATGGAGGACGTTTTTACATGTGGAAGATATCTTGGTGTAATTTGAAATGCAAACTTAAGCCCTTATTTAGAATTTAGATTTAAAATAAAAGAAAGAAAACAGGACTCACCCACAAAGAAAATAGTGTGGCCTCTTATGATCCTTCAATTCAATGTCATGCACATGCATATAAGTTTTACTTGGGTGATTCAATGTTCAAACAATACGACGAATGAAAAAATGTAATTCATAGCCATATGTCCGACGAAAAATGGCCATTTCCCATATATTTTCATGCACATATGGAATTCATAGCTATATGGAATTGGTAAAGTATTACCAAGGGGTCAGTTATCCTGATAAAATAAAACTATTTAAGGTAAGTTTCTAGATAATATAGAGGAAAATTTGCCTGAATGTATGGTAATCATCATCATCAACTAAATGTGTGTGTTTGCACATGCATAAATACCCAATACACAGCTCAATCAAACAAAAGAAAACATAATTATACCTTGATTTGTGGAGCTTCGCACTATCTTCTCATGCTTTACCTCTCAAAATATCATTCAACATACTTCAAATTTTGTCCTGTTGCAATAGTTTCATGTTAGGACCCATCAAATAAATTTATGTTTGTTTATGAAAATAACAAAACTAATCTAAATAAATACAATACTATTACAATGTAAATTACAATACTATTCAACTATTCAAGTAAATTAATTGTTAATAATAGATCACCTGATAAAACATGGATAACCAAAAAAACTATGTATATAAGGCCATCGATCACATCAAAACGCCATTTCTTTCCTCTTAACTATGGAAATGTTTCTCAACGCTATCTGTAACAAGTTCCAATGGAGGAGTCAAATAGCAATAGTGAAAATTATACACTAGAATTATAGAAATATCTTTTTTTTAATGTATTCTTCCTTACCATTCATTGAGCTCCTCTATGTTTCGAGAATAATTTAATATTCTCTACTAAACAGGACCAACCACATGAAGGTGGAAGCTCTTATGGCCCTTCCCCCCCCTCACATCACTCTCAATTCCCCAAACCCAATGCATCTACTTGCAAATAACAATTTATTTCACTATTTCACAATCCAAATAACAATGCAGCTACTACAAATTATTTCACTCAATAGCTGAAATATGCTTTCATTAAATCATTCATTAAACCATTCAATCATTCAACAACTGAAAAAACCATTCATTAAACCATTCATTTAGTCAATGACAGATAAAAAAAATCAGTAAACCATTCATTAAAGCATTCATTTAAACATTCATTCATGAAACAGAGGAAAAAACCATGAATTTTTTTTTATTATAAATAAGAATTACTCAAAATTTCTTTAGTCACTTCCTTTTTACTTTTCTTCTCTTTAAATATTTAGTTAGAGTCACATATTCCAGAATTTGATCCTTGGTCTCCCTACTAGTCTTCTCGCAAGGTTGAACTTCCGGCGAGGGGCGATGAATTTTTGCAATAATGTCAAAATATTTCATTAAGATATGTATATTTTTATAGATACAAGTAATTCATTTAAAAAAACATTATGAATGTGTGTTTTTACGTGCCATGGGCACATCAGCATGTTCAGCATTATCTTGTACATGCCCAACCTATTCAGTGTTATCTGCATCTATATGCTCTGCAGCTGAATTCTATAGAATTAGAATTAATGTTCATCATCTACAATTATCTATACAAAATAGTAGCACATTAATAAATTCATTACCAGGAATCGAAGCATGATCTTCATCTGGTTGGTCATGTACATCCTCAACATGAACGGGATCATTACTTTCCTACTCAAAAAGGAATAAATAATTTATGTTAATTTATTTATAAGGAGTAAATTGCATGAGAATTAATAAATTATCATTAAACTATACATTTTTTACATACCTGCGCACCAGATGGATCAGCAGAAGATCATGCAGTATGCCCAGACAAGGTTCTTTGGTGTTCAACAACGGTGTCAAAGCCATGTTCAAAACCAAGCTTCATGTAATCCACACTGGACAATTCTCTAAACTAGTCAGCCTTCATATTTCCATGATGTCATTAATTTTACAATTTTTTCTAGAACAAAATGAAAATAATTATCTGTATGATATTTGGATGCAGATTTGGGTTTTGCGATACTTACATATCGGGCCGCCAAGTTCAAGTAACCACCAGGCCCAAGCTTGTGTTGGCCAATTTTTTCAATTCTTGCCTTGGTGTCCTTATATGTGTCCAAGAGCCTAATCAAGTTTTGAAATACATTAGTCGATGTACCAAATTTGATATAAAAACTAGTAATAATAAGGCTTACTACTACATTTTGGAATGTATTGCATACCTCCCTGTTCCTGGTGGTATCTTTCCTGATTTTCTCAAGCCCTTCTCTTTTCCCTCTTCCACTAGGGCTTTCCACTGCATAGAGGGAATCATTAGAGGGCGCTCATACCTAGGGTTCTTTTCTAGGTGAACCCTATACTGGTCTCGGACAATCTTTAGATGTTTTCCAGCATTCTGTAGGACCTTCGATGTATTGAAGGTATCTTTTCCGAACAGACCAACCAAGTGATTAGTCATATCATCCTTTAAAGATTTTGGTTGCTTGTTCCACATTGTGCGGATGGTGGGTTCGAAGATCTCCAAGGCCAAATCATTCATGTGTTTATAAAATATATCATTTCTTGCAAAACACTAATGCCATCATTAGTCAATATTAAAAAATATTATCGGTATATTAGACACAAATTATAAAAACTAAATTGAACAATCTATAATCACCTGGAATCCTCTCTATCTTTATTGGAACCAATTCTTCATCCACCAAAAATGTACACACTATTGAACCAATGCTAGTGACACGAGAATATCCAGGAAATGCATCCACATCTCTATCTAACCCTGCATCAACCCCTTCTTCTGCAGCATCTGTTGTGGGTGGGGCAACATCGGCTGCACCCTCTGCTGGCCTTGGGGGTGTCACAGAGCGTGTTGACGATTGTTCAGTGGACAATATGGGAGCAGTATGTGGTGTATGTGGAGTGATTTGGTCATTGGGACCAACATTGCCTTAACCACCATTGATAAGCTCCATAACATGTTGTAAATTCAAACCATTGTAGTATAAGTTCAATAGCATATAAAATCAAATATTATAAAGTTCTTATAAATGAATTTACATTATTATTCGAGAAATTACTTCCAATTGTTTACATTGCTGTAACAACAATTGAATCATTTTTTCGATCTCTTATGTTTGTGGAACTGTCAATGTCAGAAGAACCAGTTTCTCATTTTTTTTTTCCCTGGTATTCTGTAGTACCCTCAATGGGTCTGCAGACCCTCTAATTTCATTATCTCTCATCAACTGAGAGACCTCATTTTGTTAAGAATGTTGAGACGATGTTTCATAAACCGAATCCCATGTCTGCAACAGAAATATATAAAAAATTGTTTAGTCTTTGAAGCAATAGTGTGTGCAAACAATTATATTAACAAAAATTTTCTATCATGATAGATTCATAGGATTACATCTAGGATTACGTGATGCCTAGACAAGGGTGTGGTCTGCTCAAAAGATGGGGACTTACCTCGATCAACCACCTGTAAAAAATGTAGAGAACATTATCACAATGAATGCAATATGTAAAAGCTAACAAATACAGAACAAAAATAAACACTATGCTACATGTTTTATATGTGTACATTTTTGATGTATTTAGAATGTGGAATTACATTTAGGTTTACTGGTTGCCTCAAGGCTCTAGTCGTCTGATCAACAGTTGGGGACTTTCCCCGGTCAACCTGCAAAAAAGGTAGACAACATTATCATCATGGACGCAAACATAAAAATGAAAAAATACATAACAAAATAAACATTATGCTACACAATATACATGTTTATGATTTTAAAGTATTTGAAATGGAGAATTACATTCATGTTTTCCTATTGCCTCGTTGCTGCAGTCGGCTGATCAATAGCCGGTTGGCTTCCCTAATCAACACTCTGCATGGAAAATAGATAAGATTATATAAACGAACCAAATATACTAATGAAAATACATAAAAATAGATCTGTATGTCCATCCTAAATTTATTACATTGGCAATATCGATGTATACATGTGTCTTCACTCAGGTCTACAAACATCTACGGAGAGGGAGGTGCCCCTGAGAGATCCTTGCATCAAAAACATACTAAAAATTACCTAACAAAACCAGAAAAGTAGAAAATTACAATTATATGCTAATGGAAAATCTTATAGATGTTAAAATAATTAATAAAAGGTTGGTTAAATTGTTGGATGTACCACAACCATACTAACCATGTTTGTATCTACACAATTCAAATTGTAATTAATAATCAGTTCTTCACCAACATCTATTGATTTAATTATACATACAAACACACGATTTCCTTCACGCGACTCGAATGTAGTTGGGTTTCTTAAGTGTAGACCCCGGTTGTGTACTGTTTGTAAACCCCGCAATATTACCAGTTGTTTTTGGCCTTCTGTCCATGTACAACGTTTCTCCTTTATTTTGAGCTTTGTCTTTCAGTTGTATATAATTCGCTAACAACCCATATCTACGCGTACTTCGTGTATATTGGATCAAACGCATCCAATCACTGTAGTTGTAAGAGGGTCCAACATACTCCATCAATTATGTACATCTGTCATATCCAACCTTTATGTTGTCCATGCAAAACAACCCCAATCCATGCAATGACAATGGTACAATTTTATATATCCTCTCATTCACACAAAAATCAGTCTTTACTTGAGGAAGACCCCCAAGCAGCCATTGTTTCACTAGGTGTTTGTACCTTAAGGGCACCTCGATGTATCCCACTGTCTCATCATCATAGGAACATGACCCCCCTCCTTTGAGAAAAAATTCCATGCGTTTATTGAATTTTCTTCTGATCTTCTGATATCTAGTTGAGATAGCCCTTATATACCTACTGGATGTCTCACTTTACTCTAGCCTTCCCAAACTGCCCTCGCTGGAGGAAGACAGGTCTGACAAATACCTGTTTGGTTCTACTTGCACCATGGCTGGAAAAAAAATTGGCAAAAACATAGCAAAATACCATCAAAAAACTTGGAAAGACTTATAACAAAAAAACTTGTAAAAGTTTCCTACTTCCTAAAGAAAAATATTGTCAAGAATGAGTTTGGGTAATAGGTGTGGGCATTTGGTAGCCCTAAAAATTCTAATGTATGCCCCTCTTTTAGTTACATACAAGTCTCCATTCTCACTTATTGCTTGCATTGCCTTTTCCTAACATGTATTGGGTAGGCTCACAAAATATCATGTTATACATGGGTGCTATGATATGCTCACAAATATTTATATAATGTATTATAAATGTGTGTTCCTAAAGGATTTGGCAATATACATGGATGGGCACTATGCTTGGTCACCAATGCTTTCACGTCTCTGGGAATATGTTAGAAACATACATCACATATAGAAAGTATGATGACATGTAGAATGTTGGAGCGATTATGGTGGTTGTCTAGTTGGATATGCAGGTGTTCTTATTACTGGCCTAACCCCCTTTCAAGAATAATATTTGCAGATTTAATGACTCTATGTCTAATGCTCTTGGTCCTCATTACATTCAAGGAGCCAATGCATAGGTCTCTATAATCCATAACAAAAAACACTACAAAAACTTAATTTAGAGGACTTCCAAATGCCCTTTGTCCATTCACAAACTTCATATGTATGCTTGTGCCCATTGGACTTTGGCCTTTCAATGTTGTCAAGCTTGAGACGACCTGTTATGCATATGCAGCAAATATAACACTGCAATTTATGCTAATATATGTCTGTACAGGGACTGGAGGTTCTCCTTTAATGTAATATCTCCTTGAAAGAACATATCTTCACATTCATCTACATTTACTTCAGATAGAAGTGATACAGAGTTTCTACCTTGGTCACTTCCCTCAAAAGCATCTTTGACATGAGTTCATTTTTCAAGGAATCTTGGTTAATCTCTTCTTCCAAACTTCTAGGTCACTTCTCCACTCTACATTGGCCACATTATTCAATTTCTTAGCCACTCCTCTCTCCTTACTCTACACTCGTTGTTGTTGTAACCCTTACTTTTGATGGTTGTAATTGGTTTTTAGTTTTCCCATGAATGTTGTTGTGATGTTGTAGATGATTATCCATTTTACCTAGTATGTTTTATGATCTTTTCCATCATTGCTAGGGTGCACATACCTGTTGTTTATGGCTTCTTAAGCTTGAAATATCAAGGGCCTAAAAGTGCCTAGCTCTCATGTAGGACCCTTTAAGAGTCATAATAACAACTATTTTTAGAGGATGTTATTCTCCAAATGATACACCAAAACCATACTTATCGGTTAATATTTGTGTAGGGATGTTTTTCTCTCTCCCATAATTTATCATACTAATGGGATTGTGACTATCAAGTCAATGCCTTATTTGCATAATGGCAATCCTACAACACTAAACTGGAATGTCTTATGACTAACTCATGAATATTCCCATGATTATTAAATATCCATATATAAACCACTATCGTGGTTTCATCATTGCTCCCATTCAAGAACAAAAAAGTAGACATGACTTCTCTTCCTACATTAAGTCCACGTGCACATAATGACTAGCTTTGGTAGTTCCTAACTTTTCACTCTTCCTTTTGACAACAAAAGTGAAACATTAAACAATATCCTTACTTTCAGGATCTTGCACAACTAATGGCTTTAATCGAATTGTATAAGTACTTTGTTCCCAAAGTAAATATTTTGAGACCTACAAACGAAGGGGAGAGAGATGAATGGTTGAAGGAATCCAATGGAGGATGAATTGATGCCTCATTCTGCCTAACCAAAGGTCCTTTTATAATGAATATTATCCCTAACTTATCATTGATTTGTAGTATTCTATTTTTCACCCATACTGCTCAAAGCAGCACCATTTTACGTTGATCTAGTATGTATCTTCATGTCACAAGTTCTGCCTTGTAGATCAATATGGAACCCTAGAAGGTAGTGTTTATTGGAAATATGATTTTGCAATGTTCCATCCCATATTTAAGACAATATTGGAGATTAATTTATTGTATACCATTAATATATTAATTTTCAACCCTAAGGCAACGCTAACTTGAATAGAGTTGGGAGATTTCAAATAGGTACCACCAAAATAATGGAAGAAATCAGACCAACTGCTACAGGAAATATTGGAGGCATATTTCCCAATGGTAACCTACAACAATCATATATATATATACTTGGCACATTCAGGAATGAAAACAATGTTTTAAATACATTTATATCAGTCTGTAATATTTGCTGATTTATTCCTTTTAGCTTGTCATGATGATGCTTGTTTTCCCATATTAATTTTCAACCCTAAGGCAATCCCATTGTGGAAAGAACCAAAAAATACTATTCCGCACAAATCAAAAGGCTCTTAAATTAACTGTATCATGCCTTCCTCAATGATTTGATGAATCCTTTGAAATTGCATTCTAAATAAGTGAGACAAGGCTCAAAACACTTACCTAAAGAGATTGTTTCCTTTTCTCTTTATCATTAATTTCTATGATATGTGTTTCAATTTATGCTAATGTTCTTCATCCTGTGCTATTCTCTTGTCAATTTCCTAATAGGGCGGCATTAAATATTGCATTCTACTTTGATCAATTTGACAGAGTCTTTTTCTCCAACCAACCATATTAAACTTGAATGGATTTTGGACCTTTCCTCTCTTTCCACTTGGAGAAAAATTAGCAAATGGTTTGGTTCAACTCCAACTTCGACCCAAATTCTTATCCTTTTGTGATCACTCATCAAGGAGGCATAGATTAACCTAATGTTGTCAACAAGAACACCATCGTCTTCTTTATCATTATATTCTATGCTCTATGTTTCAATTGAAACTAATGCTTGTTGATCTTTTATTATTCTCTTATCATTAGTGTAAGATATTGTTGTCGTTTTCACAAACTTGGGGTTTGAAACAAATTGTAGTCTTATAGACTCTCTGAGAGAGGCATCAATTGGTTTGTGTTGAGATTATTAAGCATATACAGAAGGCTTCAAGAAGAGAATCTCAAATTTTTCATTCTCTACTCCATCATCAAATAGGTTGAGGTAAGCTTCTTCAACACCACATATAGGTTCACTATAATTGTCTGGGGATAAATTAAACCTTTTTAATCTTCAACAATCTCTACCAATAGAACAGTCTATTATATGTACTAGGAGCTTCAGTCAAATCAAGAGAAATATTCTACAAACATATGAAGAACCATTTGATTTTGTAAACCAAGGGGATGGAACAAGGGCAAGGAAACATCAAAGATCACTCACACGAGGGAATAATTATAAAACTAACCAACTGTCTAAACCACAAAGGTCATCTTCTCGTGTTAAATGTAAGAGGGGCAAACAAAAATCAAACACAGTGACAATTGACATAAAATGTTCAAATAACAAATGGAGGACATCAAAATACCTAGTACTTGCTTCAAGACCCAAAGCATAAACCATAAGATTCATGATTGTCCATTAATGGCCAAGTATTACCTAACCCAGTTTCCAGTGAACTAAGCACCTCATGGTTGAATCAGGATATTGGGCCAAGTTTATTGCACAATCCATCTATCATTTGAGGTACATACAAAATGTGTATGCCCAAGGCTTGCTATATCATGAATTTGAAGAATCGAAGTTACATACATTGCATCAAAAAAAATTCAAAGGCCGAGGGGAAGAACCCTACACTAAGTGGTGGAAAAATAAAAATGGCCATTTTGTTGGATTAACATCTTCAACAAAATTTAGGAGTAAAACCATCAATCTGACCTACCTTCTTTCATAATAAAAGAATCAATCTGACCTACCTTTTTTTCACTATTGAAACAAGGTTTCCATTCTTTGTGACAAGGTTGAAGCGGGATGTTATTGTTGTTGACAATCTTGAGATACATCAATGATCTGACCTATTTGAGGTATATTGTTGAAGGAATGACTTGATTAGGGTAGCCTTCGATTGCTTCTCATCACCTTACATGTAGGTTCATCGTTATATGTAGCTCCACTTTTCCTAAATGTGCACAGTAGTCCCTTGTTTATGCCTAGGGTTCCTTCTCCACGGTTGCAACAAACCTAGGACTGATGTTATTTATGCTGAGATTCCACCCAAAATTAATTTTTTTGTGGTTTGTTGAGAATTAATTTGAGACAGCGACTTAGGGCAGAGGGTGGATGGACTGTCCAAACACACCTGAAATGATTAATCATTGCCCAGGATTAAAAGTGCTCAGGGTGAAGTTTTACTTCTGTCTTATGATTTTTATCACTGCCTAGAATTATCATTAACATGTTGTTATCCATTTAAAACTGTGCAAAATTATCTCCAAAAAGGTCCACAGAATTATGTATATTAGGATTCAAAAAGATGTTGTGACTTCTATTGAATTCTATTGATGAAAACTTAAAGGATTCTACTGAGAAAGTACAGTACTTTACAAAAAATTATAAAATCCAAGAAGCAACCAATAGAGAAACCAAGAATCCACTCTACAAGATCTACAAGAACTAACATAATTAAAGTGATGGATGTATGCAGACGACTGCAGACATTATATCTCTACTCATTCGATTTCCTACAAAGTGTTGTAGCTTGCTTAGTGCTCCTCTCTATTTATCGTTTAGGTTCAACTTAACAGTGAAATCAACAGGTCCAGGCAAATCTTCTAGTACATCTCCTTTATAGTAATGGACAAATAATGATGTTAGTTCTCTGGAGATCCTATAGAGTGGATGTTTTAACCTCTTCAGTGCTACTCTGTAGTGCATAACCCAACACTTCAGAGAAGATTCTAATGGTTTTCTTGGACATCTTGCGGTATCCTAATCAATTTCATAATGATATATGGGAGGAATGCATTCCAAAATTCCATGGGCAATAGGAATCTGCTAGGTTTCATGTTGAATTACATATTGAATCTCTTCCAAGGTTGATTGTGGCCCTAAGGAACTTAAGATGAATATGTTCAATTCATATCTTAACTTGCAAAAACATGACATAAGAAATTGGTATATATGGATTCCTAGTAAGGGCGTATACTCAATTGTAAATATTCTCAAGTTGTTATACAGGATATGGGATCCTATTCTTGATGAGGAATATGTTGAGGATCCAGTTTACCCTCCACAAAATAAAGCCCTTAAAAAATCCATGAAGATTCCTTTGAAGAAGGCCCTATTTATGAAAGAACCCATTCTCCTATTATATTACCTCATCCCAAGAATCTGAATTAGATGGTCTATATTGTTGAGATTTTGATGAGGAATATTTTGTAGGAAAACCCTTGTTTGATGATGAGATGGAAAATGCATGCATTTATCCATTTCATGAAGAGTTGGATGCTATATTTGAAATCAATAATCATAGTTTTGGGGACCCCATACATGATTCATATAGTGAAGCATCTAATGAGGAACCTAAATATTTGGAACCTATAGAGAAACTAAGCATCCACTCTACAAAATCTCCAAGAACTAACATCATTATATCTCTACTCATTCAATTTCCTACAAAGTGTTGTAGATTTCTTAGTGCTCCTCTCTGTTTATCATTTTAGGTTCAACTTAATGGTGAAATCAACAAGTCCAAGAAAATCTCCTAGTACATCTCTTTTATAGTAATGGAAAAATAATGATGTTAGTTCTCTAGAGATCCTGGAGAGTGGATGTTTTAACCTCTTCAGTGCTACTATGTATTGCATAACCCAGCACTTCAGAGAAGATTCTAATGGTTTTCTTGGACATCTTGTGGCATCCTAATCAATTTCATAATGATAGATGGGAGGAATGCATTCCGAAATTCCATGGGCAATAGGAATCTGCTAGGTTTCATGTTGAATTACATTTTGAATCTCTTCCAAGGTTGAATGTGGCCATGAGGATATTAAGATGAATATGTTCAATATATATCTTAACTTGCAAAAACATGACATAAGAAATTGGTATATATGGATTCCTAGTAAGGGTGTATACTCAATTGTAAATATTCTCAAGTTGTTATACAAGATATGGGATCCTATTCTTCATGAGGAATCTGTTGTGGATCCATTTCACCCTCCAAAAAATCAAGCCCTTGAAAAAACCCATGAAGATTCCTTTGAAAAAGGCCCCATTTATGAAAGAGCCCATTCTCTTATTATATTATCTCATCCCAAGAATCTGAATTGGATGGTCCATATTGTTGAGATTCTGATGAGGAATATTTTGTAGGAAAACCCTTGTTTGATGCAAGAGATGGAAAATGCATGCATTTATCCATTTCATGAAGAGTTGGATGTTATATTTGAAATCAATAATCATAGTTTTGGGGACCCCATATATGATTCATATAGTGAAGCATCTAAAGAGGAACCTATAGAGCAACCAAGCATCCACTCTATAGGATCTCCAAGAAATAACATCATTATATTTCTACTCATTCGATTTCCTACAAAGTGTTGTAGCTTGCTTAGTGCTCCTCTCTGTTTATCATTTAGGTTCAACTTAACTGTGAAATAAACAAGTCTAGGAAAATATTCTAGTACATATCCTTTATAGTAATGGACAAATAATGATGTTAGTTCTCTAGAGATCCTGTAGAGTGGATGTAAATGTTGGCTCAAACTCATACACAGGTTTGCATTGCATTTTCATATTCAATGCTTAGAGAGGGGAAGGTCTAACCCAAAACATCACATGACACTAAATTCTATATAACTCTAATGCAACATGGACATCATGATGACCAACGTTTGCTCCACCATATAGGGTTCCTTTATTTACTTATGCAAGTCCCCATTCATTCAAGTGCAACTCATTCTCATACCACCATGAACAAACGGGCCCTTATAATTATTAGTACCTTCTACTACAGAATGTGGCACAACTATACTAAATAAGATTCATTTATTAACATAGTTGTGGAATAAAAAAACAACACATAGTTTGCATATAAAAGGAACAAACCAAATATTTGGAATGGGGGTCTCATTCCATTAATATTCGTCATAATCCAATACATCCTCGGAACATAAATATAAAAAGTATAGTACAGATCATATTACAAGAATGACTATCCACTATTAACCCAAAATCCTTACAATTCAAGCAAATGCAACACCCTTCTACTATTTAACCATATTATAGTAGCTATCAACTATAACAACATCATTAATAACAATACCAACAACCCTTTTCCAGGCCTAAACCTTTACAAAATATATCCTCTCGTAAGGCTGGGGAGTTCCAATCAAAACCCTATATATCCAATGTCTTTCTTCACTGTTTGGCTTGATGGACTTCCTGTTATCTCCTCTCCTTTTCTAACCAAATGTCTTCCATCTCTCACCACCTCATCCAAACAAATGTTCTTCTAAAAATTCGGTATAATCTTCATCGGCATTGTATGCTACATCATCTGATTCAACTATTTCTTGGACATCTTCTGTTGGATCATCATCATCACCTAACTCATGTTGATCATTCTCTTCACCTTCGTCTACTTCTTCCAAAGAACCCTCTTCATTAGCATCGTCTAGGTTATACTTTACCAGCCTTCCCCTTGGATCGTGTCTCACAACAAATGACCAGCCCGCTTTACCTGGAACCTCCGAGTAAAATACCTATTCACATTGGATTGAAAGAACATAAGTCTTTATTCCTGACTCAAACAACCATGTATTTACCATGGTAAATCCATTATCATGTTCATTAATAGTTCTATCGGGATCACGTTGATTTAATCGTAACCTGTACCATTTGACAACGAATAGAACTACCTTAAAGGATTTAAAGTCACACTGTATAATATCTTACAAATACCCATAGTATCGATTTTCTAAGACTTCTGTATGTCTATCATTTCTAGATGAAACATTGGTCACCTCAAAGACAACATATATCCCATAATCTGATGTTTTCTTTATTTCATCCAATTTTTTGATTTGGTATCTACCACCATTGCAGACCATAGCCTTATGTTGTTTTACTTGCAATATGCAATACACTAAAAGATTACACAACGATTCAGTAGTTATGCAGCAATACATGGAAAAGAACAACATGTACGTCAAAATATAATTTGAAAAATAAAAGATTTTGAAGGATTGATTAATATTCTTGCCATTTTATCTTTTAAACCATATGCCAAATCGATTTCCTTTTTTTGTTAGAATTCTATCCCCATTGCGTTGTGTTGCTTTTACCAATGAAGCCACACCTTCCCATGATATTCCATGACCCTATTGTTTGTATCGTTCAATCCATACCTTCATCTAGTCAATATTGTTTGCGATGTATAAATGAATTGCTTCCCATTCTTGACCAACTGTTTGATGACAATAACCATTAAAATGAAAGACAGGTGTAAATCTCCTGAACAAAGTATATTCTCTTAATTGATGCAATAACTAGAAAATACAATTAGAATATGAATGATATAATAAACATCCGCTAGCTAATAATTACCTTTCACCTTCCTCAATCTACCTTTCCACTTTAGTTGCTCCCCTTCAAATTTGTTATTGGAGTTTGGATCACAAATGCGACGTAAATTGAGCTTTGACGCTAAAAGAGGAAGATATTCACTAACATACAACATGTTTTGGTATACCGTATATCCTTCCATCATAGAACCCCCAGCATGTGCTCATTGTCTAACCAAACCCTTCATAAATTTCAAGTGCCTCTCAACCATCCACATGGATCTTGAGTGCACAAGTCCACACAACTCAATCTCCTCAACTTGGTGTATGAGGTAGTGTTCCTGTGCATTGAAAAATTCCGAAGGTATATGCTTTTGCATTTCACACATGAGACAAGGAATTTCTCTCCTCCAATACTTTATATCTTCTTTATGGATTTCTTTAGATGTCAACCATCTACAAGTGACGTAAACCAATAACTATATTTAACAAAAAAAACATTAAATTACATATGATGAAATAGTGCACAAAAAAACAAATATAAATTATATGGAGAATTAAAGAAACACTAAGAACATACAAGTAATCAGTAGTTGCCTCATGTATTTACCAAAGATTATATATAACTTGTTTGACATTGTTGTTGAAGTTGTCCGGGAGAGAGAGAGGTAGAACACACGGTATCAATATACAAACCATGCCATTTATAAAACAAAGAGTATACAAACAAGAAAAAAAATATACGCAATAAAATGAAAAAAAAATATATGGACATAACAATAATAATTACCTTGATGAAGACATGTCAATCATGTGTTTGACCCCCGCAAAATCACCTTTTTGTTATGATATTCTTTAAGTTCGCACAAAATCCAGTGGGAAATTTAATTTTCCGCATTACTTCTTTGACAACATTGCTTTGTTGCTCCGTAAACATCCATGGAATTGAGTTTATATTAACTTGGTCTTCGTTGCTATGAAATTGGATGACGTCTTTCATTGCATGGTTGCTTTCTTGAATGTCTTTGCAAGCTTTCACAACTTTATCTTTCTCCCTCCTTAGCTCTAGTAGTCACCATAATGTTTCAGTAACATTCTTTCCAATATGCATTGTATCAAACAAATGAGCAATTTGTAGGTGCTCATAGTAGGGCAACCTGCTGAATTGAATAGGATAACTTTTCATTCCTCGTGGAAGTCCATTAATGCCTTCATGATCATGATGGAAATCATGAATATTAGTTTATAAATAAATTACATCATAAATCAAATATGGCCACTATAGTAAACAACTCACGATAAAAATTAAAATACATAATAATTCATATACGATGATCCATACGTACCATGATGACGATTTCTATTGTATTGCATCTTCCAAAGGTGAGATGCCATTCTCTGTGGTTTTAATGTAGTCTCCTGATTCCCATTGAAAATATTTTTTTCAGTTGTTCTATACCTTTGATTCTTAGAGAGGAAATGCCTATACTCATCAAACACCTCCTTTCTTAAGCTTTTTGAGCGACGGAATTTTATCTTAGGACCACAAACTGGACATGCAAATTTACCCTTTGTCTGAAGACCTACAATATTTAGATATGGAATATCTATGTCAATTATAATCATATATAAACTATTCTAACTATTCCATATAATTAAATGCAATTAAAGTGGAACTTAAGAATACAAACCACAAAACGAAGTTAACCCAGTGGCATCATGTATTGTCCATACAAACATTGCATGGAATTGAAATTGTCTTTGTCGTATTGGTCTAGATACATCATACATAGTGATTCCATTCCATAACTTCGGTATCCCATCTATAATAGGTTCGATATATACATTCATGTCTTTGAATTGGAACTTACCTAATTGATTTGAAGTACATATAAAATATATCATTATGAGAACCATTAAGATATATAAACCATGCACAAGAGTAAAATAAAAGATATATATATATGAAATTAGGAAACATAATACGACAAATGAGATGCCACAACTACATTATAAATAAAACAGTTGTAGACACAAAAAACCTAGAATAATCATTGACAACATTATGTGCTCCCTCTTTATTGACAACCATGGAGGAATGTTATTGTTGATAACAAAAATAGGCCACACCGTGTAAATGGATTTCATCTATGCAAATGGATTAACACCATATGTTGTCAAAGAAATCCTAAGATTACGTGGTTCTTCTTTAAAGTGAGGCCACTTTTCCTCTATATCTCTAAAAGCATAATCATCTGCAGGAATTCGGATAACATCATCTTGACTTATGTTCTTGGCATGGTAATCCATAAATTGCGCTATGTTTTTGCACCTGAACAGTCGTTGCAAACATGGAATGATGGGAATATAATGAAGAACCTTCTGAGGCACCTTTTTTGTTACTTTATCCGTTTAATATCTACTTACATGACATTTCGGACATTCTGTTGCAAATTCATACTGATTATAATATATAATAGGGTCATCGGTGCATGCATGAATTGCTTCATAATGCATTCCAATCTCTTTCATGATGGAAGATAAATCTCGATATGTGCGAGGTAAAATATTTGATGGTGGTAACAAAAATTTAGCTATCAAGCTATAGAAAAAAAAATTATATATATATATATATATATAGTTAATGTAATAAATAAATAATATTAAGGAAACACGCTTCATCCATACGATGATCAATAATGAGTTAACAATACAATTGTTAGAGGAATACAGATAAACTTTATCACGATCCTATATATGTGATGGATTATTTTACATACCTTAGCATCCGTGTGATTGCAATGTTTGAAAGACCATTCATAACCTTCATGGTCATTATCAACAATACAACAGAGAGAATATTTTTTTTTGGAGCCTTCATAAAGGGGTTCATATGCCTTATCGAGAAGAGGTATATCATGAACATCATCAAAGTCATCATCATTTTCATTATCATTGTCATAGTCATCATCCATTCTAACATTAAATGAATCATGGATCAATGTATTTGTACCATCATCTTCAACTATGTTATTAGTATGATCATCTTGTTCAATATGATCATTCACTTGTTCTCCATTAAACATAGACGCTCCATGATCCGGATCCTGAACTTGTTCTAAAAGCACTTCCTCTGGATGATATGCTATAGGGTGTCTTTTCTTTATAAATACATGGAAACATCAATAGATATACATTAATATATGAAATATTAAAATAATACATGGATTTACCAAAACAAAGAATATAAAAAACTTTATAATGCTAAACCTACAAACGGACGATATTCATTCCAACCCTCAGCATGTCCATGTTCCCTACAATGTTTTGTGGATGTTGAGATAAATGTTCTTCTCCTCTTAAATCCCCCACATTGAGTACACAAACAATAACATTTTCCATCACCCCTTTGTTTTGTTGCATCCCATAGTCTAGCAAGAAATTGTCGGTTGTTTTCGTTTGGATCAGGAATATTTCTATTTGACATTTTGTCACAAACTTCGTGAATGAATACTATCGACAATATTAAAAAATCAAGTTCCACGTATCACAATTTTCTCAAACGAAGGTTTGTCGAAGAATAAAAAAATCCCGACAAACTGTATGTCGAAGAAAAAAAAAATTCCCGCAGCCACCCATTGAAGAATAAAACAATTCCTGAAACCGTCCATCGAGGAATAAATAATTTTCGCAAACCATTTGCCGCTTCTACAACAAACATGTCAGAATTTTTAAAAATGTTTAAATTTATAATGGCACAGTCGTTGGATATCCGACGCCCTGAACATAGTTACATATGGGACCAACAATTTGAAATATGAAAGTTATTTTCTTTCAAAAAAACCTACAAACTAGCGTCGAAAATCCGACACATATCCGTCGAAAAACCTACGCACGAGTGTCAGACATCCGAAACATAGCCGTCAAAACACCTACGCCCTAGTGTTGGAAATTCGACGCCCGATCCGTCAAAAAACCGACACTCGAGTGTCGAAAATTTGATGACGCTAAAATAATTCATCATTGCTATACTTTTCAATGATTGCTATCTGACACATCCGTATGATACGTCAGATGACGTCGAATTCTGTCGTTGGATTTTGGGTTCAAATACTTTTGTGTATGCAATTTAATAAAAAATACCACATCTAGCTATGCATTGCAACATAAGAGATGGGGGCATGATTTCACAAGGAATAGGAAGGGGAGTTAGTCAAAATCCTGAGCTAATAGGGTGAGACCAGATGTCAATGGGGAAACCCATAAACCCTTGACTATCCAAAACTTGACTACCCAAAAACTTGACTACCCAAAACTATCTATACCTTAAGGCGCACTTTCTTGTTTTGCAATGATATACTTTGTATTAGAGGCATTGTTTTCTTTTTAATTTGAGATATTGAAGTTAACACAGGTCATTAACTTAGTAAATTGTTGATTCTTTTCAAGGATGGTCATTCTCTTGACAAGTTCAGTTAGCTAAATAAGGTTTTACACAAGGAAAACAACATTTCACGTATTCAAGCAACTCATTTGAGAGTCTCTTCATATGAAAGTAATATAAAAAAAAAGAATTTCATTGAAGAGAGTCCTCTATGGACCATGGATTCTTAACATATAAAAAAGAATTGGTTCTTCCAAAAGGAACCCCCATTTCAATGTAAGATAATTTTCTGTTATAACTAATGTCTAGAAATGAAGCCCATACTCCTCATTGTATAATAACAATAATATTGGAGACCATTCAAACCAGTACACGGCTTACTGCACAACCTTACTTAGAGTTCATGAGTGTGAATAAGAACAAATGGCAGAGGCTTCTTCCTTATACAATGACACGTGGGCGTCACCAACGAAACAATACGATATCACGTTCGTTCATATTGGGGGCTTAAAAATGGTCAAAAAATAAAAAATTATATTGAGCATATATTTGGGGTTAAAGGGTTTTTTTATGTTAATAAACAATATGCAATATATTGGGGGTTTGTTTATCCCGACTATAGTAGAAATGGGCATGAAAAATAGGGGTAGGCAGAGCTAAATTCTCAGTGTGGGTGTGTCTGCGTTTTGGATTTGCGATACATAGCCGAAAATAGACCTGTATAAAAATTGTGTTTTGTAATGATCCAACAATTTGCAATACATAGATTGAGCCCTCGTTCCCCTCTCCTTCTGTATTTATATATGTATCCCTTTAATCCTCTCTCCCCGTAACCTGAATATTGATCGTAACACAACATCATGGTATAGCCGCAACAAGCAAGTTAGGGAGTGGAGAACAAGATGACCACGAAGGGGCATTTTCTTTGCAAGACATGGGGCATTTTCTTTGCAAGATCCGTGGTGGTTGCATTAAAGATTCTCTAGGTAAGGAAGGAACTCAAACCTTGTGTTGCACTATGGTCTTTTTTTGCTGTGATATACTCTTTGGTGGCTATGATGTCATTGTTTTTTACCTGAAGATTGATCGTAACGAAGCATCTTGGTATAGTCACAGCAAGCAAGTTAGGGTGTGGAGAACAAGCCGTCCACAAAGGGGCATTTTCTCTGCAAGATGTGTGGTGTTTTCTCTACAGGATCCACGCAGTTGCATCACAGCTTCTCTAGGTAAGGAAGGAACTCAAACCCTGTGCTGCACTGTGGTCTTTTTTGGCTATGATATACTCATTGGTGGTTGTGATATCATCGTTTTTTACAACTGTGGTCTTTGGTGGCTGTGATATACTCATTGGTGGTTGTGATATCATCGTTTTTTACAACTGTGGTCTTTGGTGGTTGTGATATACTCTGACCCTGTGCTGCACTGTTGTGGCTTCAACAATTTGCAATATGAGAAGATTATATTTTTTTTATTTTTATGTACATATTGTCTATGGGTAGTCAAGTTCTGGATAGACAATGAAACTCTGCAGTTAATAATGTCCCTTTTCAGTACAAATTTGCAAAAAACTTGTTTCAATAGTAGAAATTCCATCTAGGATTGAATAAATGTCTTTCATAGCGTATTGTCTTGAACAATTGTTGTTAATTGGACTTAAAGTGTGGGAATCTCTTCTTTCCCTGAACCTTGACTCTCCAAAATTTTCTCTTGGATGTGGGATTCTCAAGATGAATCTCTAGATGAAACCTCCAACAATTGCCTCCCCAATTTCTAGTTAACACTAAATATTGGCAAATATTCCTATTACTACATGGGTTTCTTGTCATTCTCTTTTTATTATATTGTTTCAAAGGATTAGTTCTAGGATCCTCCCTCATTTGAATACAATCTAGGAATTTTTTGAACACCATTATAATTCCAACAAGTGCTCATTCAATGACCTCTCATACCACAAAAAGAGCATGCATCAAAGCGACAACAATTATCAACCTTGCAACCTTTCCTTTTTACAGTATAAACAAACAAGGGGTTCTTTTCTATACCTCTTTGATTTTTTATTGTGCTTGTTGGATTATTTACTTGGTCCTCTAAGTGTTTGTGTGATTTTGGATGACAAAACCATCCCTTGGTTTCCCCAGTTTAAGCTTTTCCAAGCACATGCTTAGAGTAATACCCCATGTGTAAATGATGTAAATATACTTTGTTTTATACTTCTTTTGTAATAATACCTTGGTTTTGATCCCTAGAACATATTAGATAAGATTATGTATAAAATATAAATGCGTGACTATAATGATGGGAGTTAATCAATGTGCACTTAGATAAATACCCCATGTGTAAATGATGTAAATATACGTATATGCCACCATGTGTTAGGATTACCATAGTGAAATCTATGATGTAAATATGAATGTTGGAACATAATATATAATGGTCCAAGAAAACTCCAATGCAACTTGGCCTCGAATAGGATTACCCCAATGGGGCTTCAGGTAACTCCATAAAACCCCTTACCCTAAAGCTAGGTGTGGCTAGGGTTTTACCCCTAGCTTGTGTGAATGAGCACCTACTAAGGATAACTGACTCCTTAGTAGCAGTTTAGTAAAAATGTAAATAACAATGCTAAACAGGAATAAAAACTAATCTAAAACATGTGCATGAAACAAAACAACAAAATATAAAGAATGGTTTTTTATTGATATTACCTCCGATGTGGAGGTTGGTGAAGCCCTTTGCGCTGATCTGAGAGGTTGCTCCGAGCTCCAGCTGCTCCTTCTCTTTCTCCGGTGGTGGAAATGGGCCAAAAGGGGCTCTCAATGGTGAAAGTAGCTCAAAGGGTGAGCTAGGGTTTCAAGAGAAATTTTGGCAGAGTGAGGATGCTTGTGACTGTGTGTGTGAAATGAGGGGTCTCCATCACTTATTTATAGTTTTTTAGTGGTGGAGTGTTGGCCCATGGTTTTTGGAAACCATATGGTTTAGGGCAGCTGTTTAGGGTTTTTTCCTCCTTTTCCTCATTATTTTATATTTTTTTCTTCCCTTTTGGAGATTTTTGCTATTTTAGAGGAATTTTGGATATTTTTGGAGGAAAAAAGGGGTTTTTTGGCCTTTTGGAGGCATTTTAGGCCTTTTGGAGGCTTTTTAGATGGTTTTATGGCCTTTTGGAGGCATTTTAGGCCTTTTGGAGGCTTTTTAGATGGTTTTATGGCCTTTTGGAGGCATTTTAGGCCTTTTGGAGGCTTTTTAGTGGGATTTTTAGGTTTTTCAAAGAAATATGGTAGGAAAATGGACAAATGAGCCATGTAGTGGGGTAGATGAGGTAGTGAACACTTTTTGGGTGTTAACAAATTCCCCCCTGATGTGCGAGGGTAGGAGCTCACCGTATGGCCGATGGACATCATAAGTCATATATGGTTTTCTTGGGGTGTGGAGAAGAGAAGAAACAAACTGAAGCCCGGAACAACGATCCCGAACCAACTGCAAGAACTAAAAGTACATAACCTCAATAATGGATGAGGAATCATCTGATCATATGGACGAGGCGGGCATTCCCATGCTCGTATCAGGATATAACATAAAAATAACAATGGGGTCCGAACATATACATGGCCTCAAATACTGAATGAGGAAGAATCTCAATATATGGATGAGGCAGGCATACCCATGCTCGTATCAAGATACATAAACATAACTGTGAGTCCAGAAAAGAGGGACCTGTAGGATGCCATACTGCTCGGCTGGGACATACTGCTGGGCTGATCATGTCTGAGCTGAAAAACTGATGCACTGGAATGACAGCAGTGCTACTGAATGTGGTACCAAAGGAACTGATGAGCTGCTGGATCAGAGTGACAAGGGTCACACTCACCATGGTACACTGAACTGGAACTGAACTGGGTACTCAAGGAAGCACGAAACTGAATGGCCTCCGAATACAATCGCCAACGCAACCCGGACATCCGCAGGAACATATAACTGGGTGTTCCGAAGTGACTCACCAATGTGCTAGAGTCGGGGGAAATCCGGGGTCTTCAACAAACAATGGAAGGGATATAAATCCTGCGCGATTCTCAACGATGCGATCAAGGTGCTGAAGTCGAGCATGTGAGAAACAACCATTCGGAGAGGCAATGATGACTCCTCCCAAAATGGTCCGTAGGCACTCACCACAGATGGTGATGGGTCCAAGGCGCAGGGGCCTCTGGGTCTATCCTCTGGAATAGAGGGGCTGTCGTTGACATAGGGAGACCTACAACTATCAAGGCAATGATGGTTCCTTGACAGGAGCACAAGGTGGAAAACCAAAATGTGATAGTACTGATGGTAGGATTGATGAACTGCGAGGAATAATTGGGCAAGTAGAGTGGGTGGACTCAAACTTCCTTTGTTCAGAGTATGTTGGTGGGGATGATCGGGCAGCATATGAAACTAACTAGTGGTAAGGGGAGCATAGCTGTTATGGGATCTGGGAGGGTGACTGGGCGGAGGGAGACTCAAGCTGTGGTAAAATGGTAGGAGATTGTAGAATACTCTGAACAAAGGTGACCTGATTGGGGGTGCTGCCGAGAGGATCAATCATAGCTTCCAAGAGGCACGGGTGGACTTCTTCATGGGTCAGGAACTAGAAGAAGTGTGTATATAAAATGGTACTATCATGTGGATTTATATGAGCCCAGGACAGTTCATGCTCGTGGTTGCTTTCAATTTTAAGGAGTCTGAAAGCAATAAGAAGACTTTGAAGTGAGAGAATGGTACTGTCGTGCGGATTTTACGAGCCCAGGACAGTTCATGCTCATGGGTGCTTTCAATTTTAAGGAGTCTGAAAGCAATAAGAAGCCTCTGAAGTAATGGAATGGTATGGTACGGTCATGTGGATTTTACGAGCCCAGGACAGTTCATGCTCGTGGTTGCTTTCAATTTTAAGGAGTCTGAAAGCAAATAAGAAGACTCTGAATAGATGTAATGGTACTGTCGTGCGGATTTTACGAGCCCAGGACAGTTCATGCTCGTGGGTGCTTTCAATTTTAAGGAGTCTGAAAGCAATAAGAAGACTCTGAAGTATTGGAATGGATGGTACTGTCATGTGGATTTTACGAGCCCTGACAGTTCATGCTCGTGGTTGCTTTCAATTTTAAGGAGTCTGAAAGCAAATAAGAAGACTCTGAATAGATGTAATGGTACTGTCGTGCGGATTTTACGAGCCTAGGACAGTTCATGCTCGTGGGTGCTTTCAATTTTAAGGAGTCTGAAAGCAATAAGAAGACTCTGAAGTATTGGAATGGATGGTACTGTCATGTGGATTTTACGAGCCCAGGACAGTTCATGCTCGTGGTTGCTTTCAATTTTAAGGAGTATGAAAGCAAATAAGAAGACTCTGAAGTATTGGAATGGATGGTACTATCATGTGGATTTTACGAGCCCAGGATAGTTCATGCTCGTGGTTGCTTTCAATTTTAAGGAGTCTGAAAGCAAATAAGAAGACTCTAAATAGATGTAATGGTACTGTCGTGCGGATTTTACGAGCCCAGGACAGTTCATGCTCGTGGGTGCTTTCAATTTTAAGGAGTCTGAAAGCAATAAGAAGACTCTGAAGTATTGGAATGGATGGTACTGTCATGTGGATTTTACGAGCCCAGGACAGTTCATGCTCATGGTTGCTTTCAATTTTAAGGAGTCTGAAAGCAAATAAGAAGACTCTGAATAGATGTAATGGTACTGTCATGCGGATTTTACGATCCCAGGATAGTTCATGCTCATGGGTGCTTTCAATTTTAAGGAGTCTAAAAGCGATAAGAAGACTCTGAAGTATATAGGCAAGGAGGAAGTGTTCAATCAAGGAACATTTATGATGACCAGGAACGAGGGTTGGGGGGGAACATTGGTGGGCCTCCTTGCGGGGTGAATGAATGGTGGCAAAATAACGAAACATTTGCAGTATGATAGGAGTGGATGGCTCATGTAAAAAGTGTGGAACATTCTGATGGCAGCCGATGTGGCGCGCAAACCGAGGCGACTAGTGGTGTCAAAAAATGGGTGAAAAAATTGACATAGAAAAAGAATGCGACGAGGTGACCGACGTGATGGGCTCGTTGTTCTGATTCCAATGGTGGAAACGGTTTGAAAAACGGACTTCGTATGGGTTCAGAACGACCAAAACAAGAAAAAAGTCAACGGACTATAAATAGTAAGTGGGCCCAACATGAAAAGTGTCATTTGTACTATTTGACTTTGACTAGTGTTCGGAGTGGACCAGAGCTGAGGTGGCATTTCTGGACGATCCAACCGGCCGATTTCAGATTCGGGAGATACAGGTATTTTTTGTATAGCGGAGTACAGGGGTACTCAGGGCATGGATATCACTGTGACATGTATTTTTTGATGTATATATATATGCACATGGATGCACCTTTTTGTAATGTTGTTTTAGTTGTACGCACGTGGATGCGCTTTATGATGTGTGATATGTGGATGCAAGTAGTCTAGGATATTTGGGCACGTGGATGCCCCTTGTGTATTTTATGTGTTTTTATGGTTTATGTACATGGATGCAAATGTGGATGCATTGCAATCTTTTTGGGTTTTTATATATATTGATGAGATGCTATGCAGGATAGAGGTGTTACATGGTGTGATTGATATGCCAATCTAGGATGTTATTGGCCATTTGATCTGCGACACTATTGTAAGCTCTTGGGACATGTGTGAATGTGATGGATTCAAACTATCGGCTGAGTTGTTTTGTACGCAGGAATTTTCGAAATAGGCAAGGATCACGCACCTGGTAGCAGTTGTTGAGCTGGGAGACAAGTAGCTGGGAGTCCAGAAACACATGAAGGTGACATATGCCCATCTGGAGGGCAGCAGTCAGGAGATCGGTCACAGCATCATACTCCGCCTGGTTATTGGTAGCGGCGCCTATATATATTCCATCAAGGTGAATCAATTCGTTGGAAGGGGAATATAAGACCCATGCTGCAGAAGCCAGGTTGGGAGACCAGCGGCTTGCGCCATCAGCGAAGCCAGTGTAGCGAGGTGGAAGATGGTCCATCTGTGGGCATGCAAAAAATGATGAATGTAAGATTATGGTAAAGAAGGTGAAAAACAAAAAAGATAGCAAACTGTACAAGGCAGACCAATGAGGTCGCGGTTTCAGTTATGGGTGAAAAAGTTTAAGATACAACCCATTACGGGGGTTGCATAAAGGGTGGCCTTCAAAGTCGGATAAAATGTATGCCCCCTTGCCGAGGCAAGTCTGCACAATGTAAGGGCCTTTCCACATGGATTCAAACTTTCCTTTACCGGTTTTGTCATGGGCTTGGTCATAGGAGAGGACGAGATCCCCTTCATGGAAAGTTCGAGGGTGGACATGCTTGTCATAACCGGCTTTGGAGCGGTTTTTGGCCGCTTCGATGTTTTGGAGAGTGGCACGACGATCTTCATCTGCTTTTTCGAGGGATAGCAGACGTTGCTCAAGGGGGGAGGTGTCGGGGAGGAGTTCAACGGCGATATGCAAGGCGGGTATTTAACACTCGATGGGGAGGACAGACTCTACACCGTGAACGAGATGAAACAGGGTAAAACCAGTGGTGGTCTTGGTGGAGGTACGGTAAGCCCATAAGGTAGGGAAAAGCATATGGTGCCAATTGGACTTATGCCAGTCAACAGTGCGTTGGAGTATGGTTTTTAGGATTTTGTTAACAGCTTCTACTTGACCGTTCCCTTGAGGGTAGTAAGCAGAGGAAAATTGGTGTTCAAACTTGAGGAGGGTGGATAACTCGCGCCACACGGAATCTTCAAAGTGTGATCCATGGTCTGAGACCAACTGTTTAGGGACCCCGAATCGAGTGATAACATGGTTAAAAAAGAAACGGGCAGCAGTGTCAGTGGTACAGTTGAAGGTGGGCATGGCTTCCGCCCATTTGGTGAAGTAATCGATGGCGACGATGATATTACCTTCCTCGAAGGCGTCAGGAGCAGGAACAGGGTCCTTGAACCAGTCGACCTTGGGGGGAAGGAAGTCTTTGGATTCAACTGCAAATTGGGTAGCATTGTTAGAAGAGGATTCATCTGGGAGAAAGTAGGAATGATGGTGCATGTCATCCCAGGGATACTCCGGGGCAGTGAGAGCCTCAAGGATCTCCTCATCAGTGTGGAAAGTTTGTGTCATCAAATCAGTTGACGAGGGAGTAGCAGCAGAAGAGTTCATATAAATGGTATTAACCTCTCCGGAAGGGGGAGAACTCGGGGGGTGGATCTCCTCAATGGTGGGTGGTGCGGTATCAAGATCCAGATTGTTCATCTCAAAGAGAGCTGCTCTGTAATTGGGGAGATCGGGACAGTGATTGGTGTAATGCCCGTAAATACCACATATGGCACAGGGGTGGTTAGTGCACAGGGATTTGTCGCGAGGCTTGGGGGTTGGATCAAGGTGGACAACCGGGATAGTGGGGTCGTCGTCAAGCAATTCCATGTGTGCCTGTAATGCCGGTAACTGAGGACATTGGTGAGTCGCATGGCCCAACTCATCGCACAGCGAGCATTTGGGAGAAGCACGAAACACAGGGGGGTTTTTGACTGTCTTGGGAGGTGGTACAGCAAAGTAAGGTTGAGGGCCTCTGCCCCCAGTTGGCTTGGTAGCAGGAGGGGGGGGTTTGTGGAGGACGACGGGGTAGCGACACCGGGAGGTGGTTGACTAGTAGTGACAATGGGTTGCACTGGTTGCAGGACGACATCTGGTGTCGGTGGGGGAACGGGAGGCGAAAGATACCAAACGGGTAAGCCTAAGGTTAAACTAGGGAGGCTGAGGGTAGCCATGACCAGGGCGCTAACTACTCCTGATGGAGGGAAGAGGAAAGGGATGGTATGGATGGGGGTAGCACCAATGTGGCTAGGGACCAAAGGGGGTTTAGGCAACAAGGACGATTGATTAATAGGAGTTCGTGTATTATGGGACAGGGTACACAGGTCAGACACGTCAGTGGTGGGTGACAGGGGTGGAATAGATTGGAAGGTCGAGGTCATAGGCGCATTTGGGTAAACTCCGGGCCCCATAGAGGAAACAACTGAAGTGGTGGCATCCAAAACAGGTTGCTCAACCATGGGGAGAACATTTTCGGGTGCCACGGGGGCATTGGGATCATAGTAGGTGAGTTGGTCGACCTTGACCACGCGTCCCTCGTGGGGGAACATCATGGTACGAAAAACGGAAGAAGCAACCGCCCGCATGG